>OY728163.1:63863353-64094267 GCA_963277665.1 Viscum album | reverse complement strand
GAGGGGGGGTATGTCCAAGGGGGTGGGGGTGGGCTGTCCTGAACACCTCGTAACCCCTAGACATCCCCCACCCTTGGAAATCCCCCCCCCCACCCCTGGACCCCCCCGAACCCCCTGGACACCCCGTACCCCTAGACATCCCCCCACCACCCCCCGTGGAAAGACTCCCACCCCCTAGACAACCCCGTACCCCCCCCAAGACGGCCCCGTCACCCCCCATGGACAAACCCTCCCCACCCATCCGTACAACCCCTGGATAGCCCCGCCCACCCCCTGACACCCCTCCCCCCATGGGAAGCCCCCAACCCCCTAGACAGCCCGCCCACCCCTAGACAGCACCCTGTACCCCCTGGACAGAACCCTGCCACCCCCTGGATAGACCACGCCACCCTCGGGAACACCTCGTACCCCCTAGCCCCTGGAAATCCCCCCACGCCCTGGACAACCCCGACCCCCCTGGACAGCACTGCCACCCCAATGGACAGCCCCCCCTGACACCCGCCCACCACCCCCCCAGAAAACCCCCATCACCCCGGATGCCCCACCCCTAGAAAGCCCCCCCTTGATACCCTGACCCCACTAGATAGCCCCGACACCCCCGTGGACAGCCCAACCACCCCCCTGTGGACAACCCGCCCCACCCCCTAGACAGCCCGCCCACCCACTGGACAGCCGACTCGTACCCCCCTGACAACCCTCGCACCCCCATGGGCAGCCGCCCCACCCCTAAGACACCCAATACCCCTGGAAAGCCCGTCCCACCCGCCTGGACACCCGATCACCCCCTTGGACACCCCCTACCCTGGCCCTACACCCCAACCACCCCCACGGACAGCCCACCCACCTGAACACCCTGACCCCCTAGACAGCCCCCACCCCCTGGACACCTCCAACCACCTAGAGAGCCCCACCACCCCATTTACACCCCCGCACCCCCCTGGACACTCCCTCCCCTTGGGAAATGCGATATGTGATCACTAAAATTATTTACTAAAATATAAAATTTCTTCGATCTAAAATTTAGTCGACTCCTGAATAATTCTCATCCACAAGTGTACATGATCTTGTACACTCATGAATAGTTCTTCAAAGATATTTTTTTTTATAAATATTGTATTTTTTTGTCCTTTATATTATGATTCTCATATAGAGTAGTGTGTGAGTTATGGTTTCATATAAATTGAACAATTATCATTTACCTTAAATATATTTTCAATGAAACTTCAAATCTTATTTAAGTTCTTTTGAAAAAATGACTTATAATAATTATTTTTTATAGAATGGATAGATGTTGGATGCACGAAACTGATTTGATCTCAAGTGATTTTCAAAACAATTTGGAGAGATTTTTAAATTTTTCATTCACATGCTTCAGATAGTGGTCGCATACACTTCCCATGTTCCATTTATGTTGGAATACCTTGGTTGAGCCGTGAAGAAGTCAGATACACATAACCAAATATGGTTTTCAAGAAAACTACTATGTGTGGTATCACAGTGGAGAGAAAATGAAATCTCAAATTTCTGATGATTCAAATGAGAGGACTGGAGTGGAGAATTTGTTATATGACCAGTTTTTCGTTAATTCATCATCATGAAAAAGAAAGGATTCTGACCCAAGAAGAAATTCGATATGAGCACACATGATGCGTCTAAGTAAAATGATGACATTTTCATGGTAAAAAAATTGAATAATGCTGCCACAACCCCAGTAGATCGACAACGCGATAAAATGAAAAAGATGGAATTTTTAATAGGATTATTTCATAGGAAAACTATGTATGGGATTTATAATACAAAAATCAATTACATTATTACCTTCTTGAAGTATTTACTTCCAGATGATGCAGATATTCCCTCAAACCACTATATGGAATAGAAGTTAGTTGAGAACTTGGATTTTCAAGAAACATAATTTATGCTTTCCCAATAGATTGCAGTTTATTCTAAGAGGAAACCGTTGAATGAAATGATTATATAATATATGTCACATCCCGCTGGAAGTCAAAATCTGATGAAACACCATCCCACGTGCCACAAAAAGTAATGTGGAACTTTCGATTGATCCCCAGACTCCATAATATTTTTATGTCGAATGAAATATAAATAAAAATGAGATGGCATGATACTGAGAGAATGAAAACTAATGACGATTTGGTTCACCCTGCAGATGGATTTTCATGGCAGAGGATTGATCTCGATATCTTGATTTTGTAGCTGACATGCATAATGTGAGGCTGGGTCTTTCATGAAACGATTTTAATTCTTTTGGGCAGAAGCTTACTTCTCACAAACATGGATAATTTATATACACATTTATATTCTTCCCCCATGGTTGTGTATGAAAAAACCATTCACTTTAATTAGTATACTATTATCTGGCTCTTTTGATCTCGACATTGATATTGACGTATACCTACAACAATTAATAAAAGAGTTGGAACTTCTTTGGGATGTGGGTGTGTGCACATACGATTCATATTCGAAAGACATATTTCAGATGCGTGCTACGCTTATGTGGATGATCAATGATTTTCCAGCTTATGCATTGATGTCTGGATGTAGCACAAAGGGAAAACTGTCATGTCATGTTTTTATGAAGAATACACGATCCTGAAGGCTGAGACATCATTGTAGATTCAGTTTTATGTGACATCGATGATTCTTGACAATGGACCGTCCATATAGAAATAATCATCAAAGATTTGATACTACCATAGAGACCAATGATCCACCTCAATGTATGTATGAAACTGATGTGATTAATGAATTGAAATATTTTAGTATTTCATTCCGGAAGGGTCAAATGAAATCTGGAAAGAGGAATAATTTTTTCACTGAAACCTATTACAATTGGAGGAAGAGGAGTATCTTTTTTGATTTTCATTACGGGTCAACCAATTTGTTACATCATTTCTTAGACATAATCCACATTTAAAATAATATATTTGAAATGTTTCTTTCAATAATTCTAAATGTTAAGGTAAAAAAAATATTATTTACGGTCTCGGCGTGACATGGTGGATTGAGTCATCAGACCAGAATTGCATCTTGTGCGTATCAGTGAAAATAAATGGAAAGTTTCATGTTCTTATTATTTGATGACACCTACGAAAAAAATAATTTCTAAAAGTATTAGAGACTATTAGAGTTCCTGATGTCTATTCAAGCAACATATCTAAACGGGTCAATATAATAGAGTTGAAGATAAAATATTTGAAGACTCATGATTATCATGTTCTTCTGTATGAGTTGATTCTAATAGAAATCCATCATATTTTGTCCAATAATGTAAGGGGGACTGTTATTCGGTTGTTCCATTTGTTTAGAGATATTTGTGCTAAGAATTTGTCCAAGACTTTCTTGCAAAAAATGTTGAAAAATGTCTGATTAATTATGTCTGAGTTGGATAAAATATTTCCTCCATCAGTTTTCACAAGCATGTTGCATCTGACTGCCCATATTTCCATTGAAATACTTATTGAAGGACCTCCATATTTCCTCCATCATTTATTTTGTTTTTTTTGTTACACATTAGTTATCCTTTTACATTTAATTCCATATTTTTTTTTCAAATGCAGGAAAATGAATCTAATTTAAGAGAGGTGACAAAAACTGATTATGGAAAATAGTCTTCACATGGCTGAGCTAGGCATTCCACCACTAGTGCCTGCGGTGAGTATTTTATTTCAAATATATTTATTTAAATTATATATAATGTCTTGTGATTAATTTTTTTTTAAATTTTTTTAGGATCCATATATTAGGAGATAGTTATTTGATTAGAATCCTAGTAGTGGTCCCAGTACTCGGGGTGTTCGTATGAGAGGGGGTGTTACGGGAGCTAGAAAATCTGGTCGGCGTACCCGATTAGACCCTTCCCCTCCCATTGACATACCATCCATCCAACATTCTGGTCCCAGTGTGCTGTTAGAGACATACAAGATATTTAGACCTCCCATTTTTTCACCACCATTTAAATCTGAGCCTCCTCACCCATCTGTACCACATCCGATGATGATTCCCACTCCCCATCCATCATTTGGCCAACTATCCCTATCATCTTCTTTTACTTATGCTTCCTTATATCCAGGATTTTATATTCCATCTTCTTCGACTATTGCGCTACCAAATTCTCTCCCTGTGGAGCATACATTGTCACCCACTCCATCTATATAGGGTGTTCCTTCAATTTCTGTGGATCCAGTGGCGCCCATTGATTAGGAAACCTCTTGTATACTTAAAAAAACCTAACAAATTGTTACACCATTATTTATTTTTATTATAACATGTATTGATTAAAATTTTGTTTTTCTTTGATAACAGATACATCTATTGATAGGAAGCGGGGGCGGGGGAGTACACGCATGCATTCGGTGTGGAACCATTGCATGTAGTTGATGGTGAATTACAATGAAGATAGTCAGATGATTGAAAAATCAGGGAAGCTATGTCGGAGCTTTTTGGCTACACTTACAAAATACTCTGACATCATTCCTATTAGCCCGCTCTCAAGGAGACAACAACCAAATGAAGTCTAGGATAAAGCTTGAGAAGAGATATGGGTAAAAAAAATTTGTATTTAATGAAATATATTAATTTTTGTATTTATATGAATTAATATTTTGGTTTCAACTACGGTTTAATTTCCTCGATAGTGAGGGTGCATGAATAGTATGTCTAAAAGATTTAGGCGAGCTTTGGAGAGCTTATAAGCATGATTTGTACATTGGATGGTGTGCTAGATTGGGAATAGAGTTAGAGGCGATCTCTATCGTGGATGATTTTCCATTAGAAAAGTACCAAAAAATTATTAATCATTGGGAAACTATCCAATTTACAGTATCAATCAAAGTAGAAGTATTTAAATGAAAATTTTCATGTTTTTTTCTTAATACTAATTATTGAAATTTATTTAGGATGCATCTGTAAGAAATAAAAAAACATTGATTCTAAGAAATACGTCCACACATTGGGATGTATTACGATGCCAGATCATTTGAGACAGAAGGTATGACAGTTTATAATCTTTCTTTATGACTTGAACTTTCTATTGATTCCTCAAAAATTTATTCGATTGCTAAATTTGTTATATAATTTTAGTTATGAAATTAGTATGTTTTTTTGGTATCCTATTTTTAATTATTTTTTCCTAAATTCAATGTCATTGTAGAGGCATAAATTGAATATAGAAGGATGTGTGCCTCGAGAAAAACTGTTTTTCTCAAGTAGAAAGAAGAAAGATGGAAGTGCGGTTAATGAACCGAATCAGTAGTAGACTGTAAGTTTTACATTGTATATTTAAAATTTTAATCTGTATTTTTTACTTAATAATCTATATATATTTTTAATAGGCCACCTTAAGGTCCCTTTATGCCCGGGAACCGGAAAATTTGGGCCAAATGATCACTTACATCAGGTGTTGGAAGATGAGAACCCTCATAGAGTACGCTACTGAACTGGGAAGAGTATAGTTCTGGTGAGGTATTGGCACTCCTCAGGTATAATTTTTAGTGCCACCGAGTTGTAGCAGGTTGAGGAACAGGAAGAACAAGATGAAAAAAGGGCTACAGAGACGGCATAACAATCTGCTAAGGCATGCACTGCATTTATGAAACTGATGGAAGTTTTACGTCCAACACTTCCACCAGAGGCCAGCACTGCCAGTGATGAATATATGTCATCAATGTGTTCTATATATGGTGCACCAGGTGTAAATTCTAGTGGTGGTCAAGATGATGGTGAGGAGGAGGCTGAGGAGGAGGTCGAGGCAGAGGAGGAGGATGATAAGGAGGTCGAGGATGAGTACGAGGGTGAGGAGGAGGGAGGGGAGGATGATGGGGATGATGATGAGGATGAGGATGAGGGTGAGGGTGATGATGATGGTGATGATAGTGATGGTGATTAGGGACAGATTGATTCGTTACATTTCTGACTGATATTACTGACCTTTGATGTTTATTGATTTATTGTGCCAGAATATATGTGTGATTATGTAGGTCACATTTTCTTTATTTTTTATCTATTTTAATGAAATTGTAATTTTTTAGTGCAATTTAGAAAATTACTCGTCTGATTAATAGTTGATATATTGAAATTATTTTTTTAAACTTGAAACAATTTTCTTAGAAAATAAGTAAATACCATATAATGTGTCCGGGACAACCCCTTGGGTAGCCCCCCGCCCAACCTCCTCAATGGACCCCAGACAGCCCCCGGACAATCCCCCGGACATCCCCCAGATATCCACCAGGACATCCCACCCACCCTCCTCCCTAAACCCGGGACAACCCCTCGGACAGCCCCCCACCCTCCTCCCTAGACTCTGGATAGCCCCTCGAACAGCCCCCACCCTCCTCCCTTGACCCCGAATAGCCCCCCTCCTCCCTAGATTCTATAAATCCCCCCACCATCCCCTGTTTTCCACGAACAACCCTCGGACAACCCCCCGAACAGGCCCCCCGGACAGCCCCCCCCCCCCAACCCTCCTCCCAGGACCCCAAACATCCCCCCTCGGACAACCCCCCACCCTTCTCCCTGGACCCCGGACAGTCCCCTCCTCCTCCCTAGATCCTGGGCAACCCCCCCCCCCCTCCTCCCTAGACCCGAGACAGCCCTCTGACAACTTCCTAGATAGCCCCCTCCTCCTTTGACCTTGGACAGCCCCCCTCCTCCCTGGACCCCAGACATCCCCCCTTCTTCCCTGGACCCTGGAACGCCCCCCTCCTCCCTAGACCCTGGATAGCCCCTGGATAGCACCCTAGACATCCCCCTGGATAGCCCTCAGATAGCCCCCACCCGCCTCCTTGGACCCTAGACGCCCCCCTCCTCCCTGGACCCCGGACAGCCCCTCGACCATACATCCCAACATTAGGTGAGAGGAGATTCAGCATATATAAAACATAAAGACATTTCACCAAAGGATAATGACCACCTACCTTGATTCTGGAGACAATCACACTCTTTATTTGGCGTCTTGGATCCCAATCTAAGCTCTCTTTAAAATTGACACCCTTTTAAGTAAAAAAAACTAGCATACGGAAAACCGACCAAATGTACTTGTATTGTGTTGATACCTTAGCACAAGGATCCATGGGTCCTTTTTTACATGTATGAGTCAACCCTACCTCAATAAGAGGCTTGGTGTGGCTGGTACCACTCAAAGTGTCTCACTTTTATTTTAATTGTACCACATTTTAATTGAACACAACAACTAGCATTCAGAAAACTATCCAAACACATTCAGATTCTATTGATACTTTAGGAAAACAATCTATGGGACATTTTTGACGTGTACAAGTCAACCCCACCTCAATCTGAGGCATGGTGTGGCTGGTAACACTCAAACTGTCTCACATTTATTTTAAATGAAAAATATTTTAAGTGAAAACAACAACTTGCATATGAAAAATTGACCAAATGCATTCGGATTATGTTGACACTATAGGACAATGATACATGGGTCATTTTTGACATGTACGAGTAAACCCCGCATCAATCTGAGGCACCGTGTGGCTGGAACCACTCAAATTTTCTCACTTTTTATTTGAAATGGTCATGATTTTAAGTGAAAAGAACAAGTTTCATACAGAAAACTGACCAAATGCTTTTTGATTGTATTGATACTTCAGGAAAACGATCCATGGGTCATTTTTGATGTGTACGAGTAAACTTCTCCTAAATACGAGGCACGATGTGGACGGTATCACTCGAACTGTCTGTCTTTTTTTTAAAATGGACACTATTTTAAGTAAAAACAACTGACATAAGGAAAACTGACCAAACATATTATTATTGTGTTGATAATTTTGAAAAGGGATCCATGGGTCATTCTGGACGTGTACAAGTCAACCCTAAATCAATCTGAGGCCCGGTGTAGCCGGTACCACTCAAAGTGTCTCACCATTATTTGAAATGGAATCATTTTAAGTGAAAACAATAATTGTCATATAAAAAACTGACCAAATGCATTTGGATTGTGTTGATACTTTAGGAAAACGATCCATTGGTCATATTTGATGGGTACGAGTCAACTCCTCCTCAATCTGAGGTACAGTGTAGTCGGTATCACTCGAAGTGTCTTTCTTTTGTTTAAAATGGGCACCCTTTTAAGTAAAACAACTGGCATATGGAAAACCGAATAATCTTATTCGGATAGTGTTGATACATTAGAAAAAGTATACAAGGTTAATTTTTGACTTATACGAGTCAACTATGCCTCAATCCGAGGCATGGTGTGGCCGGTACCACTCAAAGTGTCTCACTTTTATTTGAATTGGACAACATTTAAAGTGAAAAAAAACTGGCTTATGGAAAACTGACCATACACATTCGGAATCTGTTGATACTTTAGAAACACGATCCATGGGTCATTTGCGACGTGTATGAATCAACCCTGCATCAATATGAGGCACGATGTGGTCTGTACCACTAAAATTGTCTCACTTTTATTTGAAATGGACATGATTTAAGTGAAAACAAAAAATTGCATACAAAAAACTGACCAAACACATTCTAATTGTATTGATACTTTTGGAAAACGATCCATGAGTCATTTTTGATATGTATGTGTCAAACCCGCCTCAATATAAGGAACGGTGTGGCCGGTACCACTCAAACTGTCTCACTTTTATTTGAAATGGACAACATTTTATGTGAAAACAACAAATGGCATATGGAAAACTGACCAAATGCATTCTAATTCTATTGATACATTATGAAAACGATCCATGAGTCATTTGTGACGTGTACGAGTCAGCCCCACTTTAATCCGAGGCATTGTGTGGACGGTACAACTCAAAATGTCTCACTTTTATTTGAAATGGATAGGGTTTTTAGTGAAAACAACAAATTGCATACGAAAAACCAAACAAACGCTTTCTGATTGTATTGATACATCAGGACAATGATCCATGGGTTATTTTTGATGTGTATGAGTCAACCCCACCTCAATCTGAGGCACGGTGTGGCTGGTATCACTCAAAGTGTCTCTCTTTTGTTTAAAATGGACACTATTTTAAGTAAAAACAATAGACATTCAGAAAACCAACCAAACGTTTTATGATTGTGTTGATACTTTAGCACAAGGATCCATGGGTGATTTTTGATGTGTACGAGTCAACCCCGTCTCAATCCAAGCCACGATGTGCCTGGTACCACTCAATGTGTCTCACTTTTAATTGAAATGGACAATATTTTAATTGAAATCTACAACTGGCATACGGAAAACCAACCAAACGCATTTGAATTCTGTTGATACTTTATGACAACAATCCATGGGTCATTTTTGACATGTACGTGTCAAACCTGCCTCATTCCAAGGCACTGTGTGGCTGGTACCCCTCAAACTGTCTCACTTTTATTTAAAATGGACATGATTTTAATTGAAAACAACAACTTCAATACAGAAAACCAACCAAACATATTCGGATTGTGTTGATACATTAGCACAAGGATCCATGGTCCATCCTCACACAATCCACTTCTCATTTGAGGAACTCCTACCCCTATTCTAAAAAAAATGACATTTAATATGCCAATCCCATCCTCAAACAGTGGGTTCTAGGACCAAACCAAAGTCCCTTTTGGAACCGAATACTGAAGACATAATTGAATATTCATACCCACTACCCAAAATGGAGATTCATCTCACATCACACCCAGGAGACCAAATTACTATTAGACATATACCCCCTTCTTCCAATTAAAAGGTCTATGAAAAACATGTAGCCATTTCTGGTAACCCATCTAATATGTCGAGATTGGCCAATGATTCCAACTAACACAAAAGGAACCATTTATACATGGATACATAGTCATTAGAGGAATATAAACATCCCATGTGATTTCTATAACTCATCCTTGGTCTAAGAACATGACCACTACCATTTTATATCTTATGGGTATCATGATCCTTTTCCACTCTACCCATGTTTTTCTATTGGTTTTTGGATAGTCAACCCAAGACAATGAGTAAACATCCCATGAGCATCATATAACATGTAAGTTTTTTCTCTTGTGTGTATTGGTGTTGTGGTTTGAGTGAGTGAATTTTAAATTTTAAATATTGCTATGGGTTTTATTGCTTTTCGATTTTAAAATTTTGAATTCTGGATGTATTGGTAATGAATTCTAAATTTTGAATACTGTTATGTGTATTAGATTCTGTATGTGTTGGATTTTAATTTTTTCTTGGTGTTATGGGTGTTATTGCATTTCAATTCTGGATGTATTGGATTGTGGATGTATTGGATTCTGGAATATTCTCTTGTGTTGTGGCTTGAGTGGGGAATGAATTTTAAATTTCTAAATTTCTGAATTCTAGATAAATTTTAAACATCCCATGTAGCCTTTTGGATTCTTGGTGTATCTGTTCTTGTAGGTCATGGAGAGTTGCAGGTTGGGGTTGGCTGTTGGATGATGCTACTGTGGAGCTGCAGCATATGCATACCAACAGATTTTAAAACCGTTGGTATAGACTTTTGATGTATATTATACCAACGGTTTTTTATAATCGTTGGTATAAACTTCTACCAACAGTTTTAATAACCGTTGGCATATCCTTTGGATGTATATTGTACACTATATTCCAATGGTTCTAAACCATTGGTATAAGGGAAACATATACCAAAGGTTTGTGAAACTGTTGGTATATCTCTTAATTTAACTCATATACCAATGGTTTACAAAGAACCGTTGTTATAAGCCTATACAAACGGCTTACTTGGCCACGGTTTTGGAAACCATTGGTATATAATATACCAACGGTTTCCTAGCCTTTACCAATGGTTCTGAACCGTTGGTAAAGGGTAAAATTCAAGCAGTGAAAGATACGAAGGGATATACTAGATGAAATAATGTTATCCTTGAATTTATTTGTTTATAATAAATTTATTATGTTGTAATTAGTGAATTAATTTGTAATAAAAGACTCATTTAGGTTTCTATTTTACCATGACTACTAAAATGATCGTTTCTTTTTTTGATTGGATTCATTATAATCATGCCAATGTAATTGATTGTGGACACCAGCTCTAGGATATCTAGGGTTGTTTTTTAAAAGGCAATGTCTTGGTCAATGACCAAGATATAAAATATTATTAAAAAAGAAGGAAAATTTACAGGAGTCTGAAAGAGGAAATTTTATTACAATATATTTCATAATAAGGAAGGAGCTCAACTAGTAAATCATCACTCCACATAATGTCCTGGTTGATACCCATGTTGGAAAGACTATCAGCCACCATGTTTGATTCCTGGTAAGTATGTGTGGCAATGTATATGATCTCTTGGAGCGAGCTAAGACAATTCTTCCAATGCATTGTAAGAGACCAAGAAAGGTGAACCACAAAATTCCAAATAGCTTATATAATGGTTGTGGAATCACTTCCAATCCAAATATTATTCCAACCTTTTAGCTTAACGAAGTTGACCGCATGAATCACCGCCATAATATCAGCCTCTAGGGCATAGGAAGATCCACATCCACCAAATAATCAGCCATGAAAATGTCAAAGAGAGTCTCTGAAGATGGCCCCACTAACTGTCGGAGTTGGATTTCCTTTAGAAGCACCATCAACCTTTATTTTCATCCAACCAGGAATCAGAGCATCCTAGAACACTTCAACGAAGTTCTTCTGTTGATTGTAGATCCCGTTGACTCTAAGCTGATGAAGGATGACAAAGTCACCAACCGAGTCAGCGCAGGAGGCTTTCTGAAGGGTAGACACGTCCCTAATAGCAATAAGAATTCTCGCCCGACCTGCAATAAGATTTAGTGAGGTGCTATTGTGGATAATATCATTTCTATCATACCAGATAATATGGAAGAGCTCTGAAACTGAAGATAGAAAGGGATTTTTAATCTGAGGTGAGAGATCCAACTCCACACTACATTTGAGTAAAGAGAAAATAGATTTTGCAAGTAACCATCTGCAGTCAAAAATGTCAGTAACAAAATTCCAAAGAGTAGTTGTAACACCCCAAGCTTCTACGGTACGCTTCTCTTTGAATAATGTGATAGCGTGTGTTGTACGCAACACCGAGTTCTAACACACCATAACTAATCAAACTAGCCGTTATGAATAGTAATACCTACTTTTTGAAATCATATATATTCTATATTTCAAAATGGACTTCATTTTTGGATTCGTAATATCGAAATTATCCTAGGGTGAAATTTTGGTACTTTTCGGATAACTTTTATATTTTGATGAATAGTGAAAATTACTAAATTTTAATTAAAAACAACTTTTTTAATCAAAATAATTAATAGTGATAAATTATGAATTTGAGTGGTTTTAAAGTATATTTAAAATATATTTTTACCATTTAATATAATGTTGGTCATTGGACATAATTTTACAATTAAACCGAACATAAACAAGTGTCAATCTTTTGATAGTTATTATCTCTTAAAAACACGCTTTTTGTTTTGACAGCGGGAATTAATTTTAAATTAATTTCTGCCACTTCTGTGTTTTGAATTTAGAAAAATGGATTCCATATTTGGAATCAGGATGTTCAAATTGTGTAAATAGGTAACTTTTATTTTTAGACATTTTGAATAATTACTGCGGTAAATATTTTATTTACCATGGTTAAGGGTAAATCCGGTAAATAAGGGTTAAAAACATAATATTATAATAATACTAAATTACCCTAAAACGTGTATTAACCCTATTGGTTGATACATGGTCGACCATGGGCATCTTTGGGTCTATTTCGGGACCCCATGGATCCACTTGTAAGTGATAATGACACATTATATTAATAAAGCTAAAATAAAAATAAAAATGGCATAAGCTTACATCTTTTAGAAGGACAATTTTTACATAGGGTTATACATGTAGGATTTTCGATTATAAATATTCATTAGAAAGCTAAAAAGATTTCCTACATAATGATATTTTATTTATAATTTTTAGACATTAAATAATTTATTTTATTTATGACACAATGATGATGCAGTAATTACTATAATAGTGAAAAATTAAAATAATTGATATTATAAATACCCAAATAAATATAATATGAAACTTTTAATGAATTAAACTAATTTTCTAGGCTAATATGATATATTAGGATTGATTTAATGGACTTTGTTCGAAGTAATCAATCTGTTATGAGTTTCACAAAAATCAACTATTGAATAGTGTCAAAATTGACATAAAAGAGTTCTTAAAACAAATATTATATTATTAATTGATATTAAATTCCTAAAAATCTAAGGTTCGGCCAAGAGACTTAAATTATGATAGGTTAATCATTAAAGGACCACTTGGGGGTCGCTTGGATGTATATAGTAAGTTTATTAACCATATTATATAAAAATACAAAGAGACATTGTAAAAGTGAAACTAATTAACTTAGAGTTAATACTTAAAGATAAGGTTAATATAAGTACCCAAACCTGTCTAAATTCTATTGGATGAGTTGTTTTCGACCTATACCCACCTCAACCTTTGAATAGTCAACTTTGGATCCATTGGAAACCGAATATGAATTTATTATAAATTAATATTTCTTGCTTTTCCAAAGGTGCCCCTCACCCCTCTTATAAAAGGGTACTCCTCCTTCTCATTTCCTCACACCTCTCAAGCCACTTGGCTCGTCCAAACTCTGCCCAACTAAGCTCCCCACATCCCTCTACTACTCCTTGAAGCTTCCCCTTAGGCAGAAAGCATTTCAAGAAGTCCTTTGGTTCCAACCAAAGTGAGTTACCTAAATTAAAGGTAACGATTTCTCTTAAATTATTTTCATTTATTTTGCTTCTTCAACCCCCAAAATCTATTTATTTCCTTTCTTTTCTAACAACACCAGTATCCTCAATATACTAAGATGTTGTTATAAGAAGTATTCAAACTACGCATACACACAACTCCATCTAATGGATGATGAACATAATGTTTCTGTGGATGGCAAACTAACGCCTCACGAAACGATGATTGTTCAAATACATCTTACCGCCTCTCATGGTGGCAATTATGATGGCACTGTAATTAAATATGATATTAATGATATATATTTTATATATAAGCTTCTTTAATTCCATTTTATTTCATACCATTATTCGTTTCATGTTGTATATACATACGATAATTTCATTTGAGGAAGTGCGGACTACCGCCCCCTTAAAATGATATGACTCATTCATACCACACATGGAACGTATAAAGGATGGTGTTAATGAACATAAGTAACATATATAAAATATTATATTATACTGGAATAGTAATATACCTATTTATCATTTGGATTTGATTCTTTTAAAATAAAAATTAAATGGAAGTAGCGTTCGTGCGTACGTACAGACTATCGTCTCCACGAACGCGATAAGATTCATTCTCCATCATATCCATTCAAGTATTATTCTCATTTTAGGGTTAAAAATAATGTTAATATCATTCTAATTATGAATAAGATATAATCCATCCGTTGCAAACATGTCTTACGTAACCAAACATTTAAGAAGAACGAATCGATTATCACCCGAAACGACGATAATACTAAGATATTATTAATAAAGCAATGTTAAAAGATCATATATTATATCATACTAATGTTTATGATTCTTGTATAATTTAATAACAATTATTTCACCATTATACAGGAGGTTAACCTACCCCAACAAAGGAAAAGTACAAGTTAAGGGTTATTTCACAATCTCTTCATTATCCGAGGTTGTTTATATGTAATAATCTACTGGGATCTCTTTATCATCCACATCCATGTTTCTTCGAAATGTATTTCAAAACATTTTTAATATTTACAATAATATGTGTTAAAGTCATTTATACCCTTGTTTGACTTTTTATAAGAGGTTTATAAAGGAATCTTTCCGTCGTTTTCAAAACAAGGTCCTTCTTAACCTTTTCGACAGAATTGAGGTAAGAATGTTTTTTTTAACTTATACGGCGGGTGCGGTTATTTTCCGCCGTTATAAAATCGTCGAAGCTTTCCATACAAGCTTATAAGAATATTTTCAAAGAAAATGTTTTATTTTATATGGATCTTAAATGGTTTCAAAATAAAAGGAGATACTTCTTTAAAAAGAATTTTGATTTCATCTATGTCAACATCCTTTGATGGATTTTAAGATTATTTGAAGTTGATTTATTATGATACAAAACTTCTATATTGTATTGAAGGTTTTGTGATATGTTTGACTGTGGATGTGCTATTTTTATACCATTCATAGTTTATGGTGAAATTATTGACATTTCGTATGCATGTTTTAATACGAATGTTTATGTTATGTTTAAACCTTTTCATATGGGAATGCATTGGACTTAATAAGTGACGGGTGGAGCCCGCTATAGCTCCTCGATGAATCGGTAGGTCTCATGAGACAAACTAGTGTCTTGGCACAAGGCCTTGACAAAATCTTATTTGTAGTCTTGGCACGAGGCCTTGGCTATGTGGTTATGATAGTCTGGCATTATGCATTCCAACATTATGAAAGTGGTTATTGATATTGCATGTGATTATTCGATTAGTAGAATATCCATGTGAACAAGTAAATGGCATTATTTCATTTTACTTTTGCCATACTATGTTGAAGTTCAATTTTAAAAGGCTTTTGTTTTAGTAATTCATTGCCTTAAATGTTTATCCTTATTTTGAATGTTCCGCTATATTGTTATCCTTATTGGGCATTTGAGCTCACCCCTTTTCTATGTTTTATTTTTCCCAGGTAGCGAAGAAGTAATTTATGAATGACTTGCAGGGATATTATGAGGGGTTAATAGTGTGGATATGAAGACTTTGTTTTTGTAGTAGTTTTTCACTTTGAAATGTAATGTAAAACTTTATGATTATATCTAGTGTTTCCAAGGCTACTAAACCAATCGGTCTTTCGAGATTTGATCTTTCTTGTGATCATGCCAATGTTACGAAGTAATGCACCGACTCTGGGTAGCTGGGGTCGGGGCGTTACAGTTGGTATCAGAGGAAGTTTAGTACAAACTTTGGAAGCTAGATTTAGATAAACTCTGATTAGAGCACGTATACCTAAGATGAACTTTGAGGATTAGTATAGAAGAACTTCCTAGAATTTTGGTATTGTAGAGATTTTGTGAGTTTTCCAAGCAATACATCCCTGTCTGGATACGAGCAGGTAGAGGCGGCTCTGGCACAGATGTACCTAGGGGTAAAACCCGAAAACACCGCTTTGAGCTAGACTCGAACGGGAACAGGTGCACGACAACGGGCCTTGCTGCACTCTTGGTTACGACACTCCCGGGGGATATGCTTAGGATAACTCTCACTTTCTTTACAAATCATTATGAAGGGTTTATGAGTATATAATTCCTCAAAGAAAACATATTTATGATTATGGATTATATCCATAGATAGTTCAATTTATGTTTAGTGTTTTATAAGTATGGGATTATGTATTTTGATTCATAAACTGATCTAGTTTATGCCATTGTTTAGAAATGGCGCCTAGTGGAAGAAATGGAAACCGTATCAATGCACGCACTCCATGTAGGGATTTCCCTCCTGCTCAAGATAATTATAGTGGGGCTGGTGATGCAACTGGTGCTGATCAGCTAATCACCATACTGGGACAACTTACTCAGGTTATGAATAATAACCTTACCCGTATGGAGCACCCTGATCCGCAGCGTGGAGGATCAATGTTAGATCGATTCATGAGGCAACAACCACCAACGTTCAATGGGAATACAAATCCCTTAGTAGCTGAGCAATGGATATTTTCCCTAGAGAAAATATTTCAGGCTTTGGGGAGCAGTGAAAGGGAAAAAGTTATCATGGCAGTTTACCGCCTCACTGGAGATGCTGATCAATGGTGGTCATTGATTCAAAATACGAAGGAAGATGATGAAGTATCAAATATGGAATGGAGGGAGTTCAAAGATCTGTTTTTAGAAAAATACTTCCCTCGCGACCATCGAGCAGATATGGAAAGGCAATTTCTGAGTCTGAGACAAAAGGAGGACGAGAATGTCACAAAGTATGAGGCTAACTTTACAAGGATAGCGAGGTACGCTGGTGATTATATTTGTAACCCAAGAAGTATGATTGATCGTTTCTTTGATGGTTTAAAACCATTTATCCGTCGAGCGTTAGTCTCACAATCCTTTTCATCGTACGAAGACATTGTCTCATGTGCTATCAAGACCGAAAAGGAATTCTCTAAGTCTTATGACTTTAAAGCAAAGAAAGAGAAGAAGAGACCTTCTGATCAATCTGGTAATGGAAATAAGGGGAAGAAGGGAAAGGTTGAATATCCATCTTGTGGTAAATGCGGGAAGAAACATCCTGGTACTTGCTTGAAGGGAATGGGAGTCTGTTACAAGTGTGGTGAAAAAGGCCACCAAGCTCATGATTGCAAGGGGAAGAAGGAAGCTACCAACGTTCAGTGCTACAATTGCAGGGAGATGGGGCATTATTCAAATGCATGTCCTAAGCGTCAGGAGAACTTACCTCAGAAAAGGCCAAGGGATCAAGGCCAGGCTTATGCTATCACTACTGCTGAGGTAGAAGCTCCGAAAGACGTGGTGGTAGGTAATTTAATGGTTTCCTCAAGTTTAGCAAATGCAATATTTGATTCTGGATCATCGCATTGTTTCATATCTTCCCAGTTTGCTAAGAAAATTAGATATTTCCAATTTGATTTAATAAGGGAGTTGTCAGTTAAAACTCCTAAGGGAAGTATCGTTGCAACAAAGTTTTGTGAATCAGTCCCCATTAGAGCACATAAATTTTCTTTATCTGCTGATTTCATCGTCATACCTATGATTGAGTTTGATATAATCCTCGGTATGGACTGGCTTTCGGACTATGATGCGAAGATTTATTGTAAGAAGAAAGAGGTTACGATTCTTGATGATAATGATAAGGAGCACCTTATTTTTAGAGCAGAATCGTCACCACCTAATTCTTATTTAGATCCACCCCCAGTAGCTCAACTTAATTCAATTATTGGGGAGGAAGAGAATGAAATAACTGTCGGTGAGGAAAGGAATGTTCAAATAGAGGATGTACCTGTTGTGAAAGAATTTGTAGATGTATTTCCGGAAGATTTACCTGGACATCCTCTAGAACGAGAAGTTGAGTTTTCTATTGATTTGATTCCTGGATCAAGGCCTATATCGAAGACCCCTTATAGAATGGCCACTGTAGAGCTAGTCGAACTAAATAAACAACTAGAGGAATTGAGTAATAAGGGATTTATTCGCCCTAGTGTTTCTCCATGGGGAGCCCCTGTTCTTTTTGTTAAAAAGAAAGATGGATCTATGAGGTTATGTATCGATTACAGGGAGATCAATGCTATAACGATAAAGAACAAGTATCCCCTACCTCGTATTGATGATTTATTTGACCAACTGCATGGAGCTCAATACTTTTCAAAGATTGACCTTCGATCTGGATACCATCAGTTGTGTGTGAAGAAGGAAGACATTCCGAAAACAGCATTTCGAACCAGGTACGGGCATTACGAGTTTACTGTAATGCCGTTTGGATTGACTAATGCACCCTCTGTATTCATGGATCTAATGAATAGAGTTTTCAAGGAGTATCTCGATGAATTTGTGGTGGTATTTATTGATGATATCTTGGTATACTCCAAAACCTATAAAGATCATGAAAATCACTTGCACATTATCTTGAAGACTCTGAGGAGGCATGAATTATATGGGAAGTTTAGCAAGTGTGAATTCTGGCTTCACGAGATTTCTTTTCTTGGCCATATTGTCTCAAAAGATGGAATCTCTGTTGATCCTTCTAAGACCAAGGCAATCCAAGAATGGCCAGCACCTACGAGTATAACTGAGGTACGTAGTTTTATTGGCTTGGCAGGTTATTATCGACGTTTTGTCCAGAATTTTGCCCGATTGGCTAACCCATTAACGAAGCTCACACGTAAAGGGGTTAAATTTGTTTGGAAAAAAGAGTGTGAGGAATGTTTCGAAGAACTGAAGAGAATATTAGTCAATGCTCCTATATTGACTCTACCATCGGGGAATGATGGGTTCGTTATTTATAGTGATGCATCAAAGAAAGGACTTGGTTGTGTCCTTATGCAGAATGATAGAGTTATTGCCTATGCATCACGACAGTTGAAAATTCATGAACAAAACTATCCTACTCATGATCTCGAGTTAGCAGCAGTGATCTTTGCTTCGAAGATATGGAGGCACTACCTCTATGGTGAAAAATGTGAGATTTATACTGATCACAAGAGTTTGAAGTATATTTTCTCACAAAAAGAAATCAACATGAGGCAAAGGAGATGGCTTGAATTACTCAAGGATTATGATTGTACGATACACTACCACCCAGGGAAGGCAAACAAGGTGGCAGATGCTTTGAGTAGAAAAGACCCTGGAGTTTTGAACATGATGAGAATTGAAAGGGATCCAATTTTCATGGATCTAGAGAAGATGGACATGGGAATAACCAGGGAAGGTGAAACATCAATGCTTTTTCAAATGGTTGCCAAACCATCTTTACTAGAAAGGATTAAGAGTTCCCAGACCGATGATGAAGAATTTCAGAAGAAGATTAATGCTGTGAATGATGGGAGATTGAGAGACTTTGTGTATGAAGATGGAATTTTGAAATTCGGGAAGAGACTTTGTGTTCCCAATATACCTGATCTAAAAAGGAAATTGCTGGATGACGCTCATAGTTCCAATTTCTCTATACACCATGGGAGCACCAAAATTTATAGAGATTTGAAGGAACATTTTTGGTGGGACAACATGAAGAGGGAGATTGCTGATTTTGTGTCAAGATGTATGGTTTGTCAACAAGTGAAAGCTGGAAGGCAACAGCCTGGAGGAGTCATGCAACATCTTCCCATACCGGAGTGGAAATGGGACAATGTTACGATGGACTTTGTCATGGGGCTACCAAAGACTCCTAGAAGGAACGATGCAATATGGGTTATTGTTGATCGTCTTACCAAGACAGCACATTTTCTTGCTATAAGAGAAGATCTACCCCTGGAACGTCTAGCAAGACTATATATTAATGAAGTTGTGAGACTTCATGGAGTACCCCTATCGATTGTTTCTGATCGTGATCCCCGTTTTACTTCAAGATTCTGGAAAAGTCTTCAGAAATCCCTGGATACTGAACTTCATTTGAGCACTGCTTACCACCCTCAGACAGACGGACAATCAGAACGGACTATTCAAACCTTAGAAGACATGTTGAGATCTTGCTCACTTGATTTTCAGGGTATGTGGGATCAATATTTACCACTAGTAGAATTTTCCTATAATAATAGCTTCCATTTGAGTATTCAGATGGCACCATATGAAGCATTATACGGAAAGAGATGTCGTACACCAACCTGTTGGGATGACGTTGGTGAAAGAAAACTTGTAGGCCCAGAACTAGTGGAGAAAACGGTGGAAAAGGTGAAGGTAATCCAAAATCACATCAAAGCAGCTCAAAGTAGGCAGAAGAGCTATGCCGATAATCGAAGGAAGGATTTGGAATTTCAAGTCGGTGATCATGTTTTCCTAAAGGTATCTCCGTGGAAGGGAGTCATACGTTTTGGTAAGAAATGTAAATTGAGTCCCAGGTACATCGGACCTTTCGAAATTCTAGAACGAATTGGGACTGTAGCTTACCGATTGGCAATGCCGCTAAGTCTCTCCAAAGTTCACGATGTGTTCCACGTATCTCTGTTGAGGAAATACATGCCTGACCCAACGCATGTACTCACCTATGAAGACTTAGAACTGGAACCCGATCTGTCTTATTGCGAAGAGCCCATCAAGATTCTTGATACGAGAGAACAAGTGCTGAGAAACCGGACGACGCGTCTGGTAAAAGTTTTGTGGAGGAATCATAAGATGGAAGAGGCAACGTGGGAACCCGAGGAACTTATGATGAAGAACCACCCGAGTCTTTTTATACAGTAATACCCTAGAAATTGCGAGGACGCAATTATCTGAAGGAGGGGAGAATGTAACACCCCAAGCTTCTACGGTACGCTTCTCTTTGAATAATGTGATAGCGTGTGTTGTACGCAACACCGAGTTCTAACACACCATAACTAATCAAACTAGCCGTTATGAATAGTAATACCTACTTTTTGAAATCATATATATTCTATATTTCAAAATGGACTACCTTTTTGGATTCGTAATATCGAAATTATCCTAGGGTGAAATTTTGGTACTTTTCGGATAACTTTTATATTTTGATGAATAGTGAAAATTACTAAATTTTAATTAAAAACAACTTTTTTAATCAAAATAATTAATAGTGATAAATTATGAATTTGAGTGGTTTTAAAGTATATTTAAAATATATTTTTACCATTTAATATAATGTTGGTCATTGGACATAATTTTACAATTAAACCGAACATAAACAAGTGTCAATCTTTTGATAGTTATTATCTCTTAAAAACACGCTTTTTGTTTTGACAGCGGGAATTAATTTTAAATTAATTTCTGCCACTTATGTGTTTTGAATTTAGAAAAATGGATTCCATATTTGGAATCAGGATGTTCAAATTTTGTAAATAGGTAACTTTTATTTTTAGACATTTTGAATAATTACTGCGGTAAATATTTTATTTACCATGGTTAAGGGTAAATCCGGTAAATAGGGGTTAAAAAAATAATATTATAATAATACTAAATTACCCTAAAACGTGTCTTAACCCTATTGGTTGATACATGGTCGACCATGGGAATCTTTGGGTCTATTTTGGGACCCCATGGATCCACTTGTAAGTGATAATGACACATTATATTAATAAAGCTAAAATAAAAATAAAAATGGCATAAGCTTACATCTTTTAGAAGGACAATTTTTACATAGGGTTATACATGTTGGATTTTCGATTATAAATATTCATTAGAAAGATAAAACGATTTCCTACATAATGATATTTTATTTATAATTTTTAGACATTAAATAATTTATTTTATTTATGACACAATGATGATCCAGTAATTACTATAATAGTGAGAAATTAAAATAATTGATATTATAAATACCCAAATAAATATAATATGAAACTTTTAATGAATTAAACTAATTTTCTAGGCTAATATGATATATTAGGATTGATTTAATGGACTTTGTTCGAAGTAATCAATCTGTTATGAGTTTCACAAAAATCAACTATTGAATAGTGTCAAAATTGACATAAAAGAGTTCTTAAAACAAATATTATATTATTAATTGATATTAAATTCCTAAAAATCTAAGGTTCGGCCAAGAGACTTATATTATGATAGGTTAATCATTAATGGACCACTTGGGGGTCGCTTGTATGTATATAGTAAGTTTATTAACCATATTATATAAAAATACAAAGAGACATTGTAAAAGTGAAACTAATTAACTTAGAGTTAATACTTAAAGATAAGGTTAATATAAGTACCCAAACCTGTCTAAATTCTATTGGATGAGTTGTTTTCGACCTTTACCCACCTCAACCTTTTAATAGTCAACTTTGGATCCATTGGAAACCGAATATGAATTTATTATAAATTAATATTTCTAGCTTTTCCAAAGGTGCCCCTCACCCCTCTTATAAAAGGGCACTCCTCCTTCTCATTTCCTCACACCTCTCAAGCCACTTGGCTCGTCCAAACTCTGCCCCACTAAGCTCCCCACATCCCTCTCCTACTCCTTGAAGCTTCCCCTTAGGCAGAAAGCATTTCAAGAAGTCCTTTGGTTCCAACCAAAGTGAGTTACCTAAATTAAAGGTAACGATTTCTCTTAAATTATTTTCATTTATTTTGCTTCTTCAACCCCCAAAATCTTTTTATTTCCTTTCTTTTGTAACAACACCAGTATCCTCAATATACTAAGATGTTGTTATAAGAAGGATTCAAACTACGCATACACACAACTCCATCTAATGGATGATGAACATAATGTTTCTGTGGATGGCAAACTAACGCCTCACGAAACGATGATTGTTCAAATACATCTTACCGCCTCTCATGGTGGCCATTATGATGGCACTGTAATTAAATATGATATTAATGATATATATTTTATATATAAGCTTCTTTAATTCCATTTTATTTCATACCATTATTCGTTTCATGTTGTATATACATACGATAATTTCATTTGAGGAAGTGCGGACTACCGCCCCCTTAAAATGATATGACTCATTCATACCACACATGGAACGTATAAAGGATGGTGTTAATGAACTTAAGTAACATATATAAAATATTATATTATACTGGAATAGTAATATACCTATTTATCATTTGTATTTGATTCTTTTAAAATAAAAATTAAATGGAAGTAGCGTTCGTGCGTACGTACGGACTACCATCTCCACGAACGCGATAAGATTCATTCTCCATCATATCCATTCAAGTATTATTCTCATTTTAGGGTTAAAAATAATGTTAATATCATTCTAATTATGAATAAGATATAATCCATCCATTACAAACATGTCTTACGTAACCAAACATTTAAGAAGAACGAATCGATTATCACCCGAAACGACGATAATACTAAGATATTATTAATAAAGCAATGTTAAAAGATCATATATTATATCATACTAATGTTTATGATTCTTGTATAATTTAATAACAATTATTTCACCATTATACAGGAGGTTAACTTACCCCAACAAAGGAAAAGTACAAGGTAAGGGTTATTTCACAATCTCTTCATTATCCGAGGTTGTTTATATGTAATAATCTACTGGGATCTCTTTATCATCCACATCCATGTTTCTTCGAAATGTATTTCAAAACATTTTTAATATTTACAAGAATATGTGTTAAAGTCATTTATACCGTTGTTTGACTTTTTATAAGAGGTTTATAAAGGAATCTTTCCGTCGTTTTCAAAACAAGGTCCTTTTTAACCTTTTCGACAGAATTGAGGTAAGAATGTTTTTTTTAACTTATACGGCGGGTGCGGTTATTTTCCGCCGTTATAAAATCGTCGAAGCTTTCCATACAAGCTTATAAGAATATTTTCAAAGAAAATGTTTTATTTTATATGGATCTTAAATGGTTTCAAAATAAAAGGAGATACTTCTTTAAAAAGAATTTTGATTTCATCTATGTCAACATCCTTTGATGGATTTTAAGATTATTTGAAGTTGATTTATTATGATACAAAACTTCTATATTGTATTGAAGGTTTTGTGATATGTTTGACTGTGGATGTGCTATTTTTATACCATTCATAGTTTATGGTGAAATTATTGACATTTCGTATGCAAGTTTTAATACGAATGTTTATGTTATGTTTAAACCTTTTCATATGGGAATGCATTGGACTTAATAAGTGACGGGTGGAGCCCGCTATAGCTCCTCGATGCATCGGTAGGTCTCATGAGACAAACTAGTGTCTTGGCACAAGGCCTTGACAAAATCTTATTTGTAGTCTTGGCACGAGGCCTTGGCTATGTGGTTATGATAGTCTGGCATTATGCATTCCAACATTATGAAAGTGGTTATTGATATTGCATGTGATTATTCGATTAGTAGAATATCCATGTGAACAAGTAAATGGAATTATTTCATTTTACTTTTGCCATACTATGTTGAAGTTCAATTTTAAAAGGCTTTTGTTTTAGTAATTCATTGCCTTAAATCTTTATGCTTATTTTGAATGTTCCGCTATATTGTTATCCTTACTGGGCATTTGAGCTCACCCCTTTTCTATGTTTTATTTTTCCCAGGTAGTGAAGAAGTAATTTATGAATGACTTGCAGGGATATTATGAGGGGTTAATAGTGTGTATATGAAGACTTTGTTGTTGTAGTAGTTTTTCACTTTGAAATGTAATGTAAAACTTTATGATTATATCTAGTGTTTCCAAGGCTACTAAACCAATCGGTCTTTCGAGATTTGATCTTTCTTGTGATCATGCCAATGTTACGAAGTAATGCACCGACTCTGGGTAGCTGGGGTCGGGGCGTTACAGTAGTGGTTGTGGAACAAGACAAAAATAATAGATTGATGTCCTCCCTATGTTGATGACATATGTGACATTAAGAGATGAGTTGGATACCAAAGGTTTGAAGGAAAAACTCCGTAGGTAAGCACTTGTGAGAAATATGCTAGACAAGATTAAGTCTGGAAGGTTTGATCCATGGTTTATCAAAAGGCTTCTACCAAGAAAAATTAGACTCAAAGGAGCAGAAAAAAATGCTTGTAATAATTTTTGGAATCAAGGATCCTATTGTGAGTTGGTTCCTAAATAAGACTGTCTTCATCATTCGAAAAGGTGTAGTCATCAACTACATGTTTTAAATGATCAGGGAGGTCTAAGTGAGGGGAATGCATTAATTACTTTATGGTATAGTTAATAGAATTTGGAACAACATTTGAAGGAAGCATTGAAATTAGGGGAACACCAGCCCAGTCGTCATGCCAGAATTTCAGGGCTGAATCAAAGTTAACCAACCATCTGGAGTTGTGCATGATATTTTCAAAGGAGTTTTTAATGGATGTCCAGAGGGAAGAATTCACATAAGTCAAATTACGGGATTCGATCTTATCTAGGAAATGATTTTTAAGAAAATAAATAGAGTCATATTTGTTGTTTATTAGATTCCACGTGAGTCTGGCCTGGAGGGCTTTATTAAAAAACTTGAGGATTTTTATTCCAAGCCCTCCTTTATCAAGGGGTTTGCAACAGTTAGACCAGGAAATAGTGACAAGCTTCCTATAAAGGATACTCCCCATCCAAAAAAAGTTTTTGATATTGGTATTGATTTTCATAAGGAGACTGGAAGGCCATCTGTAAATCATCAGCGAGTAAACCATTTTGGAGACAATATAAGCTTTCACCAGGCAGATCCTACCAGCCATAGAAAGAGGTTTTTCTTTCCAAGAGGAAATCATATTAATGATTTGGTCAAGGAAATAATTAAAATAAAAAGATCAAGGCTTACCACAAAAGATAGGAACCCCCAGGTAATTAACACGAAAGGACCCTTCTTTGATACCAAGACTCTAAATGATGTGATTTTTTCTATAAATGGGGAAACTTTTTACAAAGAAGATAAAATATTTGTTCCAACTGATGGATTGAACCGATATCTCTTCATAGTGGGATAAGGTAGCTTTGAGATTAGTAATGTTGTGTTTTCCACCATTAAGGAAAAGAATAATGTCATCCGCATAGAGTAAGTGGGTCGGGACATTATGGTTTCAGGCAGCTTGTATGGGATTAATTTTGTTTTGAAGCATGCGAGAGGTGAGGAGACAACTAAGGTAATCCTCCGCAATGGAAAAAAGGATGGAAGAGAGGGGATCACATTGTCGGAATCCTTTTGAATATTTGAAATATCCCTTAGGGGAGCCATTAATAAGAGTAGAAATAGATGCCGAGTTAAAAAGAGAGTTGATCCTGCTAATAAAAACATGATTGAAGCCAAAACCACGAAGGAACTTAAAAATGAAATCCCAGTCGATAGTATCAAAAGCTTTCCTAATGTCAATATTAATAGAAATGTTGCCTCATCTGAAGTTTTTATAAAGAGAATTGGTGGATTTTAAAGCAAGACAGATGCAATCCTGAATAGACCGCCCCTTGATGAATCCAAAGTGGTTCCAAGATATAATTCTATTACATAAGGAGGAGAGCCTATTGTCCAAGAGTTTGGTAATAATTTTATAGAGGGAGTTGATAAGAGAAATAGGTTGAAAAAGGTGTTTTTCATAGGCATTGGGCACCTTAGGTATTAAGTTAAGGAATTGGGCATTGATACCATGAGTAAGGAACCCATTAGGGAAAAACGTCTGGACAAGTTTACATCCATCCTTTTGAATAACATCCCAGTGATGATGAAAGAAACCATTGTTGAAACCATCAGGTCCCGGGGCACTATTAGGGTTGATGCTAAAGACAGTGACCTTAATCTCATGGTAAAGGGGAGTGCACATGAGAAAATTATTGTCTTTTTCCTAGACCAGGGATGGGATGATCTTGGGGAGGAGGTCCTTGTTAATACGAGCCCCATTGAAGATATTCTCAAAGTAAGAAACCACATGAGAATCAATGGAGGCCTCAGAGTCCAAGAGGATTTCATTGAATTTTGAAAAGGCGAGAGGACGACAGACTTTCCTAACCCTTTGCAGATGTAACACCCCAAGCTTCCATGGTACGCTCCTCTTTGAATAATAGAGCAGTGTGTGTTGTACGCAACCTCGAGTTCTAACACACCGCGACCAACAAAAGTAGCAGTTATGAATAATAATACCCTCTTTTTGAAATTATATAAATTTTATATTTCAAAATGGACTTCATTTTTGTATTCGTAATATCTAAATTATCCTAAGTTGAATTTTTTGTAATTTTCTAAGAACTTCCAATTTTTTATGAATAGTGAAAAATACTTAGAACAACTTTTTTAATCAAAATAATTTATAGTGATAAATTATACTATTGAGTGGTTTTAAAGTATAATTAGAATATATTTTTACCATTTTATCCAATGGTGGTCATTGTAATTTATTTAACATTGAAATTGGACATAAATAATTGTCAATCTTTTGATATATATTGTTTCTTAAAAACATGGTATTTATTGTGACAACGGGAATTAATTATAAAATTAATTAATGCAAATTATATGTTTGTAATTTTGTAAAATAGACATCATTATTGAATTCGGAATATCAATTATAGCTTAGGGTGAAATTTTGGCATTGTTCTGAAAAACCTAAATTTTTTGATGAATAGTGAAACCACTAAGTGGTAGTTAAAAAACCAATTTTTCATGAAACTTTACCACTTCTATCAATTTAATTTCAAAACTCCGACATACATGGTTTTCATTAGGATGTAATATGTGGTTCAATGGGATTAAAATAAATTTTCTGTGAATATTAACTTTTATGTTTTATTAATCGCGATTAAAGGTAATTAGTGAAATTTAAGGTAAAGATAATGTTATAAATAATGAAATGACCTTGACACCTGTCCTACCCATATTAGATGAGTCACTTCCGACCAAGACAATCCATGGGTAAACTTGGGGACCCCATGGAGCCACTTTGTTAGGAAAATGACATTAAAAACTTTTTACTTAATGTTAAAATAAAAATGTCACAAAAATGAGTTGTTTTACTAAAACAAATTTTAAATGGGGTTATGAAAGTCATATTTTTGACTATAAATATTCATTAGAAATATAAGAATATTTCCTACATCATGATATTTTTTTTATAATTTTTAGACATTAAATATATTAAATTATTTATGACACCATGATGATGCAATGATTACCTCATTATTTAATGATTTAAATAAAATAAAAATATAATGTAAAATCTAAGCCCTACACAAGTGAAAAACCTATTGGATGGATGTATTTCAAACTCTTATCACTGTATCCTCGAAATATATAATGTTGGGACCTTTTAAATCTGAAAATCATTATATAATAAAGTAACCTTTTAAAACTTTCCAAGAGTGCCCCTCCTCTCCTCTTATAAAAGGACCCCACCTCTACCACCTTACCCACACCTCTCAATCCTTTGGCTCGGCCAACCCCCGCCCATTTTATCTATCCACATACCACTACTACTCATAGAATCCTCAATGTGGGTATAAGTCTTCCCAAGGAAGCCTTTGAGCTCAAATCAGAAAGAGTTACCCGTTTTAAAGGTAGTGTTTTCTCCTGTGTTCTTATGTTTTATTTTGCTTCTCCAACCCCCTAAACTATTTTTATTAATTTCTTTTGTAACAATACCAGTATCCTCAATATACTAGGATGTTGTTATAATAAGGATTCGAGCTACACTTACACACATGTACATCTAATGGTTAAAGAACATACTGTTTCTGTGGATGGAGAATTTCTGCCTCACGAAACGATGATTGTTCAACACTCATATAACACCTTAAAAGGTGGCCATTAAGATGTCACTATATTTATATATGATATATAATATTTTGATGTTTTAATTAAGCTTCTGTATTTTTCATTTATGGAACACCTTTATGGTTTCCATTATGAGTAAACGTGATATATTCATTTTAGGAAGGGCGGACTACCGCCCCCTCAAAGTGATTTGAATCGTTAATGCCATATGTGGGGTGTATAAATGATGTAGTAAATGGTATTATAAATTATATTATACTGGAATTATATTATACCTTTATATAATTATAATTTTATTCCATTAAATATGAAATAGAAATGAATGTAGCGTTCATGTGTACGTACGGCTTACCGTCTCCATGAACCGTGCATTTCATTTCTTACCTCTAAATGTTATGTAATATTATAAATGCATGTATATACTAGATATATATGATATATATGATATCTAAATCTTGAATATAATTATGTATATAATGGATATTTCACCACATGAACAACTTGTAGTTATAAAAAGTTTATTTTTTCCTCAAGTACCAAAGATCGACAAAATGACCGCTATTAACTTAAATAATTACATAATGTTAATAACATGGTAATAAGTGATATAAAAGGAATAATGAACATGGAAAAGGTTCTTAAGAAAAAATAAATTAACTCTAGGTTATTATTCAGGAGGTTAAATAACGATCAAGTCAAGTCGGACACGAGGTAAGGGAACTTCTTAACCCAATTTCCATTATTTGGGTTAATCTCCTACTTTCAAATTTTTTCATGATATTATAATGTCCTATCTTGTATTTGTACTTTATTTATGTGTACTTATAGTGAATCCACATAATAGATCTATTTTATTAAAAAAATGTTCTTTGTAAGGAACTTCATCTCAATCTCCTTTCTTTGAGGCATATTTTATTTTATACACAACATTATTTTATATGGTGTATAGACACCTTTGACTTTTATGTTTATTCGAAAGGAATATTTTTATACGAAGCGTTTTAATAAAGGACAAAAGGGAATGTTTTTTGTCGTACATATGCGGCGACAACGACTTCTCCGCCATCGTGACCATTATTTGGGTTTCAGCTTCCTCTACAAGCCATAACATTTTTTAAATGAAAAATAATTACAATGTTTTAATTTTCTTTTATTTTGGTATTGAAAATGGTTTTGAAAGTTTTTGTATATAAATTTTTTGTATTGATATCTTGTGGTTGAAATTTGGAAATGTTATGTTTACTTTATTCATGTTTTATGTGATACAATTACGTTATGTTTTATGATATGTTTAAACCTGTTCATATGAGGAATGCATTGGACTTAATAAGTAACGGGTGGAGCCTGCTATAGCTCCTCGATGCATCGGCTGGTCTCATGAGACAAACTAGTGTCTTGACACGAGTCCTTGAAAAAATATTATTTGTAGTCTCGGCACGAGGCCTTGGATACGTGGTTATGATAGTCTGGCATTATGCATTCCATCATTATGAAAGTGGTTATTGATATTGCATGTGATTATTCGACCAGTAGAATATCCATGTGAATAAGTAAATGGCATTATTTCATTTTATTTTGCCATATTATACTGAAGTTCATGTTTAAAAGGCCTTTTTTAGTTATACATTGCCTTAAATGTTTATGTTTATTTATGAAAGCTTCCGCTATATTGTTATCCTTACTGAGCATCTGAGCTCACCCCTTGCAATGTTTTAATTTTTCCAGGATGTGAAAAAGTATTTTATGAATGACCTAAAGGGATAATATGAGGTGATATGAAGAAAAGATGTTGTTGTAGTTTTGTATTACTTTATGATGTAATGTGAGACTTATGAATATATCTAGTGTTTCAAGGCTACTAAACTAATCAGTCTTTTGAGACTTGATCTTTGTGATCATGCCAATGTTACACAATAATGCATTGACTCTAGGTAACTAGGGTCGGGGCGTTACAGTTGGTATCAGAGGAATTTTAGTACTACCCTTGGAAGCTAGATTTAGATAAACTCTGATTAGAGCACATAAACCTAAGATAAACTTTGAGGATTAGTATAGAAGAACTTCCTAGAATTTTGGTATTATAGATATTTTGTGAGTTTTCCGAGCAATACATCCCTGTCTAGATACGAGTAGGTAGAGGCGGCTCTGGCACATATATACCTAGGGGTAAAACCCGAAAACACCGTTTTGAGATAGACTCGGACGGGAACTGGTGCACGACAACGGGCCTTACTGCACTCTTGGTTACGACACTCCCAGGGGATATGCTTAGGATAATTACCATTTTATTTACAAACCATTATGAAGGTTTTATGAGTATATACTTCCTTGAAGCAAACATTTTTATGAATATGGATTATATCTATAAACTGTTTAATTTATGTTAAGTGTTTTACAAGTATGGAATTATGTATTTAGATTCATAAACTGATCTAGTTTATGACATTGTTTAGAAATGCTGCCCAGTGGAAGGAATGGAAACCGTCTCAATACACGCACTACATGTAGGGACTGCCCTTCTGCTCAAGATAATTATAATGGAGTTAGTGATACAACTGGTTCTGATCATCTTATCACCATACCGGGACAACTCACTCAGGTTATGAATACTAACCTTACTCGTATGGAGCACCCTGATCCACAAAGTGGAGGATCAATGTTAGACCGCTTCATGAGGAAACAACCACCAACATTCAATGGGAGTACAAATCCCTTAGTAGCTGAGCAATGGGTAAATTCCTCAGAGAAAATATTCCACGACATGGGGAGTAGCGAAATAGAGAAAGTTGTCATGGCATTTTAACGCCTCACTGGAGATGCTGATCAATGGTGGTCACTGGTTAAAAACACAAAGGAAGATGAATAAGTATCAAGTATGGAATGAAGGGAGTTTAAGGAAACTTTCTTAGAAAAATACTTTCCACATGACCATTGAGCAGATATGGAAAGGAAATTTCTGAGTCTGAGGCAGAAGGAGGATGCGAATGTCACAAAGTATGAGGCTAACTTTACAAGGTTGGCGAGGCATGCTGTAGATTATATACGTAACCCAAGAAGTAATATTGTTCGTTTCTTTGATGGGTTAAAACCATTTCTCCATCGAGCTTTAGTATCAAAATCTTTCTCAACGTACGAAGATATAGTCTCGTGTTCAATCAAGATAGAAAAGGAATTCTCTAAATATTATGACAATAAAGTAAAGCAAGAGAAGAAGAGAACGGTGGAACAAGAGATAGATAAAGGGAAAAAGGGAAAGAAGGATTTTCCATTATGCGATAATTGTGGGAAGAATCACCCTGGTACTTGCCTAAAGGTAATGGGAGTTTGTTACAAATGTGGAGAAAAAGGTCACCAGGCTCGTGATTGCAAGGGAAAGAAAGAGGCTATCAATGTTGAATTATACAATTATAGGGAAATGCGGCATTATGAAAATGAATTTCCTAAGTGTTAGGGAAACTTACCTCAGAAAAGGCCAAGGGATCATGCACAATCTTATGCTGTTACTACAGTTGAAGTGGAATAATTAATGTATTGGTGATTTTGGACTCAAGGATTATATTCTAGTTATAAGAATAATGTGATATATATAAGGATTGTACTGAAGTACTTGTTTTTATCATTAAGGTTTTAATATGATGAAGGTAATCATATTTTTATATGTGACAATAATAGAAACTTCACTTTGTTTGAGGAATCTGATGATACAATTGATTTTGGAATTTAGAGACCTTTTAGAGAAAGTCTGGACGAAGGTATTTTGGATAACTATAAAGGTTGGAATGGATTAAGATGAACATTGTATAGTATTGTTTAGGGTTAAAACATTTCTGAAGATTATTTTTGGAATATTATAATACTATAGATTTAGGAAAAGGACAACCTGCAGGTTGGGGGATAAACCGTCGCATGGGACAAAGTTGCAGGAATCGAACCCACAACCACAGTGAGACATGCCTTTATTACCTACCAATAGCCTACCAGAATTCCCTGGTTATTACAAAATAGTTTTCTTAATCGAAATGGTATGTGTTAATATTTGGAACCTTATAAAATTATGATAAATAGAATATTTTTGAGTTCTATTACCTTTTGGAGTGAAAGATGGGTTTGTGGTAAAAATTTATTAAAGAATGAAAGTCTATATGACAAGTAAGTATATTTCCTTATGTTCTTAGTAAATATACTAAATAAATTCTTCATCTTTAAGAAAGGTAACTTAAAACAAAAATATTTCCGGTTAACTTTTCTAAATGGGGAATTAATGACAGTTTAACTAATCACAAGTTTGTGATTTTCTTGTAGTTAACTTTCTCCTAATCCTGTTTTATACAACTCTCCATCAGACCTTGATGGTTTGTTTTTCCTCCATATCCATATTTTCATAGAATCCTACTATGGGCTATCTCGGGTGACCTTTGTACTTCTCTTTCTTTCTTTTAAAGTTATATTTTTATTAACCTTATTTCGGATGTAGGTTTTCCACAAAGGTATTTTCTATTTTCAACCTTTTATTTTCAAAGAAAAATTTTAAATTGTGAGGATGTAATTTATTGAAGGAGGGGAAAATGTAACACCCCACGCTTCCATGGTACACTCCTCTTTGAATAATAGAGCAGCGTGTGTTGTACGCAACCTCGAGTTCTAACACATCGTGACAAATAAAAGTAGCAGTTATGAATAGTAATACACACTTTTTGAAATTATATAAATTATATATTTCAAAATAGACTTCATTTTTGTATTCTTAATATCGAAATTATCCTAAGTTGAATTTTTTGTAATTTTCTGAGAACTTCAAATTTTTTATGAATAGTGAAAAATACTTAAAATAACTTTTTTCATCAAAATAATTTATAGTGATAAATTATACTGTTGAGTGGTTTTAAAGTATAATTAGAATATATTTTTACCATTTTATCTAATGGTGGTCATTAGAATTAATTTTACATTGAAATTGGACATAAACAATTGTCAATATTTTGATATATATTATTTCTTAAAAACACGCTATTTATTGTGACAGCAGGAATTAATTATAAAATTAATTAATGCAACTTATATTTTTGTAATTTTCTAAAATAGACATCATTTTTCAATTCGAAATATCAATTATAGCTTAGGATGAAATTTTGGCATTGTTCTGAAAAACTTCAGTTTTTGATGAATAGTGAAACAACTAAGTGGTAGTTAAAAAAATGATTTTTCATGAAACTTTACCTCTTCTATGAATTGAATTTCAAAAATCCGACATACATGGTTGTCATTAGGATGTAATATGTGGTTCAATGGGATTAAAATATTTTTTTGGTGAATAGTAACTTTTATGTTTTATTAATCACGGTTGAAGGTAATTAGTGAAATTTAAGGTAAAGATAATGTTATAATAATATGAAATGACCTTGAAACATGTCCTACTCCTATTTTATGAGTAATGGCCGACCTATAAAATCCATGGGTCAACTTGGGGACCCCATGAAGACACTTTTTTAGGAAAATGACATTAAAAACGTTTTACTTAATGTTAAAATAAAAATGTCACAAACATGTGTAGTTTTACTAAAACAATTTTTAAATGGGGTTATACAAGTCATATCTTTAACTACAAATATTTATTAGAAAGATAAAACGATTTCCTAAATCATGATATTTTTTTATAATTTTTAGACATTAAATAAATTAAATTATTTATGACACTATGATGATGCGGCGATTACCTCATTATTTAACTATTTAAAGAAAATGAAATGATAATGTAAAATATAAGAGCTACACATGTCAAAAACCTATTGTATGGCTGGATTTCTAACTCTTATCAACTTATACTTGAAATATATAATTTTGGGACCTTTTAAATCCGAGGAGAATTTTATAATAAAGTAATCTTTTATAACTTTCCAAGAGTGCCCCTCCTCTCCTCTTATAAAAGGCCCCCACCTCTACCACCTTACCCACACCTCTCAAGCCTTTGTCTCGGCCAACCCCTGCCCATTTTGTCTCTGAGCAACCCACTATTACTCCTATAATCCTCACTTTGGGAAGAAGGCTTCCCAAGGAATCCTTTGAGCTAAAATCAAGAAGAGGTACCCATTTTAAAGGTAGTGTTTTCTCTTGTGTTCTTATGTTTTATTTTGCTTCTCCAACCCCCTAAACTCTTTTTATTCATTTATTTTGTAACAATACCAGTATCCTCAATATAATAGGATGTTTTTATAAGAAGGATTCTAGCTACACTTACACACACCTACATATAATGGTTAAAAAACATACTGTTTCTGTGGATGGCGAATTTCTGCCTCACGAAACGATGATTGTTCAACACTCATATGACACCTTCAAATGTGGCCATTAAGATGTAAATATATTTATATATGATATATAATATGTTTATGTTTTAATTAAGCTTCTGTATTTTTCATTTATGGCATAACTTTATGGTTTCCATTATGGGTAAACGCGATATTTTCATTTTAGGAAGTGCGAACTACCACCCCCTCAAAGTGATTTGAATCATTAATGCCATATGTGCGATGTATAAATGATAGAGTAAATGGTATTATAAATTATATTATACTGGAATTATAGTATATATTTTTATAATTATAATTTCATTCCATTAAATATGAAATAGAAATGAAATTAGCGTTCATGCGTACGTACGGCTTACCGTCTCCATGAACGGTGCATTTCATTTCTTACCTCTAAATGTTATGTAATATTATAAATGCATCCATATACTAGATATATATGATATATATGATATCTACATAATGAATATAATTCTTGATATAATGGATATTTCTCCACATGAACAACTTGTAATTATAAGAAGTTTATTTTTGACTCAAGTACCAAAGATCGACAAAATGACCATTATTAACTTAAATAATTAAATAATGTTCATAACATGGTAAGAAGTTATATAAAAGGAATAATGAACATGGAAAAGGTTCTTATGAAAATTGAAATTAACTCTAGTTTATTATTCAGGAGGTTAAAGAACGATCGAGTGAAGTCGGACATGAGGTAAAGGAACTTCTTAACCCAATTTCCATTCATTGGGTTAATCTCCTACTTTCAAATTATGTCATGATATTATTATGTCCTATATTGTATTTGTACTTTCTTTATGTTTACTTATAGTAAATACACATAATAGATCTATTTTATTAAAAAAATGTTCTTTGTAAGGAACTTCGTCTCAATATCCTTTCATTGAGGCATATTTTATTTTATACACAACTTTCTTTTATATGGTGTATAAACACCTTTGACTTTTACATTTATTTGAAAGGAATCTTTTTATATGAATAATTTTACTAAACAACAAAAGGGAATGTATTTTTGTCATAAGTATGCGGAGACAATGACATCTCCGCCACCGTGACCATTATTTGGGTTTCAACTTCCTCTACAAGCCATAACTTTTTTAAAATGAAAAATAATTACAAAGTTTTAATTTTCTTTTATTTCAGTATTGATAATGGTTTTGAAAGTTTTTTTTATATCAATGTGTTGTATTTATATCTTGATATTGAAATGTGGAAATTTTATGTTCCCTTATGCATGTTTTATGTGATACAATTATGTTATGGTTTATGATATGTCTAAAACTTTTCATATGAGGAATGCATTCGACTTAATAAGTGATGGGTGGAGCCCGCTATAGCTCCTCGATGCATCAGAAGGTCTCATGAGACAAACTAGTGTCTTGGCACGAGGGCTTGACAAAATATTATTTGTAGTCTTGGCATGAGGCTTTGGATACTTTGTTATGATAGTCTGGCATTATGCATTCCATCATTATGAAAGTGGTTATTGATATTTCATGTGATTATTCGACCAGTAGAATATCCATGTGAATATGTATATGGAATTATTTCATTTTATTTTTCCATATTATGCTGAAGTTCATGTTTAAAAGGCTTTTGTTAAGTTATACATTTCCTTAAATTTTTATGTTTATTTATGAAAGATTCCGCTATATTGTTATCCATACTGAGTATCTGAGCTCACCCCTTTCAATGTTTTAATTTTTCCAGGATGTGAAGAAGTATTTTATGAATGAACTGAAGGGATAATATGAGGGGATATGAAGACAAGATGTTGTTGTAGTTTTGTATTACATTATGATGTAATGTGAGACTTATGAATGTATCTAGTGTTTCAAGGATACTAAACTAATTGGTCTTTCGAGACTTGATCATTGTGATCATGCCAATGTTACGCAATAATGCACCGACTTTGGGTAACTGGGGTTGGGGAGTTACAACAGAGAATTGTAGAATTTAGTGTTACGACCACCATCAAAGAGCCACTTAGTTTTGAAAACTTGTTTGCGGATTTTATCCTTAAGAACTAACAAGGAATTAAGCTTCATATAAATGTTGATCTCATGCTGAGGATTAGAGGAAAATTCAGAATGGGTGACATTATTTTGTAATTGGTTGAGGTCAGTATCAAGAGTGGATATGTCCTTACCGATTTGCTTCGATTTATCTATACACCAACCCTTGAGATGATGTTTTAGATTCTTGAGATTTATAGAACAAGAGAAGGCATCAGAGTGCTGACTCATCGAATTCCAGCAATTTTGAATAATCTTGGAACACTCTAGGTCACCTAACCTAGCGTTGTTAAATTTTAAGGGAATATTGTTCTTGACACATTTAGAGTGAAAGATAACCAAAATAGGATGATGGTCTAAAAAAGTCTATATAAGGTGATGCTAGAAATGGTGTCCCAGGCATCGAGAGCTGGGTGATTCATGAGGGAACTATCAAGTTTACTAGAAACCTTCCTATTATAATGCCTTATATACTAAGTAAACTTGGTACTAGTGAGGTTAGCTTCAACCAGATTACAGTTTTCAATAGAGGATCTAAAATCCCTGGAAGATATTTGAGAATGAGAAGGACCATGTTTTTCACAAGGGGAAAGTATGGAACTAAAATCTCCAATCACTAACTATGGGTCAGAGATAGAATTATATAAGAGTAACAAGTCATTCCAAAGGGGCCTACGATCCTGGTAGTGATTCCTAGCATAGAAAAAAGTGCAGTACATATAGAGGTTATCAAAAAAATAATCACAAGTGAGAATTTGATCAGTAGAGTTTTGAATTTTAGCATCTTTCGGTGAAGGGTGATAAAATATCCAGAGGGATTCAACCATATTGCTATTATTTCAAGAACCTAAGAAATTATATCCAGATGAAAAAAAGTGCATAAATTTCATAGAGAAATTAAATTTTGGTTCAGCAAGAGCAAAAAACATTGGTTTATGAGTCAAGATAGCTCTTTTAAGAATAGAAATAGTGCCAGAGTTAGTTGTACCCTGACAATTCCAAAAAATAACATCCATTAAAACCTGTGTTTGGAATCTATAGGGCTGTGTTACTATAGTTAGTTTCAATGGAATTTTAGTAGTAACCTTGGAAACTAGATTTAGGAAAACATAGGTTAGAGAACAAAACCCTAAGATATAATTTGAGGATAAGTATAGAAGAACATTCTAGAATTTTTCTAAGGAAGAGATTATGTAGGAATTACTAGGAATACATCTCAGTTTATATATTATAAGTTGATGTGGTTTAGGCACAAATGTACTAAGGAGAGTAAACTCAGACACAGTTTTTTGGGCCTAACTTGACGTAACCTACTATATGACAAATAGCCTTATTACTCACCTGGTTTGACCATCCTAAGGGATATGATTAAAAAAATTCACATTTTCTTTAAAAAATGATGGGATTATAAAATGAATAGCCTAGGTTATACCTAAGTTATTCTAGATTGAAGATAAGGTTTCATGGTTTTGAAATATGAAAAATGATATTATGGATAAACCCTAGGCCAAGGAAAGACCTATGTGGACAGAAATGGATGAAGTATTTATGTATTAGAGTTGTATTAAAAACCTTAGTTAAAAGGCTATGTAGTGATTAACCTCATTTCAAAGATGTCCATAATGATTATTTTAGAAGTTATATTAATTTGTTTTTAGAAAAGAACAATCTGTATTTCGGGTGAAAATATATCAAGTCTAGAAATGCCATAGGTCTTGAACCCATGACCAAAGGACGATAAGGGTTTAACACCTACCACAAACCTATGAAATTTCCTTGTTAAAATTCCATTATTTTTAGTTAAAAAATTTGATGAATAAATATTAATAATGATACATTAGTGTATATTTTAGTTTTTAGATACTAATATATTAACCATATTAGTTTTGGAAATTTTTTAGAGACAACCAGTTAGACTTTCCACTCTTTTATGAGCCTTAAGATTATTTAGAAATGTATTTTAGTGCTTCATACATCAATATAAATTTTTTAATGAATTGGAAAATAGATCACTACAAAAAAATGTGGGAAATTATTTATTAAAATATATCAATTAGGTATATTACCTTATATTTTTAGGGAGTAAAATAATTACCTATCATTAGTAAATTCTTAATAAAATGTTTTCTTGATAACATAATTTTCATTGAACTGATATAATTCTAAATCATCATAGATTTTTGGGTTTGAGGCCCTTAAATTTATATTGATCAGACACTTGTTTTTGATTTATGACCTCAATCAATCACTATAAATATTTATTCCTTTTCTTTAAGTACACATCTCTACTTTCTAGTAATGATCTCATACCTAGAGACCTAGTTATATGTTAATCCACATGACCATTGTAATTCAAATTCCCTTTTTTTAGGGAATTATTATTAACATTTATCATGATGTGGTATTTTATAAATGGTAAATATCCAAAACTATATCACCATGATTGAGTTTAAATTGTGAGGAAACAATTTATTTATGGTGGCTAGAATGTAACACCCTGAAAATTCTAAAAGAGTAAATTGTATTCGATAGCATGTATTAAACGCGGCACCATGCACGTAAGGGAATATAATATACTAAGTATTTAAATTATATTTACCATGTTAAATAAATTCAATATAGTTTATAGTTTTAATTGAATATTATACGGAGTAAATGTGAGACATACGCAACAACGAGTTTCTTCAATGGATTTCCGTACACACAAGGCCGATTTTTATAGAATAATAATATATTATAAAAATATTATTATTTAATATGATTTAAACTATCATTCATGAATAGTATTAACTAAATTATGAAAATATATGGTTTACATAACTGATTCATTAGTTAAAAATTAATTATAAATTAATATAAGAACTAATTGAATTAGAAAAGTGTATTTTTATTGAAAGCTATTTTTATTCTTCTAAAGATATTTTACACTAATAAAATAAATTAATTACAATTACTAAGTGATATTCATGTAATATATGAATTATAAATTCAATATATTTTTTTTATGTTTATCCAATATCTTTTATAAGAATAATATAAGAATAAACCCGCTTTTACAAAAAAACATACTATATTTTTTAAGGCATTTTTACCGCCATTTAATAGGGAACCTAATTTGTAACTTTTATATATTATATATGTAAAAAAAATTATATTTGAAATAGCAACATAAAAATTATGTTAGGTTTATTTTTTTCTATAAAGATTTATTTTTTAAAGAATAATGAAAAATACTAATTTTCAATTCAAAAATGCCTTTTTATCTAATTTATTTATGTGGTTGAATCAGATTTTAAATTGGATTTATAGTTTAAATAGATAATATTTTTATTAATTAATCAAATGTAGTTCATTGGAATCAATTTCATTTTTAAATTGACAATAAAAACATAGAAAACCTTTGGGCATTTTTAATTTAAAAACCTGCATTGTCGTCTTGTCTGCAGGATTAAATTTAAATTAATTTCTACCACTTATGTGATTAGAATTTGAAAAAATAGATTCCATATTTTTAATCAGAATAATTTATATTGTATAATATAGTAAACTTAGTTTTTTGCCAAAAACTATTACTGAATATAATTAAAATGAATTAAAATGATTAATGTAAAAGTAAGATTAATAAGGGACTAAACGTTAATATGAAGGTCCCAAATGACCTATAAACTTCTCAAAAAGCCATTTTATGGCCATATTTATACCCCATACTCCCTTATATCTAATTGGGACCATTATGGGATCCACTATTAGTGGAAAAATGTGTATGGAATTCCTTTGTGAAAATATTATAATAGTGTCACTCCTCCACTTTTAAAAGGCCTTCTCCCCCCCACTTCATCACAGACCTCAATAAACATTGGCTCGACCAATATATACCCTAATATCTCCTCAAAATAGCTCCCACTACTGGAATTAAAGGTATTTGCGATGGGCTATTTGTGATGGGTTCCCATCACAAATAGGCTTTAGCGACGGGGCCCCGTCGCAAATAGACTGTTATAGAAAACGGCGTCGCAGATACTATTTTCTCTGATAAGCCCGTTGCAGATAAGTCTCCAATTATATACATTATATATAAAAACCTTTTGCGACAGACCCGCCGCAAATACTATTTTTAAAAATTTATATTTAAACTATTGGTGATGGGAGCCCGTCGCAAAAGGTCCCGTCATAAATACTAAAGAAAATAAATAAAATATATTTAATAAAATTATGATTAATGACAAAATTATATTAATATTATTAAAATAATTAAAAAATAAAAAATATTAAAATTCTCAATATTCTAAAAAAAATATAAAAAAATCATCAATTATTATTATTATTATTATTAGTAAAATAAACAATCATTAGATAATATAAAACTAAAAAATATATTTAATAAAATTATGATTAATGAAAAAATAATATTAATATTATTAAAATTATAAAAATAATAAAAAATTATTAAAATTCTCAAAATTTAAAAATAATATATAAAAAATATAAAAAATTATTATTATTATTATTATTATTAGTAAAAAAACTAATATTAAAAAATATAATACTAATAATAAATAATAAAATAATAAAAATACAAAAAATTATGCAATATTTGCACCATTATAGAAGACAAAAATTGTAAATAGTTCGTATTACAACAAATCTGGTATTCAAATGTCTGTAACATAAAAAAATCACTGGGGGTCATCTTCTAGAGGAGGTGGAGGAGTTATAGGAGATGGTGGAGGAAACTCCATCCCTAAACTACGAGTCAGGTTGCACATGTACTCTATATGCACGTGATGCTGTTGCTGTTATCGATGCATCTCCTCCTCGTGCTATTGTTGCTACTGCTACCACCGACACATCTCTTCATGAAACTTCTGCAAACTCTCTATAACCTCAGTCTAAGTTCGCAAATGCTCCTTATACTGCGAGGTAGAAGATGATGCCTCTCCATGAGCTCCTCTCGAGCTGGATGCCGACATCGCAGTAGTACCATAATAAGTACCAGGAGTCAAATGAGATCTAATACCAACTACTCGGCCCTTCTCAAAGCCATACTGAGTTGCTTACATCAATGACACCTCATCGAAATGGTGGGCATTGGTCTGATCAGTCATCTCATCCTGAAACTCAGCCTATGTCTAAGAGGTCACATCCTCATATGACTCCTTCAATTCCAATTTGAAATTAAAATTATGAAAACATTATATGCAGTTAATTGTCAAACTGAAAAAAATAACCATAATCTGACACTGGCGATCACCTCTAATTTCTCCAGTGGCTGGATCACTGTACATCATCTGATAAACATCATACACCATAATATAGGGATGCTCGAATACCTACAAAATATAAAATAAACTATTTATATTTAAAGTTATATAAAATATTTAGAAAATATACTTACCATATGCTCTCAATGCGTACTGAAGGTACGACTACCAGCTTGATGTGTCACCTCCTGTCTCCCCCATCTCTGCCGACCCACTGAAGATCTCCTCTAAAATCCCCCACCCAAATAGTGTAAACATAATCCATCCCAAACATGAGATGAAATGTACTCTGGTCGGTGGGCACTTCACGACTCATGAAATTCTGTCACTCCTGTTTTCTTAAAGGTCGTTCTTCTCAAATTGTGAAAAAACTGGCAGAAACAATCACACATAGACACCTTCCATGCTGCATGGATAATGTCATGCATGCTATCATCGATGGGATACCATAAACCCTAAATATAATTTATAATAGCAAGTTACTAATAAAATTAAATTAAAAATAAATATTATTTATTTACGTTCCAACCACAGATTGAAGATGTAGAACCGTACATCAACGGGGATCTGTTCCCATGTGATCAATGGCTAATAAAAATAATTGTGCAAGATAGTTCTCCCATGTCCAATAACTACATGGGAAAAACTGTGAAAAATGAATAAATAATCAAACAATTAGTATACATATAAATAAATTTATTAAAGACAACTAAAATATACAGGTTATCATACCTTTGTGTGCGTGGATCGAAGCCTTGACGTGGATGTCGCTCAGGGATAGTGTCATGAACTATCAGTCGCACAAGACCGCACTCTGTTCACGTACCCCCTGAACTATCAGTAGGCTGAGGATCAGATGATCTAAAATCCTGTTCATCCAAAGGTATCTCAGTCTCCTGCAACTCGCGAAATTGATCAGGATCCATCTGAAACACAAAATGACTATTGTTAGAAGATTTTTGAAAATAAATATTATATACAGATATATATTAGTTATTATTATAACCAGAATTTAACTATCTCAATATCTATTTTCATCCTCATATCCATAGCTTTCAATGTCAATGTCTTCATATTACTCTTTAAGATAATCAATATCCATGAGTTTTAGTTTCATCATCTCTAATCATTTCAAATTCATTTGTAACATCATTAACACCTTCATCATCATCATTCCTTAATTGTGGGGTTTCATCATCGATATTCACATCTCTTTGTCAAAAAGATGGGTTTTGAGCAGTCTCTTAAAAATTTTCAATTCCTTCCACTTCAGCGAGACCACATTCAGTTTGAGTAAACTGATTTTTCCAAGATTTCATTTTTATTATGCTCCATCAATCACTCAAGTCTATTGAAGTAGAAAAATACTTTGCATAATAAATTTTATGTGCATGTTGAGCCAGTAAAAATGGTTCATTTACTACAAGAAGACTTTTACATTTAATATTGATGATTCAATGAGTCGGATTAACATGCAATCCTCTCTCAGCATCCAACCACTGATATTTAAACATCAATATGTAATTATGTCCTAGATAACACAGCTTAATAATTTCATCAAAAATTCCATTAAAGTCAACTTTAGTTTCTCTGTGACGTGATCCTCTCAAGAAAACTCCATTGTTAATTGTTTTTTTATTCTACATATGCACATGTACGAAATTGAAAACCATTCACCACATATGCATTATATTATTTAACCATTTTAGATGGTGGGTTACTCAATATACACAATTTCTTATCAATTTTGTCAGCAGGTTGAGACACTTTAAATTTTGTAAAACAATTATCAATATAATAAATAATAAATAAAATTGACATTAAACCATCAATAATTTATGTTAACAGTTTTTGAAACCATTGAAACACTTTTTTTGTCTGTGTTCTTCAAGAGAAACTGCTGTAATTTGGGGAAGTTTTTTCATGATATGATTATCATATAATCTACAAATAAAATAAGTTTACATACTGTAACATAAATTATTGAATAAGTTATAGAAGCAGTCGCAGTAAAAATGATGTCATCTCTTCATAGTTGAGTAGAACATATGTATGAGCTCTGTGATGTTCATCATCTGAAATCCATCGTTCATGAACTCCACCGAAGCCGTGATTTGGTTGATTAAAAACTGATAATTGATTTTCCATTTCGCCATTAACATTCTCCTCATTTCATCCAATGCGATTTTGTTTTGAGGGATATTCAGATTCAAATTAATGAGAGTAGAAAAAATAAATTTCCTCTTAAAAATAAGCTTAAGAAATTGACCCTTCAACTGATTCTTTGTTACATACTTTTTTCTTCAATTTCTGCATGCATCTCTTGAATGGGTACATCAATCGAAACTGTACAGGACCTCCAATTTTATCTACATGTGGAAAATGTAATATCATATGTTCCATTGAGTCAATGAAAGCCGACGGAAGGATTTTTTCCCAGTTTACATATAATTATAACAACATCTTCTTCCAGTTTTCTTAGTGGATCATAGTCTGTTTTCGCTGCACAAATGTCTTGAAAAAATATGATTTGTCTGTTATTGAATCCCAAATGATAGAATTAAGCAAACCTTTAAATCCAATATACAAAAGTGTTTCCATTATAACATGAAAATCATGAATTTTTAATCCGGTAATATAACTATTCATAAGAAATCTGCCCAATTTGGAAGCATAGCCATCTAGAATTCTAAAATCTTCAATCCACTGACCAAATAATAAGAGACTCTCTTTGGATAGTGTATAAGCTGCTTTTGGCTCCATTAACCTCTTTGATCTGACATTTTCAAATAGTTCAAGATTTGGTCGCCTGTAAATTTGGGCATGATTTAAATGCACCTTTATAGTATCTTTTGTCTTTCCTGGTGTATCCAAAACTATATGAAATAAATTATCAAAATAGTTCTTCTCATTATGCATGACATCCAACATGTGGCGGACCAAAAAATAAAACCAATATTGAAGATCCCAAAAAATTCACCATTTTATCCAATTATGTTCTTTCCCAAAGCCATGAATTTTCTTTTGGATTACTATTGGCCCAAATGTGATGGGATGTAATGAATATACAACTAATTTTAACTCTGTACCTGAGATCATTTTTGGAGGTTCGTCTCTATCAATTGTACCTTTTCTAAAATGATATTTGTTCTTCTCAAAAGGGTGATCAGTTTGAAGAATTTGTGATGACAGTCAAAATATCATTGTTTTTTTCCATTGATGAGCATAAAGGATTTGTTGTATTTCATACTGTAAGGAAATGATTTCAGACCATGTGTACTCTAGCCAGATAACATGCAATATACCGGAAAGTCACTAATCATTCACATCAATGTAGCTTTTAATATGAAATTTTGTTTCGTAGAAACATCATATATACTAACTCTATCACTCCACAATGCATTTAAATCATCAATAAATGGTTCCAAATAAACATCAATATTCTTCTTCAGATGTCCGAGGATTAATAAGGTCAAAAATATAGAGGGATCCTTCATCAACATCCATAGAGGTAAATTTTGCGGATTTATAAATATAGGACAAAATGATTACTGACTACCATAAGAACCAAATGGATAGAAACCGTCAGTAGAAAGATCCAATCACATGTTTTGGGATTCTAAAGCAAAAGATGGATGCAGGCGGTCAAAATGTTTTCCTGGATCGCCATCAGATGGATGATTTAATATTTTATCAGTTGAAATCTTGGTTTTGTTCCATGACTTCATTGATGTTGTCTTCTGAGACATAAATAAATGCTGAAACCTGGGTGTAAGATGGAAATATCTCAACTATTTTACTGGAATCGATCCAGACTTCCCTGGTTGAGATTCTTTATACCTCGATTGTCCACATGTGGGGAAACTATCTAATGAATCATTTTCACCAGAATATAATATGCAATCATTTGTACATGCATAAATCGTTTGATAAATAAGGCCCAGATTACGAACCAGCCTTTTTCCCTCATAGTAATTTATATGAAATGCATTTCATTTATGTAAGATTGATTTAACAAAAGAAAATATCTGATCAAAAAAGTTGTTTGACATTGAATTATCTGATTTAATATCCAAAAATATTGCAGCCACTTATAATTTTCTTATCCTGCAGATAGGATATAATTCATCCTCAGCAGACCACAACAACTCATAAAATTCAGATAGTGCCAACTCAGGAGTTAAATCAATATCATATTAACTTTCAGTTTGTTGAACAGATAGAACTGCAACATCATGTACTAAATTTTGAAACCACGAAGGATCCAGAATCAAGTTATTAGTGTCTTTTCTAGAACTGTGTTCACCATGTTGATACCAAAAAATATAATCTGGTTGAAAATAAAACCGCAAGAGATGTCCCCCAACCTTACCAAATGTGTCAAACATTCTCAGATCACATTTTTTACAAGGGCACTTTACTGTTCCTTCTGAAAAATATTCTGGTATTGAGGATGAAAATGATAAGAAATATTCCACACCCTCAATATATATAGGATTTAAACCAGAAATGTTTGGATTTCTATACTGATTTATCTAAGCGCAATCATCTAATAATGACTTTTGTCAACTTCCTTGTTTCATATTTATCTAACAAATATAAAATCATTACTATTTTTAACTAATTTGAAATTATAAAAACACTATCTAAAAAAAGGATAAATAATTACAACTACTTCTTAATAATTACCATTACTTACGGGCGACATAGTTTCCCGTGGATTGATGGCTACGCTTTTGTCTGATGGCTCATTTAATTGCAAAGAAGAATCAATATGCATACCTCCAAGCAGATTATTCATTGTGATTTCTGTGTGACAAAGTTGCAAGTAAATGGGAACTCAGACAAAAGAGCCCCATTTTCGTTGATGAATCATCTTCTTCCTACTGTCACTATGAGAACACATTATAAAAAACATGGTCCAACGAATTCATATAAAGACTCATGCATATGAGATTGGATATGCATACATAGAAGCATACTTATCATAATGTTTTGAGTCAGTGAAAGTTGAAAGGAGAAGAGTCATCGAGCAAAAGGAGTGTCGTCAATCCACTGGAAATTGTGCCAGGTTAGTAGAAGTTATTACAATTTATTACAATTTATTTTCTTCATAATTGTCCCTAATTAATCCTAATTGTTCCTATTTTTTCTTATTTATTCCTATTTATTCCTAATGATTCCTAATTATTCCTAATTACTCCTAATTAATCATATTTATTCATATTTATTGATAATTATTCATATTTATTCCTAATTATTCCTAATTATCCCTAATTATTCATATTTATTCATATTTATTCATATTTATTCCTATTTATTTCTATTTATTTCTATTTATTCATATTTATTCCTCATTATTCATATTTATTCCTACTTATTAATATTTATTACTAATTATTCCTATTTATAAATAATTATTCCAATTTATTACTAATTATTCCTATTCATTACTAATTATTCCTATTTATTACTAATTATTTATATTTATTTCTAATTATTCATATTTATTACTAATTATTCCTATTTATTTCTAATTATCCCTAGTTATTACTAATTATTCTTATTTATTACTAATTATTCTTATTTATTACTAATTATTCCTATTTAATACTAATTGTACCTATTTATTACAAATTATTCCTATTTATTACTAATTATTTCTATTTATTACTAATTCTTCCTATTTGTTACTAATTATTCCTATTTATTACTAATTGTTAATATTTATTAATAATTACTCTTATTTATTATCAATTACCCGTAATTATTACTAATTAAACATAACTATTACGAATTAGTGTTAATTGATATCAATATCTACAATTTGCAACTACTAATTACTAATTACAAGAAATTATTTATATACAATACTAATTTTCATTAATAATTAATAATTATTACTAATTATTATCAATTACTAATTATTAAGAATTTGTACTAATAATTTCAATTTATTATTCGAAATAAATACTGATAACAAAACTATTTAAATCTAATTTAATTACAACTAATTACCAATAATTAAAGTTTTCATAAAAAATGAAATAGATACTAAATTAAATAAAATATAAATACCTATAAACTTGATCTCATATTGATGTAAACGACTTCACAACTTCTCCGTAAAAAAAACTAACTCGGAGAAATTTTCAGTCAAAAAATTGATTTTAGAGAGAGAGAGAGAGGAAATAAGAATTGAGGGAATGAGAAAGAAAAATTGAGGGGGGTATATATATGTTAGACTAGTTGCGACATGACTATTTGCGATGGGAACCTTCGCAAATACCTTTGATCGCATAATTGATGTCGGTGGTGAAAAAGTATTTGGGATGGGTCCCATCGCAAAAAGTGTCCTGCTGACACACTTTTTTGCAACGAGACAACATCGCTTTGCAAAAACCCATTTACCACCGCCGGTATTTACAACAGGGATATTTTACCGTCTCAAATAACATTCCCTCGATTTGGTGCTCAACCCGCGCCAAACCACGCAATACCTTTTGTGACGAGACCCTAAATCGAGTAGTAAATAACCTCATGGTTGAACTATTTGCGATGAGAATTAATCCTATCGCAAAAAGCCTATCACAAAATCCAATTTTTCCCTTAGTTTCCCCTCATCCAATAAGAGTCACCATATGTAGAAATTAATCCAAAGAATCCTTTAGATCAAAGAAAAAGTAGTTACCCGATTAAGTGGTAACAAACTTCCTCAAACTTTTTAGATTTGTTTAAATTTTCCCATCTATAAAGGCTTCTTATTTAATGATTTTATAAAAAAGTATTATCTTAAAAATAATAGTATTTTTTTCAGATAATGGTTAGACCAACACTTACACACACTTCCACCTAATAGTTAATCAATATATTGTTTATGTGAATAACGAACTACCACCTCACAAAATGATGATAGTTCATTCTTCCTTTACCACCTCTAATGGTAGGAATTATGATGGAAAATATATTTATATATAATAAATATGATATTAATAATCTCTTTATACTTATTTAATTTTTTTAAAACATACTTCCTAATGCAATCGATTTTGTGGGAATATAAGAACATCGTTTTTGGAAGTGTGGACTACCGCCTCCTAAAAGCGAGGTGGTTCGTTCAAATGATACACGGAATGTATAAAGGATGAATTTTGTTAAAAATATGTGACAAAAAATATATATATTATATTCATAAAATAATTAACTTTCTAGACATATAATATATATCATTTTATTTATTAACCTTTCACACACTTAAAAAGTTATAAGGCCACTCGTTGATGTGTGGGATACCACCTCCTCGACATGATGTGATTCATTTTAAATAATATATATATAAGTATATAAGATTTAATTATATGAAATTTATGATATTTTGATCATTCTGGAACGATATAATGCTACTTACCTTCTTTCCAAAATGATCATTGAAAAATGAGAACGTTACTCATGCATACGTACGACTGGTCGTCTTCATGATAATAACGTTGATTCATTTTCATAACCATATTTAATGATTATTTTTGAAATTATAATTTATGTATAAATATGATAATTATATTATGATTATTTTTCTATATATGTTATATAAAGACCCCTTTGACAATAGTTTACCTACCAATGTTTTTTCTGACACAAACCAAATTTAATCAAAACAATATACGTAAATATTATTGTTCAAGTAATTGTATATGAAATATTAATAAGTTAAATAAAAGTAATTATAAACCGAAAAAGGTTATAAAATAAATAAATAAATAATGTAAGTGTATTTTTCAGGAATATGATGACACAATTGACATGTCACACTCAAGGGAATGCATTTCATATCAATTTACATTCTATTGAGACATATTGGTTGTTATGCATCTAGTTTATTTTAAATGGTGTATATACAGACCTTTGACATGTTATATTATGAATATAATTATTCTCATGATATTATATGTTTCGTTTTATGATATTAATTCATGGATATTATGATTAAAATATTTCAAAATGGCAAGGTACACTTTGGAATGTTTAAAGATTATTCTTCTTAATAACGTTTTTAATGATTATTTTTACAATATCACTTCCTTTTGTGATTGTTAACATTATATTGAAGTAATAACATTATATTTGGGCACATAATTTATTATATATGGTGCACATACAACCAATATTTCATATAATATCATGATTCAAACATTCTTTTCAACATTTTTAGTTTCAATTTGAATTATTTTGATATAAGGGGATTTGAGTTAAAAGTTAGCAAGTGAAAATGAATTTCATAACCTAATTTATTTTCATTGGATTATATTACTCCCTTATTGTGATTAGTATTCTATGATCATGTGTATAAAAATTTTTACTATATATTATTGTATTTCACATTCTCTATTTGGATTTATAGTTGATATATGTAATCTACTAATTGATTGATTCTCATTAAAGAATTATAATATTTTCAAGGTTTCAGTTTACAATATTATTTTGTTCAGGATTGTTTACACTTAAATTCCCATATGAGGAAATTATTTGATCACTCTCTATTAGAACCTTTAATTTTCTTCTCCTCCAGTGATTCATGGAATTTATTAAGTGATAATACCATTCTTATACTCATTGGTACTCAAAATGTTTTAGAAAATGTTTTTCTAGAAAACATGACTTTATTTATCTATTTAGTTGATGAACTTGTATTCTTATAAAAACTATAATTTATTTAAATGTTTTTAAATATATTTTTTCAATTTATTTGTTAAAGATATTTCTACCCTTTTTATCTTTTAACAATGTTTTCAGAAGAATCATATTATCACTTTCTGAAAAAGGAATTTTTATAACCTTTAACCGTGAAAAGGAATGTTTTTTACCTCAAATGGATTTTACAGATTTAACTACCATTATCTCATTGAATCTTTCATTAAATGATTAAATAGATATGTTTTGAAGAAAATATTTTCAAACTTTATTTTCATTGAAATGGTTTTTCAAAAGGTTTTTCATAGTAAATGAATATTTTTCTCGACAATGTTTTTAAAATATAGTTTTATTGTAGTTCTATCCAAAAATAAAGATAACCCTTATTTTTAATACACATGGGAGATTTTGTATTGATACCATCCTATTTATTCCTATTGATGGTTTTTTATTTATTTGTCCAAGGATTATATTTAGATTCACTTACTTGATTAATTTGTTAGTCCCATTGAAATATTAAAAATCGTATGATCATTAAACATTGAATTTTCAATAATTATCCATTCCATTTATCATGAATATTACTATTTTCTAAACCATATACCTTTTTAAAAATGGTGTCTACTTTGAAAGTTGTTTTATTATTTGGGGAAATACTAATGAATCCATATTATTTATTCTATACATATATTTGATAAGGAATATTATTTATTAATTAAATCAGTTACTTGATATGAATAATGATTTGGAGATGCATTGATAGAGAGTACCCAGACATTTTATAGCTCCTCGATGAATCGATAGGTTCTCACGAGGAAAATAATTTTCACAAACTAAATGGGTTTCTATACATAGTTTTAAACTATATGATGGATGTAGTAGAGGTTTTGATGTGCCTTAAACATGATATCTAATAATTAATCTTTTCCTACATAGATATTTCGGTTATCATTATTTTTAACCCTAAGGGTTTCATATGTTACAATTTATTGATGAATTTAATTCTTAGTTTACTGATTAAATGGAATGTTTGTTTATCTTTTTTTATCTTTATATATTGATGTTTCCTTATCTAGTAATTTTAAAGGCATGTGTTTCTATTTATGACATTTCCATATAGTTTATTTACTTCCTTATCATTTTGTTGATTACATGGTATGTGTTCTCAGTTATTTACCATTATATTATTATTATTATCATCTATTAATCATTTCCTCCACTATAATTTTTCTTTACTAAGAATTTTAGATCACCCCTATTATTTTTTCTTTTCCCCAGGAATCCAAGAAGCATACTATTTAAGACATTAAGTGATATACTTGATTGAATAAAGTCATCCTTGAAGTTATTTATTTAGAATAAAAAATATGTTTTAATTAGTGTATTCATTTATAATATAGGACTCACTTGTGTTTCTAGTTTTCCAAGACTACTAAATCGATTGGACCTTTGGAAATTGATTTATTTTAATTAGGCCAATATTATTTATAGCAGACACCAGCTCCAGGCTCTATGGGGTTGGGTCATTAAATTCACCACCAATTTAATTTAATTTATGTATATACTAACCATGAATTTATTTTATGATGATTCAACTAAAAAATATTGGTATTTACATATTTATTCGATGATATCTCTTTCATGGGGATTATGATTCAGTGTTACCAATGTGGGAAGAGTTTTATGATACAATCTCATCATTTATCGAGATTGTTTCTATATGCTTTTGATGATGAAATATTATGACCCATATCTACTGGAACTAATTAAATTTCTTCTCCTTTTGTTATTTCATGATAATAAGTGGTTTTGATTCATTTTACTATATTTATGTACTCATGAGTTTAAAATATATTTTTTAATAAAAATAATCATTATTTATTTCTTCAATCGAAAACCTTATTTTATTATAATACCATATTTTCTAATAATATTTTCAAAAAGAATTTAATTTTCATTACATTTTTTATTAATAGATTTTTACCCTTTTTTCTTTTTACCAAATATTTTCAATGAAATATTCATGGCATTTTTAAAAAAAAAATGCATGTTTTGGTTTTACTGAACTTATGAAAGGAATCTTTGTTTTATCATGTATGCCATGAATGATATTTTATTCCATCCTGACCAACTCACTATTTTTAAGAATTCCATTATAATATTTAATTTTTAATTTCAAATAAAAGTATTTCAAATATTTTTAATGATATTTTTAGTTTTCAAAAGTTATTTTAATGAAAATTTATTTTCCCAATGAAATGACCCAATCGTCATTTCAAAATAATTTTACATTTAATATTACTTACATTGATGTTACTCATTTTTTTAAAGGGGATATGATCCAATGATAACATTATTATTCTTTATCTAAATGATTTATCTTTATGATGATAATATTTATATGAAACTCACTTATTTTCCATGGGCTATACTATGATAAAATACTTATGAAACCTGCTTCTTATTTCCATGGGTTATACTATGAAGAAATAATGAAATGTATATGAATCCTATTTCTATTCATGGGTTCTGTTATGATGGATTTTTTATGATATTTTTTCACACAAATTTATGATTTTAAATATTTTTTTCCAATTATGTTATAAAGAAGGATAGTGGTTATGTTATAACGAAGACAGCTGGGACCTATATCTACATCTCATAAATTGGGTAATTATTAATGTTATTTGTGGCCCTTGAATGAGGAAGAGGTTATAGGAATCCTAATAGGGGGTACACGGGAGGTTATAATAATAAAAAAAAATATGGAAATCTATAGGTTATCCTAAGCTTGAAGTAGGTAAACATTTAGTTTTTCCAAGACTAAAATGTAATAAATTTCTAGGGGGTAGCCTTGACATAAGATTTTATATTCTTAAGTATATTCCATGAAGATATGTCTTATTACAATTTTAAAGTATCATGGAACATATTCATTGATTCTAATTTGATTCATGTTATATGAACTACCAAGATTTATTCAATGACTCATGTTTATGATCTGTGACATTCAAGGTAAGGGTTTTATTGTTTATTCTAATGTTATCATACCCATACGCTCATGTTATATTGATATCTACCTTGTTTACCCTTACTGAGTGTATTAGATCACACTTTATTTATATTTCCTTTCTCAATGATATTAATAATTTTATCATGTATGATATTTCTCAGAAGGGTGATTGTAATGAAGAACTTAGTTGGAGATGAAATATCTCACTTGTGGACATGTTTTTTTGTGTCAATGTTTCCAATGGAACTAAACCTAAATGATTCTAGTAGGTATCATTATCTTATGTAATGTATATTTATCTATTAAAATTTAATATTAAATTATGATATGATTGGGTATTTTTAGAAACACCTTTAGAATTTACTTTATAATATTAATAATAATGATAGATTTCATAACACATAACAATGATCTTTAAAATAATTGAGATATATTATAAACATATTATTATTTTAAATTGAAAATTATTACATAGATAATGAATTGGAATTTATGTATATATATAACCATGATATGGAATATATTTTTATTGTTCCTACTCAATGAAAATTTGATGATTAAATCTAATTAAAGTGGTACTCAATTTTCAGTAAAGTCATTTTATGCTTCAAAAATATGTTTTCTTCAAAATGGGTTTTATTTAATTTCATACAAATGAGAATTGTAATAAATTTATCCCATTTTAACAAAAAATTTTGATGAATGGAATTTAATTTTTGAATTGAAAATTTTAATACTATCTTAGGGTAAAATTATATGATTTTTCTAAAATTATTAATTTTTATGTGAATGGTTAAGATCCAGATTTTTGTAGAAATTATCACTTAATTTGAAGTAAAATTACCATTAAAATTTTAATATTATATTATTGTATCATAATAATAATTTTATTTCAAAAAAATAAATACAATTACATATGAATCATCATTATACTTTATTTTGGTATAAGTTTATTTTTGGGATAAAAACACATTTTCTAAAAATTATATTTATGTGCACAATGTGTATTTATTATAATAAATTAAATTAATACCTATTATTAATATTTTAAATGAATCTAAATATTATATATTCAATAATATATTTAAAAATTCATTTCATTATTTTTACAAGGAAATTAATGGAAGTAAATTGTGTTTTATGCTTAAAAGTATAGGTTTCTAAAACGGGTTTTCATTGTAGTTTGTGTGCTTATTTAAAATTAAATTATTCTACTTATTGGAACTGAATATAGTGAATTAGATTAAATATTTTGAATCATCATGATTAATATTATTTAACAGGGACAATATAATTTTTCCTCAAAGTGAATAGTAAAAATAATACAATTTTTTAACCACCATTAAGGTTTAAATGGATTTATCGTGGGTGGTATTTAAACCAAGAGAAAAGTGTAGGATTTCCTCTTAAACATTTATAATTTTATATTTTTTTAAGATAAATGAAACTTATGTTTTCTTAATTTTAATCTGTGACCATTCGAAGGTGCTTTCCCCTAAATATAACCTTATAGAATTGAAATATTTTAGGAAATTCCATGTGTATACCTACCCTTATATATAAAAGGAACCTTATTCATCTCTTATTCATAAACTATGAACCTTATATATTGATAAAAACATTCCCAAATACCTTTTAAACATCCTTATATATATTTTATAGGTTTTGGTTGTCTAAAAAGATAATTCCAAGGGTCTTTATGAAGGGATATAAAGGATGTATACTGAATAAGAGATAATCGTCTTACCTAACTTCATTAAATTTATTTATAATTAAAACTCAACTAAATCAATGATATACATTATTAAAAAAAATTCATATCATTAAAATATATAATTGTTATTTTTATGATGTTTGAACAATTTTCCACAATCATTCCATCAAATGGTAATTGAAATTATTTCTTGTGTGTACGTGGGGACTACAGCCCGCATGCAACGATATAATTATTTTTACATAGCCATAATTCGTGGATGACTACTAAAATTAATTTAATGTTTACATATAATATTTGTGATATCACTATAATTATTTAATTATAATATCTTCTTTATCTTTCTTTCATTCTATTAATTAGAAAATGATAACAATGTTTATGAGTAAGTATGACCTACCTTCTCCATGAAAAATATAAATAATTTATATATATACCATTTATGGATGATTATATATATATATGAATATAATGAACATATATGATATCTATATCATTATTATTGTTTTAGAGATGAAAAAACATGATCATAGTACAAGGAATAAAACTAATGAACTGAAACATCCATTAAAAAACATAAACATTAACACCCGGAAACAATGATATTAATAATAAATTATTAATAAATATACTTTGAAATGTTATATGTGGGTAATATATGATATTATAAGTAAATAAATAATTATATTATGATATTATGACAAATTTAAATTTTTCATATGAGAGGATAGTGTTCTTATGGAACAAGTCATTAGAGAGATAATGGTTTCTTATCTAAATTGCGTTTCCATGAGACATATGCCATATTTAACACATAATTAATTCATGTGGTAGATACAATTAAAATTATATATGATATGTCATTAGTAAATTTAAATTAATTTTATTTAATGTTTCATTTGATGTTATTTCTATCATTGGGGTTATGATTCAAAATTTAAGAAAGTGTTAAGGTATTTATATTTCAATCTTAAATAAATTAGGATTATTTGTGTATGAATAACCATTAAAGAAATTGTATAATAATTTTTCTGATAAACGTATCCAATTTTCATTCTAATATTTTTTATTTTTAGAAATTTTGATGTTTTAGTTCTATTTCACTCTCTTGGGTGCAGAAAATGGTCCAAAACATATTTTTAAGAAAATAAGTCGTTATTTCTCCCATTTCTACTGTAAATGAATTTTCTTCCAAAACCAAGTTTTCTGAAAATAATTCTTTAATTTTTTTGAATATTTTTAAATGAATTATTAAATTCAATTTTATTCATTTTTTTAATTTTCACAAAATGTTTGAATAAATATATTCCTCACATTTCATAAAAAAGAACTTTTTACCAAATTAATGAAAATAATATTTTTTAAGTATTATTCCGAAAATAAAAATTTCCACCATCATGGCCACTCAATTTATTGAAACATAATTTATAGGTTCTCATACTTATCTTTAGTGATTTGTTCTGTAATATTTTAATATATTTTAAATTTAAATACGTTATTTCAAAATGTAAAATGTATTTTCAGCTTTAAATTTTCATTTTATATTTTATTGATATTATCATATATAATAACATCATTTGTTGTTTCAAGTTATTTACTAGATATATGATCCAATGTTACTATATTCACTTTTATTTTGGATGGTTTGTGATTATGGTGATGAAATATGTAACACCCCGACCCTAGCTACCTGGAGTTGGTGCATTACTTCGTAACATTGGCATGATCACAAAAGATCAAGTCTCGAAAGACCGATTAGTTTAGTAGCCTTGGAAACACTAGATACATTCATAAATGTTACATTACATCATAAAGTGAAAAACTAATAACAATGTCTTCATAGTCCACACTCATATCCTCTTTTGACTATCCCTACAGGTCATTCATAAAATACTTCTTCACATCCTGGAAAATATTAAAACATTGAAAGGGGTGAGCTCAGATGCTCAGTAAGGATAACAATAATGCGGAAGCTTTCATAAATAAACATTAACATTTAAGGCAATGTATAACTAAAACAAAAGCCTTTTAAACATGAACTTAAACATAATATGGAAAAAGTAAAATGAGATAATGCCATTTACTTATTCACATGGATATTCTACTGGTCGAATAATCACATGCAATATCAATAACCACTTTCATAATGATGGAATGCATAATGCCAGACATTCTGAAACATTTTGTAAAGGCCTCGGCCAAGACATCTAAAATGATTAAGGCCTAGGCCAAAACCATAAATCAAATTGGGAAAGGGCCTCGGCCAATTCCACATCTAGTTGTCTCATGAGACCTACCGATGCATCGAGGAGCTATAGCGGGCTCCACCCGTCACTTATTAAGTCCAATGCATTCCTCGTATGAATAGGTTTAAACATATCATAAACCATAACATAATTGTATCACATAAATCATGGATAAAGGAAACATAACATTTCCACATTTCAATCACAAGATATCAATACAACACATTGATATAATAAAAATTCTTTCAAAACCATTTTCAATACCAGAATAAAATAAAGTTAAAACATTGTATTTATTTTTCATTAAAAAAAATGTGATGGCTTGTAGAGGAAGCCGAAACTCAAATAATGGTCACGGCGGCGGAGAAGTCATTGTCGCTGCATATGTACGGAAAGAAAAACATTCCCTTTCTGTCGTTTAGTAAAATGCTTCGTATAAAATAGATTCCTTTTGAATAACATAAAAGTCAAAGGGGTTTATACACCGTATAAAAGAAAGTTGTGTATAAAACGAAATATGCCTCAATGAAAGGAGATTGAGATGAAGTCCCTTACAAAGATCATTTTTAAAATAAAATATATCTATTATGTGTATTCCCTATAGGTACACATAAATAAAGTAAAAATACAAAATAGGACATAATAATACCATGACATATTTTGAAAGTAGGAGATTAACCCAAAGAATGGAAGTTGGGTTAAGAAATTCCCTTACCTTGCATCTTGTCCAGACTCGACCGTTCATTAACCTCCTGAATAATAGACTAGAGTTAATTTATATTTACTTAAGAACCTTTTTCATGTTCATTATTCCATTTATATCACTTATTACCATGTTATGAACATTATTTAATTATTTAAGTTAATAACGGTCATTTTGTCGATCTTTGGTACTTGAGTCAAAAATAAACTTCTTATAATTACAAGTTGTTCATGTGGTGATGTATCCATTATATCCAGAACTATATTCATGATATAGATATCATATATCTCTTATAAATCCAGTATATAAATGCATTTATAATATTACATAACATTTAGAGGTAAGAAATGAAATGCACCGTTCATGGAGACGGTAAGCCGTACGTACGCATGAACGCTACTTTCGTTTATATTTTGTATTTAATGGAATGAAGTTATAATTATATAAAGGTATATTATAATTCCAGTATAATATAATGTATAATACCATTTAGTCCATCCTTTATACATCCCACATATGGTATTAACGATTCAAATCACTTTGAGGGGGCGGTAGTCTGCACTTCCTAAAATGAAATTATCGCGTTTACCCATAATGGAAATCATAAAGTATGACATAAATGAGAAATACAGAAGGATAAGGAAAACATAAACATAATATATATATCATATATGAAAATAGTTTCATCAAAATGGCCACCATTATAGGTGTTAAAAGAATTTGAACAATCATCGTTTCGTGAGGCAGAAATTCGCCATCCACAGAAAGAGTATGTTCTTTAACCATTAGATGTAGGTGTGTGTAAGTGTAGCTCGAATCCTTCTTATAAAAACATCCTAGTATATTTAGGATACTGTTGTTGTTACAAAAGAAATGAATAAAAAGAGTTTAGGGGGTTGGAGAAGAAAAATGAAACAAAACAACATTAGAGAAGACATTACCTCAAAATCGGGTAAATCTTTTTGATTTGAGCCAAAGGCTTCCTTGGGAAGAGTTCTGCCCAAATTGAGGCTTCTAGGAATAAGAGGGAGAAGTTGGGAGAGTATTTGGGCAGAGGTTGGCCGAGCCAAATGGCTTGAAAGTGTAAATGTGGTGGGAGAGGTGGGGGCCTTTTATAAGTGGAGAGGAGGGGCTCTTTTGGAAAGATTGAAATGTTACATTATTACACAATGCTTTTCGGATTCTAAATGTCCCACACTTATATAATTAGTGGCTAAGGTGATAAGGGTTCTAAATCTACCCATCCAATAGTCTTTGGACAAGTGTAAGCCTTGGATTTTACATTATCTTTTCATTTTATTAAAATCGTTAAATAATGAGGTCATCGCTGCATCATAATGATGTCATAAATAATTTAATTTATTTAATGTCTAAAAATTATAAAAAAAATACTATGATGTAGTAAATCTTCTTAGCTTTCTAATGAATATTTATAATCAAAATTTGGACTTGTGTAACCCCAATTAACAACTGTTTTAGTAAAACAACTCATGTTTGTGTCAATTTAATTTTAACATTAAATAAATATATATTAATGTCATTTTCCAACCAAAGTGGCTCCATGGGGTCCCCAAGTTGACCCATGGGTTGTCTTGGTCGGCCATGACTCATCCAATAGGAGTAGGACAAGTGTCAATCTCATCTCATATTATTAAAACATTATTTTTACCTTAAACTACACTAATTACCTCTAATCGCGTTTAAGAACTTAAAAGTTACTATTCACCAAAAAATTATTTTAATCTCATTGAACCACATTTTACTTCTTCATGACAACCATGTATGTCGGATTTTTGAAAATCAAATCACAGAAGTGGTAATATTTCATTTTAACGAAAAATCAGTTTTTAACAACCACTTAGTGGTTTCACTATTCATCAAAAATTGAAGTTTTTCAGAATAAGGCCAAAATTTCACCCTAAGCTATAATTGATATTCCGAATTCAAAAATGATGTCTATTTTACAAAATTCCAAACATATAAGTTTCATTAATTAATTTTATAATTAATTCCCGCTGTTACAACAAATAGCGTGTTTTTAAGAAACAATTTATATCAAAAGATTGGCAATTGTTTATGTCCAATTTCAGTGTTAAATTAATTATAATGACCACCATTAGATAAAATGTTAAAAATATATTCTAATTATACTTTAAACCGACTTAACATTATAATTTATCACTATAAATTATTTTGATTAAAAAAGTTGTTTTTAAGTATTTTTAACTATTCATAAAAATTTTGAATTTCTCAGAAAATTACAAAAAATTTAACATAGGCTAATTTCAATATTAGGAATACAAAAATGAAGTCCATTTTGAAATATAAAATTTCTATAAATTAAAAAAGTGGTGATTACTATTCATAACGGCTACTTTGATTAGTTGCAGTGTGTTAGAACTCGATGTTGCATACAATGCAAGCTATTACATTATTGAATGAGAAGCGTATCATGGAAGCTCGGGGTGTTACAAAATATTTATTAAAATCATATCCTTTCCCTGGGTTATGATATGATAAATGATTTATGATCTTATGAAAGACATACACTTGGTATTCGTTATGTGATCGGTGGTCCCAGAATTATATATCCCTCTAAAAAATTGGGAAAAGAAAGGTATCTCATGAAATAATATATAATAGAATGGGGGAGTAAACCCAGATCAGTAAGGGAAATTGTCCAATAAGATTTTGTTGGGAGTGAACATGACTAAGGAAATGATGAAACTGTGAGTAAATGCAATCCACTATGGTAGTCTTGAAGTGACCCTTGACTAAGGGAATGCTTTTCAATGCCTATGTGTATTCAAAAAACATGTATTATCCTCATATTATATTTTCATAGATTATTATTGATAGTTTTGGATACAATACTTTTATCTCTCATGTATTTCGATTGTAAAAACTTTATGATGACTAATGATTATAGATATTTGACTAATTGGGTATAATTATAATATGTTTTCGTCATGTTCTTATAAACATATACTTATATTATAATCCCTTATGATCATTGATTGATATCTCTTATATTTATCAATACTGGGGTTCTGAGCTCACTTATCCTTGTGTTTCCCTATCATAGGTTATGAAGAGAGGTTTTATGTAGTATATGTATACAAAGGTAGTTAGTTGTGATGCTATTAATGTGAAATGATTCAAATATTTTATGTACCTATTTTTCAAGTATCAAAGATTCCAAAGAAACTAATCCTTTACAATTATTAAATAGGTCTTATTCTTATGTAATTGAATATTCATCTAAAAATATTTTTTATTTATGTATGAAATGTTTGGTCCACTATACTTCTTTAACATTTTTAGCACCTTTTAGACACCATGAAATGTGTTCCATGCACTTTTTCATAGAGGGAAGATATGATTATCACATAGAAAACAAATGTAAAGTATGAGTAAAGATTATTTCACCATGAAGCAAGAAGATGCGGGCATGATTTCTATGTGCCAAAATACCACCCCACTCCTAATTAATAAGTGGAACGATTCCCCCTTCTAGGGGTATGTAGTGGATCTCCAGGATCGATGATGAAAAGAATTTGACACATTAAATTCAATTTCATAGTTTTTCAGAGAAGATATGGTGTATTTACAATCTCAAGAAGTGTAGATATCTTCAAGACCTTCAATTTGAGTGGTCGTGGAACCCAAACGAACATATGGATCAAAAGTTATGCCACTCGAAAGATGGATAAATTTTACAAAGGGAACTACACAGAGGACCTTCACATAAAATAATTTGTTTACGCCCCTACGCAGAAGACCTACATGAAGGACCTACACGGATGACCTGCGAATACAACCTCCCTTCAGCTAGGTCCCCTCCTTGCCCAAAAATAGAGCCCTTGGGCTCCCCATTTCAAAAGTGAAAAAAAGTAAAAGACTCTATAAAGATCCCTTTGTGTAGCTCTTTTTCCTGGATCCCTAGAATTGTCTCAGGTAGCTCTCTAAACCATGAGAGAAGAGTTTATTAAATGGGATAAGAATTTTTTGAAAGTATTCACATTCTTCAGTCATCATTTATACCTATACGGTATACCTGCGTGACATACCTGCACAACATACCTGTGCGCCATACCTACACGGTATACCTCCGCACCATACTTGCGCGGTATACCTGCACGAGGGACCTATGTGACCAAATAAAGTACCCTTATTAAAATCCATTCATGGAAGGGTATCTCCTTACCTGGTTCCCTTATCTAAAAGGGACTAAGTTGATGCCTCCCCCGAAACCTCCGAACTTATCAATCCTTTGGTAAATCCACATCACTGGGTCTATTTTTTGGGTTTTTATATCCGTAGTACGAGGTTTCCCACATTCATTTCACAATGAGGTTAGGATTCATGGGAAGTTTGTGGGTTTTTATATCCGCAGTCACATGGACCTTTCTCCTAGAAACTGTGTTGGGAAGTTCTCGATTTGGAGGAGGGTTGGGTCTTGGCCTCTCCTTTATCAAAGAGGTGACCCGAAACTTCAGGTCTCTGGTAGGGAAGGTACAATTCACACTTAATTTTCTGCAAAAGAAAATGATAAGTCTCCCTTTCCTACCAGAACCAATTTTAGGACCGCCATCCTAGTATAAGACCCTCACATTCATCCCTTCCTCCTTACATTGGACCCTTGTCCAATATAAATAGAACAGAGGGAAGGATCATCGCCTCACCCTCTTACATTGTTGACACACCCTATTCCATCAGTGGATTAGGAATAGTGTGAAGTGTCATTATTGAATCATTCACATCCTCTTGTTTCTCACACCCCGCATGACTCACGTGGGCTTAGAGATACGTGATGATTACAACATGTGCACAAACACTCACTATAAGGAACTACAGTAACTCTGATTCCTGTTCAAACCAGGATACGTAGGAAGCTCTTTCAGGGCCCGAGCTCACTAGATATACCCCTCATGAGTACAACACTAATTCCCCCAATTTGGGAATCCTCACTAAGAAATAATCCCCAAATTCAATCCTAAAATCATCAAGGAATCCTTTTCAGAATGCAAGCCCAAACTCATCTTTCTTCGAGGACCATACTCCTCTATGAGATCTATCGGACTACGTGGGCTTTGATTCCCATTAATATGGGATACGTTGGAAGCCTTCTTAAGGTTCAAACCCAACACTTCAAATCAACCCCACTCTCCTTGAGACATATTCCCAATAGGGTATGATCCTACTTGGAAACTCATATCCTTTCCAAGTTCCTCGGGCTGCTTCAGCGTAAGTCCCACACAAATTTTTGATCAAGCACCATTCACTTATAAGTCCTTATCACATGAACATAAAATGTATGATGTGTCCTATTAAGCAACACCGAATTATGAGGGTTCTGATTTCTTTCACAAGGATACATAGGTAGCCCATTTTACGGGCACGATCCCCAAATAAGAAAAAAACCTTCGTCTCCATGGATGAAAATAAATTCCAGAGTGCCCCTCTGAGTGGCTTAAAAACCAGTATCATCACAACAATGATTAAAAGAATCTCCAATTAGTATATTAGAGGATACCATTGATAGAAAACCTTAAATACATACAAATGTTTCAATTGAAGAAAAACCTTGAATGCATACTGATGATTCTAAATTTTACACATGTGAATAAGTGATTATAAATTATAAGGGATAATTATATTATAATTGGGGAATTAATAAGGATTCCGGATAATATCTTAAATATTACAAAGAGAGTCTCAGAGTAGACAATAATTCCCCCCAAAATGGTGTGATGAGTCTGACCTCCCATCCTCTTGACCAATGCATGTTCTTAAGTATCATAATGTTCAAACATAACGAATGATTGCCTTTGTAATGTAGGTCCCCTTAGGATAAAAAACTATTGGAAGTCTGCAGTTCCATAAATAAATCCAATGGAAACCACATGGAAATAGTGATTCTTTAAACTAGAACACATGTTTCAAGGAACTATGAAACAAAAATGGTGAACCTGACATGAATCCTTAACCAAGTTAATAATGTTACCCACCTATTAGGCCTCTATAAATTGATAAAGGAAGGGTAGAAAAAGGAATTAATCACGCATGTATCCATTTGGAAAGATGTTTATTTAATAGAGTTTGTCGTTGTTATCAGTTTTCCAGAGAACTTCCTTCAATATAAAGAATGGATTTCTCAAAGACAACATCTGTGAACTTCACGACTGCTGCTGAAGCTGGATCTCCATCAACAGGAAGGACGCTATCACTAAACCTACATCTTCAACATTGGGTATCTAACGTGATGGTGAAGGAATATCGCCAGAACGGTACAATCCTAACTCTATAGGTTGCTCGACGGTCCCTCCAAGTGAGCAACAATCCTTGATCATCTGGCCAATGATGACCAATGATCAAGAATAAAACGGTACCAACCACCTTCTCTAACCATTTTGGGTCCTTATCCCCAGAACACAATAACAAGTCCCTCCCGTACTATAGGGAGGTGGATCAGAAGGTCACGCCAGGCCTCAATTAAAAAATTCATGAGTCCATCATGAGGACTCCCAACAACAATCTCCACCAGAATCATGCGGTAGTACACCTCCAATATGATGGGGTGTTGTCGCTAGACATTCAGCCGAGGTCTCTCAGACCCGGGCATGCAAGAAGAATCACTAGAGACAATGTCCTTTCAACAGGGAGCATGTTCTCACCTCTTCCTCTTCTGGAGATGTCCATCGACCAAACTTGATCGCAAACAACAAGAAGGCACATACACCCATCCATACTAATTTTGTTGCTCAGAAGGCTTGTCTGACCGCAACCCACAAATCCCAGCAGATAAATGCAGTGGAATATCGTGAATATGCACATACACCTACGTAAAAGTTATCAGCCAGTCTGTAGGCTCATCTGACTGCATTTAAAGAAGCCTGCCAATTGAATTTGGTGGAAACTGGTAAAAAAGAACATACACTTGTTTACAATCAACAATTTGGTCAGAAGTCTCGTCTGCCAGTATTGAAGGAAGTCCATAAACCATACATGATAGAAAACAGCTAGTAGCCACATAAACCTTCCAATGTTAATCAAGCATTCCAATAGTACCATTTGGTAGCACCCGGAGAAGTCAATCGGAAAGCTCTGATGAAAAATTTAGGGCAGACCCAACTCTCTTCCCCCATGCATGAGTTCTTTCAATATCCATTGATAGGAAAATGAGGATAGGTGTAGGAATATACACCTACTCTAGATACATAATGGAAGTACATTCCTGTTCCGACCGTTGATGTCACCAAAAACATCTTATCAATGGTAAAAGGGCAGACGCATATCCCTGCCCATATTCTGGAAGCATGCCAGGTTATTTTAACAACTACTTTAGCAGTATCAGTGGAACAGACATATAAATATATCCCCACACATGAGATGACATGTTGGCATGCCATTCCAGAGCAGATACACACCTCTGTTCCAGTCCAGGAGGGACATGGGGCATATTCCCCCATATCATACAGAAAACAAGATCGAGAACATACAACCTTTCCAATTAGAGTTAATCGGTCTGTTCCGGTAACTACTCCATAGAAGGAACATAAACATTCCCATTATAACCACTTCTCCTAGCATGTGGAAAAAAATAATTATAAGGGAATATCCAAGAAGAAGTCTCTCCAAGCATTGTCGGAAAATCAAGAGTCATGTTGTGATTTAGCACCTCTTAATGATGGAGTTCATGAAGCCCTCAGAAATTTATCTATTGTAGCTCAAGATCCTATCCCATCATTACCAAATTATGAGAGTGGTAGTTATAATTCTGAATTTCCCCATTGTACACTTCATCATGAAGGCTTACTTTATGAAAATTCAGTCAATCCAGAGTATTTATCTCCGGATGAGAACCACGACAACCCTCAGTGTGGCCAGAAGACCAATGAGAAAGAAGATTTATCCCTTACTATAATTCATCGTGGTGATCCTACCCATTATGGATGTCACTGAGAAATTCTTCTCTACAGTAGTATTTCACACTATCAAGACAATTCCATAATTGACAATGTAGAGATGATAAATCCCTTCTATCTGAAGGCACTTGAAAACACAAGGTCAGTCATGTATGATGCCTTGTCATTGATGTGTGAAACACTTTCTCAACCAGAATACATCTTATGGGAACGATAATTCTCCAAACCTCATTTAGATCATCTATCTTCTAATAGAGAGCATCGACTCTGATCAGATCAAGTGGAGAAACCTCTTTTATAAGATGATGAAGATGTGTTAAACATGAGGAAACAATTGGCTAAAGGAGAAATACCAGTCATGTTCTAGATTTTGGAAAATTCTCAGTTTGATATTTTAGAATTGATGAAAAAATATTGCATTCATGACATTCATCTGAACTTATGTAAAATTCTTCATCATTTGAAAACTAAATTCTAAAAATATAAGGAATATCAAAATCATGTAAAGGTAATATAAGGGTTACAGTGCCAAATTGACTTGGCATATCTTTCAGTTTCCCAGCATCCAAGGGTTGAAAAACAACGGAGAACCCTTTAGTGCGCATGTCTCAATGCTCTAAAGAGGCTATGCCAGTTAATTTCTGGTTCCCCATCAAGTGTTCACATTAGAGGATGGGGTGCATATGGAGCATTGCATTTCACTGCACTCTAAAATCATAAAATTTCTCCAAAAGTGGTTTCATGCAATGTTATTTCCCATGGTCGGCCCCAATCAATAGGTTTTGTATGTAATCAAATGTTCGCTCAAGAATAGGCCTCAACCAGTTCTCATTAGAATCAGGCCCAAAGAAAAGAAGTTGTTGAGCTACTTTTTCATCAAGTATATGAGATTATAGAACAGGAATCCCATTTAGAGGATGTCGAAAATCAAAGGATGAAAATCTCTGAAATAGCACAATGAGCTTCTGAAATAGATGATTTGAGTGATTGTCATATGATTCACCCAACTAATTTCTGAACTAAAATTCGCAAAATCATAAGAGTAGTTGCACAAATTTCACCTATAGAAGTTAAATAACCACCCCAGCTTTCCAGGCTGGGGTCTCATTTAATTCAACATTCAAATTCATTGAAAAATGTTCAAATATTTGATGAAGAAGAAAATGATCAACCCTAGCCTGCAAGGCTGGGGGATTTATCACATCTACAATCCCCTCCTCAACGGAAGTCGATTTTCTCCCAATTAGGGAAGAAGCCACAAGGAAAGCATAAAAATGAACTATCCAATGATTCCCTTCATGTTACTGTCTGCCAAATATTTCTAGGGATTTTTTTATATAGGATAATGGAGTCTCGTGAAAGAAAAAAACGGATAAAATCTAGTAGAAACACTAACAGAATGAAATCAATGTGTTATGCGTCAGTGAATGATATTAACAACATTGCAGAATATCCTCCAGAAAATAATTCCAGTTTAGGGAATCAAAAGATGGAGATCTTGTCTGTAATAAGGTACAAATCGAGACAAATGAAGAAGGTGTGCATACCCGAAATTAGAGGGTTACCCCAAATTTAGGTATGCCTTCAAATAACCAACTCCCCCTCTCTAAAAAGAATCTTACAAGGGTAAAGGAAAATAGTCATATTGCACCTCAATTTTCCACTGGAGAAGGTCAATATCTTTCACTTGAAGAAAGATTTGCACAACAAGAAGATGAAATGAAAGAGTTAAAATGACTCAATACATAGTTACTTCGAAACAACATTTCTGCTAAACGTACTCCCCAGGTAAGTCCTCAACTTGAAAATCTTATAGGGGATCCTCAGAAAAGGGGATTTGTAGTAACTACATGTGTGAATAATGAATTACCTCCATTCGGAATTCAACCAAGGCAAGTATCAGTACCACCATCCATGGTTTTACCAATCACTGCACTAGCTTAAGCTCCAATTGTTATAACTTCACAGGTTCTAGCTCATTCGGATGTTCCCCAAATGCTTATGAACACAATTGAGGCATTAACAACTCTATTGGAAGCTATTAAGGAACGACGTGCCCCAGTTCAGCCCGAAAAGAGAGCTTACCCGGAATGGGTGGATGAAATTCCCCCCCTGCAAAATTTTTTGAATACCACATTCCCAATCTTTAATGGTTTGGGTGATCTGAAACAACACATAACACATTTGTTTTCTTATTTTGATCCTATGATGGAAAATTCTCAACAAACAAAAGTGGTTAAGGTTAGGTTTTTTGTGCAATCATTATAAGGACAAGATTTTTTCTGGTATACAAGTTTGCAATCTCGATCAATTACAGGATGGGAAGATCTCTGTCAGAAATTTATTCTTCAATTTAACTCAACACTAGTAAAGATGACAATTTTTGATCTTACCAATTTTTAACAAAGGGAGAATGAAAGAGTTTCAGATTTCATTTCTCAATGGAAGGGATTAACATATTCCTTATGTTTAGAACTCCCTCAAGAAGAGTTTCTGCCAATCTATGTGGAAAATCTTCATGATGAATTACGCACACCATTGATCCATGTGAAATACACAAGAGGGTTTCGAGACCCTAATTCAATCACTCAGTAGATATAAGACTCTATTATAGAAACTAAGGCTAAAACTCTTGTAATTCCATCAGTTCTAGGAAGGATAATAGGAAAGGAAGAAGCTTCTAAAATCACACTCAAATAGGCACCTGTACCTACTTCTACTTCAAGACCTTCACCATACCGAAGGGCTCTGCATCCTGAGCATTAGAAATAATGACCGTCTTGTCAAAGATGATTAAAGAGATCAAAGGAGGAAGCATTTTGAGGAATTAAAGAATAATGTTTATTCTTTCAAGAATGAGAAAGTTCCTGGCTACTTCATCTCATCCTTGGAAAATTATTTGGTTCAGTTTCCAAGGCCAAAGAAGCCAAATAAAAATAGAGATTAAGATCTTCCAAATTATTATCCCTTTCATCAGATGTTGGGACACCCCATTAAAGAGTTCGTTGTTTTCAAATACCTTCTTCAGATGATTTTAGACTCTGGAAAAGTAAAGTTGAAAAGTTCATTAGCTCAAGTAGCATGTGTTACTGCTACCAATTCATAGGAAGAGGGAGAATAAAAAGTGGTTAAAAGTAAAAGTGTACAAAAAATATGATGATTGGATGATCAGAAAAATGAACAAACAGACTCATTTTATTTATGAACATAGTTAAAACATACAATTGTGTCTTCTACCACTCCTACCATAGAAAAAACATCTTAATAAAAAGGTAATTCCTCAAAGAAACAATGTGGTCATAAATAAGAAGAGTAGTCAGAAGAAGATGAGGTCGTGTCATGGCCCAATTTGTCCATCACCCTAGTAGATTGTATGCCATATGTTTCAAAAGCACGGGCACCACCCTTCAAAATAGTACAACCATAACTAACCTTTCATGAAGAATATTCATTAGATGAAGAATTAATCTTTGGTTCTGTTAATGTTATCCATTTAATGGATCGTTATGCCAATGGTGATTCTGATTGTAGTGAGACAAAATTACTTATACCTAATTGGGGAACAAGAGGAAGGGGCCAAGGTTGAGGATACAGGGGAAGAAGTGTGAATTATAAAAAACCAAAATTTGTGTTCTACCCCTGATCGAACTATATATGTGGTAGAAACTCATGGAAGATCCCTTCAACGGGGTCAACAGTAACAAGGAGTTTATTCTAGGAAAGACAGACTCGGTTCTGAAAAAAATATTTTTGAAGATCGATTTGAAGCCAAACCATCTTCTTCTTAGAAAATTAATAGACTTTGTCAGTATAATTTACCAAAGTCAACAGTATTTCCTGATTCTGCTCCAACACAAATTACATCTACAAAATATGCATCAACTTCCAAAGCACCTCCAAGACCACATCTCTATAATGGGAAAATTAGACATTTGGACCAAAAGTATGACGTCTTGAAACAATTTTCCTAAGTACCTGCTATGTTTTCACTTATGGATGTGTTAAATCTATCAAAAGATCTTAAAGAGGCAGTCATTGAGGCTTTGTGAAGTCCTCAAGAGTTTGAAACCGATGTTTCTGTTGCTGAGATTTATCATATAGAGAATGATCCTGCAGAATGTCACACAATCATATCTTATATGGATGAAGATGAAGACTATGTGGTACATGGGAATATCAGACCTGTGTTTCTGTCTATCAAGGTTAATGACATATCTATCTGACGAGCCTTCATTGATAATGGCACCAGGGTCAACCTCAATCCCGTTCGTACACATCATCTATTGGGCCTGACTGAATCTGACTTATCTTCTTCGACATTAATTTTGCAAGGATATGACAAGAATGAACAAGAACCACTGGGAGAAATTACACCCAGAAATCATTTTAGAGATCTTGTGTCCAATTCCTATTTCATGGTTGTTCATCCAGACAAAGCCTTAAATATTTTACATGGAGGGCCTTGGTTGTATCATCATACAGCCATACATTCATAATACCACCAATGTATGAAATGTTGTTTCAATGGTCAAATAAGAACATTGTATTGTGACACGACTCCATTCAGAACATGTGAATCTCAATACATTGAGGTGGAGTTTTATCACACAAAAGGAACAAAGCCCATGATGAAGGAAATTACCAGAGTTTATGCTCCAAATGGACTGGAAAAGATTACAGCAAATCAATTCATGCATTTTAGTACAGATTATGTGCTACCCATCAATCAAATTGAAGTGGTAAAACTAAATCCATGCACTTATCTACTAATTTCCATAATGTCAATTGCAGAAATTGAGCCTGACAACATGGGAGAAATTATTGACACACCAAGTAATGATGGAATCTAGAATAAATATGTTCTCATTTCATCTACTGAACTATAACAAGCCTCTTCTTCATCTATTAGAGTAGAAGAAATTGTAGCAATTATAGGGGAAGAAATTTTTTTTGTTTCTCAATACATCAATCCATATTAATTACCACAGGAAGACCCTTCATTATCAGTAGGGTTATATATGGTGGCCTCTTCTTCGAAATGTTCAAATACTGATTCCTCCACAAACTATGGGAGTTTTTCTTTGTCAACTACCATGAAAATGGAAACAGAAAAGGTAACACATAATGAAGAAGAAGAGTAAGATCTCCGGGATTCTACTCTAGCATTTGAAGAAGGTGTCTCTACCACTATGGACGAACTCAGAGAAATAAATCCGGGAACATAAGAAGATACACGCCCCACTATAATTAGTGCGGCCATGACCTCTGAAGAGAAAGTGGTGTATACTTTATCTCTAATGAAACATCAATATATATTTGCTTGAAATTATACAGAAATTTTAGGTCTTAATCTGGATTTAGCCACCCATCATTTGGGTTTTCCAGAAGATCATCGTGAATTTAATTAAGAAGAAAGAAGGACACACCCATCTTATGAATCTAAAATTGAAGCTAAAGTTGATAAGATTATAAATTCTAACTTTTTCATGGAAGTTCAGTATCCCAAATGGCTAGCCAATATTGTCCTAGTGCTAAATAAGATTTGGAAAATTAGAGTCTGCATTGATTTCAAAGATCTTAACCGGCATTCTCTTAAAGATGATTTTTCAGTTCCAGTTATAGAACTTCTAATTGATGAAACAACTGACTATGAAGCTCTATTCTTTTTGGATGTATACCCTGGGAATAATTAATTTCATATGTCCCCAAAGGATTAAGAATATACAACCTTTATATCCCCTAAAGGTGTGTTTTCCTATAGAGTAATGCCCTTTGGCTTGAAGAATGCTGGCGCAACATACCAACATGCCATGTAACATATCTTTAAACCCTTCTTGGGAAAATTTGTTGAATGTTATATGGATGATTTGGTAGTCAAATCCAGACAATGTTCCAATCATTTGGCTGATTTATAAACCATATTCAATAAACTTTGACAACACAGATTAAAGATGAACCCCTTAAAATGTGCCGTCGTGGTAACCTCAGGAAACTTTCTTGGGATCATTGTATGCCATCGTGGTATTGAAGTTGATCCTAAGAAAACAAAATCAATCCATGCTATGTCACCTCCATGAAATTTAAAAGAAATAAGAGGACTCCAAGGTCACTTGGCCTATATTCGGTGCTTTATCTTCAATTTGGAAGGATAGTGTTTACCCTTCACCCGATTGATGAAGAAGGGAGTCACTTACTAATGGACCGAAGATTTCCAAGAAGCATTTAATACCCCCAAGAAATATATCTTGAGTCCACCAGTATTGATTCCACCTATTGAAGAAAGAACACTTATTCTCTACGTGACAACCTTAGAGAAATCACTAGGTTCCTTCCTCGCCCAAAAGAATGATGTTGGGATTGAAAACAACCTTTACTATCTCATTCGAACTATGCATGATGCAGAAACTTTGTATTCAAGTATTGAGAAGTGCTGCCTGAAATTAATCTTTGCAGTTCAGAAATTAAGGCACTACCTGCAACATCATGAAGTTCAACTGGTGTCTCGTAATAACCCACTCAAATTTATCCTCAGTCATCCTATGCCTACAGGGCATCTTGCCATGGTGGCAGTTATTTTGAAACAGTTTTATATCCAATTTGTTCCTAAAAAGAAAATAAAAGGCCAAGATCAAGCTGATTTACTTACTGAGCATCCATCTAAAGAAGATACATTATTTATTACTAAACTTCGTGATGAAGAGGTCTTATCGATTTAAGATAATTCCCAAACATGGGAAATTTATTTTGATGGTGCTTCCAGAAGTCCAATAGGGAAGAGACTGGAACAATCTAAACTCAACAAGGTTGGATTATGAATTTTCCTTATTTCCCTAGAAAAGAAAGTATTTCCCTATTATTTCCTGTTATCAGATGGTGTTACCAACAATGAAGCATAGTATCAAACTCTCATTGTAGGATTGGAATTGGACCTTCAGGTGCAAATGGATCATTTAATTGTAAAAGGAGATTCATAATTGGTAATCAAAAAAATCAATGGGGAATAATCTATCAGAAAAGAAGAGTTAATCCCTTCATGTGATTAAGTTATAGAGTTAATGGATGAATTTCCCTCAGATCTGACATTGCCCCATGTCCCATGATCACAAAATTCCAAAGCAGATACACTGGCTAATGCTGCTATAGTCTTGGCAGATCCAAATCAGAATGAGACAGTTACTAGCATAACCTATCGTCGTGTGGTTTCACCTTTAATTCAAACTAGAAGGGAGGAAATTAATGAAATTAGACCTATTTCTGAATCTTATGGTCATACCATGGGATGGAGGACAACCATCAGTAATGTCTTCAAAATGGGATACTTCAACCAAATAGGGATGAGAATGAATAGATCTAGAGACAACCAGCCAATTTAACTCTTTATGATAGTCCAGACCACCAAAAGATTATTTAAAAGTGATAATTTGATGGAATTCTCTTTAGATGTATTGATGGAAAAGAGAATGCCGCTGTCATGAATGAAGTACATTCAGGAGCTTGTGGTGCCCATCAATCTGGGCACAGACACTCTAATCAAATTCAAAGGCTTGGATAATTTTAGCCTTCAATGACACATGATTGTATAGATTTCACTAAAAAATGTCATCCATGTCAAGTGAAATCCAACTTATTTCATCAACCCCCAGAGTTGCTACATACATCTAAATACTCTTGGCCACTTACCACATGGGGAATGGATGTAGTACGGCCTTATCCTCCATCCACGACTAAGTAGTTCAAGTATATTCTCACTGATACTGACTTCTTCTCTAAATGGGATGAGGAAATACCTCTCAAGGATTTTGGAGCCAAAATCATTTTTAGTTTTCTCAAAACTAATATCATCACCAGATTTGGAGTCCCTCATACTATTTTGATGGACAATGGCACCAATTGTTTTTCTACTGAAGTGAAAAAGTTGTATTAGGAACATAATATCATGTCCAACCACTCATCTTTCTATCATGAAGTGGATAATGGATAGATATAGTCATTCAATAAGACTTAATCAAATATACTTCAGGAGGAGGTGGATAAATATTAAAAGTCTTCGCATGATAAACATTGAATGCTTTGTGGGCTTATCAAACAACTACCCATACTGCTACCCAAGAAACTCTTTATTCATTGGTATATTGAACTAAAGAAGTTTTTCTAATTGAAATACCATTTACCTCATATAGAGTTGCAATCTGTGATCAATTCTCTATAGATGAGAGGTCTCAGAAATTGTTCAATGATATGGAAATATTAGATGAGAAATTACTGCATAATTTTCATCATTTTTAAGTTTATCATAATAGAATATCACAGCATTTTAATAAGAATGTTCTCTTTCGTTCATTACTTCAAGGATAATTGGTATTAATCTTTATGACTCTAATGATACCAGGGAATAAACCTCCAAAACATGAATCAAAGTGGGAAGGACCTTATTCTATATATAAGGTCTATTCAAATGGAGCTTATGCTTTAATCTCAATGGATGGAGAGCACATTACAACTCCAAACAATGCGATATTCTTGAATAAATATTTTGTGTAATTATACATCATAGTCCTCACTGCAAGACTTTAAACTACATAGTACCGTGTCCTTGCTGCAAGACTTAAAATTGCACAGCCCCCATGTTCTTACTGCAAGACTTAAAACTGCACAGCCCTCATGTCTTTGTTGTAAGATATCAAACTGCACAACCACCAGGTCCTAGTTACAAGACATTAAACTGTATAACAACTATAATCCTCCATGATTCATGACGTTGAAGTGCGTAGCATCTTCTTCCTTGTTGCATGACGTTAAACTACATGACATAATTTATACAACTAACATTTTCTCTATAATATGTTAGAAGTTTCCATAAGAAAACGTCATTGACATCATCACTACTCTTTAGTAGTACCTGAGTCTCTCTCTTTCCTATGTCGGAGTTAGATCTGCATAGAGACCATGTTTCATGAACTACATATGTCTTGATTCTCATTTTCAATGAGATATGTAGAGATGAAAAAATCTACAATTTTGGGCCCATCCACAATCACAAAATCATCTTAATTTCTTTTCTCATCCTATGTATGAATCAGATCTATACAGAATGTTTCTTTAAGATATATGATTTGGTCCCTATACCATTTTATGTATTATAGATATATCATTCTTTTAGAACGTGTTAAAAGCCCCCATTCTTCATGTCAAACTTAGTGTGAGGAATTACTATTAAAAGAACTACGTATGGCTTGATTCTCATTTATTTTGAGATACCTAGAGATGCCTATATCTCCAATATTGGGGTCATTCACGATAAACACCCCCTTTATTTCATGTATAATAATCAAATCTGCATAAGAAATGTTTTAAGAATTATTTATGACTTGATCCTTTCCCTAACTAGACATATAGTGACACTTGGGTGTTATCCCTTAACCTAGTTACAATATGTATTTTTATTTCACGTCTGTTCATCTTCTTCCTTACCACACGACGTTAAACTGCATGGAAATATAATACCCCTATTATTTAATTGCATCACCTTTGCATTATAAAATAAACCCTTCCTTCTTGTTTCTCACACCGGGCATAGCTCACGTTAGCATAGGAATTTGGTAAGTGGCTTTTTTATATAAGGTGTTTTAATTTCTTATGGGGTTAATAATGCTATCATTGGATGACTTAAAACTGCATAGTATAGTTTTTCATTGTACGACTTAAAACTAAACATCAACATATTTATTTAAAGGGGACAAAGAAAGTATCCATTTTACATGTGAGTCAGATCTTCGTAAAGGACATCAAAATCATGGTCAATATTGATTCAGATATTTCTCATAAACATTAAACATAAACCCTCATCCATATTTTACACTCTTAATCTTGAATATTTATAGATCCTCATAATCATTCTTACGGTTTCTAGTGACGATATTTATAATATCTTAGAGCTATTTTTCCTGACTATGCAGCATGTTCCCTTAGGTGGCCATGCATAAGTTGCCTACATAATAGGCCAGCCAGCCAAAAGATTCCATTATTTGTCTATGCAGCAAATTCCAAGTTGGACTTGAATAATAAAACCCACATAATAGGGTTTTCAAGTAATGGTAACTTCAATCTTAGTTATAGTGTCTTTTTTCCCTTTAATCTTTGATCAAAATATACAAGAATTTGTTTTTTAAAACAATCATTCAAGTATATTTGTCCCATTATCTTTATCACAATCTATAAATATTCAAGACCATGGTTTAGACATTTCCTTCAACATGATTTTGACGCACCAGGGAATAACCTTGAAATCACTTGGCCACATGTTATATATTGTTTCTATTTCAGGTCCTAGTTGTATTACCTAAAACTATAGACACCATATCTTTTACGTTTTGGTCAGAGCTTTGTAAAATTCCTATTCTTACAATTCTTCGGATATCTTAATTGTAAATACCCTTTCCTTATTCAGGTACCTTCCTCCATAAACCAAACTCCATGCTTTAGAAAATCATAATCTCTATAAACTTTCTTCTACTTTTATCAATTGAACATCAAAATTCTAAGAGCTATTTTTCCAGACTATGCATCACGTGCCCTTAGACGAAATTGCATAATTTTACTACATAACAGGACTGTCAGTCAAAAGTTTACACTATTTGGATATGTAGCATATTCCTTAGTTGGCCGAAAATAATACAACCCCCATAATGGGTTTGTCAAGTAATGGTAACTCTGTTCTTAGAAAAGACTTCCTCTAATGCTTTTAGCCCTTTTCCCATATCATTTCTCAGTTCCAGAAATTCCAAATTCATAGTTTATAGTTTCCCCTTCCATACCTGAATATGATAGTATGTTTTCGAACTAATTATCAAGAAATTGGTAGAGTTTTCTCATACCTTTAGTCAGAGCTAAAGACCTTAAATTAATTCCACCCAATGTCCTCACCGCATGACTTAAAACTGCACAGTACTAATGTCCTCATAGCATGACTTAAAACTGCATAGTACCAATTTTTTCACTACATGACTTAAAATTGCACATTACCAATGTCCTCACTGCATGGCTTAAAACTGCACAGTACCAATGTCCTTACTGCAAGAATAAAAACTACACAGTACGATATCAGAAATCTCCCCTTTTCTGGTAATTTTTAGCCATTTCTATTACACCAAATTTGTATAGAAATGGTTTTCTTATTCATGATATACGTCGGTATAAAATAGCTATTTTATTCTAAAAATTAATTCCCTTGGAAAACAACCCATTGTTGTATTGGGTCACCCAAATCTTATTTCCCCTATCTATCAACAGAAAAACATTAAATTCCTAACGAATTCTTTTACATGACTATGCAGCATGTGCCCTTAGGCGGCCTTTCATAAGGTGCCTACATAACAGGCCTGTCAGTAAAAAGATTCAACTATTTGGCTATAAAACATATTCCCCAGTTGGCCCTGCATAATACAGCCCCCATAACGAGTTTTTCAAATAATGGTATATTCGTTCTTGGAAAAGACACCCATTATGTTGATACAAGTTTTAAATTTGGTATCCATAAAATAATCATGGCCCAAGATTCCCCTTGTAAATGTTTAAATAATATTAAAGCAATTTTTATCCACAGTGTTTTGTTTAGGATTTTATTCAATGTTTATGGTCATGGTTATTGTACCTTAAATACTAGCCCTTTATAGTCCAACCTGCATGACTCTAAACTGCCAACAACAAGAGACATGGTACTCACCAGATTAGAAACCCGCATAGGGAAATCTGGACAAAAGTCGAGTCCCAACTCACTAAATGTACATTTTTGTATAGTTTAGGTATTAATGAAGGGTTCTCCATATGAACCTATAAATATTGAAACTATGATCTCTAGGCCCCATGTCTTAGATAAAAATTTGGGCATCCTTCCAAACATGACGTAGCTCCAAATCTTAGCAAATGTTTTGGGAAAGAATCAAAGTGCCTTAATTTTAAATTAGAACAAGATTCTTTTCATTCTGAATGGATCAAATTATAGAGGGGGATTCTGTAGACACCATGAAATGTGTTCCATGATCTTTTCTGTAGAGTAAAGATATGATTCACACATAGACAACAAATGTCAGGTATGAGAAAAGATGATTTCACCATGAAGAAAGAAGATGCAGGCTGGATTTCTATGTTCTAAAATACTACCCCACACCCGAGGAATAAGTGGAATGATTCCACCTTCTAGGAGTATGTAGTGGATCTCCAGGATCGATGATGAAAAGGTGTCGACACATTAAATTCAATTTCCTAGTTTTTACGGAGTAGAAATGGTGTATATAAGATATAAATAAATTTAGATCACTTCAAGAACTTCTATTTGACTGCTCACATAACCCAAATGGAAATACAGATCAAAAGTTATGCCACTCGGAAGACGGATAAATTTTACAAATGGACCAACACCGAAAATAAATTTTTTACACCCCTACACAGAAGACCTACGCGATGGACCTACGTGGATGACCTACGTTGAAAACCTCCCTTCTTCCAGGTACCCTCCCAGACAATAAACAGTGCCCTTGGCCTCCCCATTTCAAAACTGAAAAAATGTTAATGAATCTTTGAAGCTCCCATTGAGTAGCTCTTTTGCCTAGATCCCTGAAACTGTCTCAAGTAGCTCTTTATACAATGAGAGAATAGATAATTAAACTGTATAAGCATGTTTGGAAAATTTTCACATTCTTCAGTCATCATTTATACCTACGCGGTATACCTGCACGCCATACCTGCGTGGCATACATGCGCGCCATACCTGCACGGTATACCTGCACGCCATACCTGCGCGGTATACCTGCGCGCCATACCTACGTGGTATACCTGCGCGAGGGACCTATAAAACCAACTCAAGTGCCCTTATTAAAATCCATTCATGGTAGGGTATCTCGTTCATTGGTTCACTTATCTGAAAGGGAATAAGGTGAAGCCTCCACCAAAACCTCCTAACTTATCAAACCTTTGGGAAAGGAAAATCAGCGTGTTTCCTTTTTGTGATTGTATATCCACAGTTAGAGGATTCCCACATTCATTTCACAATGAGGTTAGGATTCATGGGATGTTTTGGGTTTGTATATCCGCAACCACATGGACCATTCTCCAAGAAACAATGTTGGGAAGTTCTAAGTCTGGAAGAGGGTTGGGTCATGGTCTCTCGTTTCTCAAAGAGGTGACCTGAAACATCAAGTCTTTGGTAGGGAAAGTACAGTTCACACATAAATTTCCACACAAGAAAAGTAGAAATCTCCGTTTCCTACGAGAACCAATTTCAAGGCAGCCATCCTCGTATAAGTGGAGGAGGAAAATTTTGAAGTTTCATTGTGGAATCTTTCACATCCTCTTGTTTCTCACACCAATCATGACTCATGTGGGCTTAGAGATACGTGATGATTACAACATGTGCACAACAACTAACTTTAAGGAACTATGAGAACTCTAATTCAAGTTCAAACTAGGATACCTAGGAAGCTCTTTCAGTGCCCGAGCTCACTGGATGTCCTCCTCAGGAGTCCAACCCTAATTACCCCAATTTGGGCATCCTCCTTAAGAAATAAGCCCCAAATTCAATCCTCAAATCATACAGGAATCCTTTTCATAAAGTAAGCCCAAGCTCCTCTTTCTCAGAGGACCATACTCTCCTATGATATTTATAAAACTACGCGGGCTTTGATTCCCATTAATATGGGATACGTAGGAAGTCTCCTTGAGTTTCAAACCTAACACTTCAAATCAACACCGTTCCCCTTATGTCTTATTCCCAATAGGGTCTGATCCTACATGGAAACTCATATCTTTTCCAAGTTCCTCGGGTTACATTAGCGTAAGTCCCACACTATGTTTTGACCAAGAACCTTTCGCTTATATTTCCTTATCACATGACCTTAAAAGGAATGATGTGTCCTATTAAGCGACATCGAACTACGAGGGTTCTGATTCCTTTCACAAGGATATGTAGGTTTCCCATTTTATGGGAACGAACCCAAGATCAAAACAATCCTTTGTCTCCCTAGATGATAATAAATTATAGAGTGCCCCACTGAGTGGATTAACAACTACTATCATTGCAATGATGATGAAGAGAATCTCTAATCAGTATATTAGAGGATACCATTGATGAAAAACCTCAAATACATACAGATGTTTCCATTGATGAAGAACCTTGAATGCATACTGATGATTCTAAATTTTACACATGTTAATAAGTGATTGTAAATTCCAAGGGATACTTATGAAATATTTTGTGAATTAATAAGGATTCTTGAAAATATCTTAAATATTACAAAGAGAGTCCCAGAGTAGACAAAAATTCCCCCCAAAATGGTGTGATGAGTCCGACCTCCCATCCTTTCGACCAATTCATGTTATTAAGTATCGTAATGTTAAAACATAACGAACACTTGCCTTTGGAAATAAGATCCCATTTGGATAAAGAACTATTGGAAGTTTCCTATTCCATAAATAAATCCTATGGAAACCACCTGGAAATAGTGATTCTTTAAACTAGAACACTTGTTTCAAGGAACTACGAAAAACACCTACTCATTTGTAATATTTTGTTTATTAAATAATTATTATTTATTATTCTGTGAATAATTTTTTTCCTTTAGAGGCCCTTTTTCCCCAAACACTACTTTCATCGACATCACATTATTGAGTTATTCAATGATTTTAGTCTCTATTTTGAGGTGTTTTTTATTTTATTAAATGTTTTTTCATCAAATTTATTTATGTTTTTAACTCATTTTCTCGAGAATTGTATTGTTCTCAACGTAATCCTCTAATTCATATATAAGAATATTCTCCTTGTAGGTCTCATGAATACCTTTCACATCAATTTTTAGAAGGTTTCTTAGTCTTCAAAATTATTCATAATATTTATAGTCATTCTGTAGTGACTCATATTCATAATTTCTGCTCAAGGAGGAGTCTTACTATTAATTGTTTAACAATATTTTTCTCTTATATATTCTAGAAATTATATTTTTAATGTAATTTATCATTCTCATAGATTTAAATCCATTTTCCCATTTCCTTTCTTGAGGATCTTCTTCTTAGTCTTCAGCATCATACTAATATATTTTCTTATTTGGGTGATTGATTATGGAGTTCCCATAATCAATATATTTTAATATTTTCAAAGGAAGTTTCCCATTGCATATACCATTTTCCATTATAATATATCTAGTGATAAGTTATATGATTCACTTACTGTCTTATTAAATATGATCATTTCAATTAGGATCCCAATTAGGAGATGGTTTTCCTTATTTCATCTTTTGATTTCTTATTTATTAAAAATATATTTCATCATTCACTTCATTATTAAAGGACAATGTCATTATCATGATATAGGAAATGATAATATTATGAAACTCATATAATGAGAGATCTTCCCCATCTTAAGGAGAATAAATTTTGGATCAAATTGACATAGAAAATTCCCCATGAGATTCATCAAAAAATATAAAAAATCAACAATTAACATAATCCACTAATGTTGATCATTATCTCATTCAATCTATTGTAGTTATCATAACTAAATGGATCCTCAAACATGTTTACATCTTTATAAATGTTTATATAAATTTTATATTTGTATTATTTCACATAAATAGTTCCTTCCTAACTACTTTTAAATTTTTCTCGAATTTTCTAGTAGTTTCTTGTTTGATTAATTGTGTAAATAGATTTTTATATTGTGACATAAAAATGGAATTTATACCCTTTCATTATACCTCATTATTTACTTTAACAGTAAATATTATATTATCACCTATTTTAATTGATAGAAACCCCAACGTAGCTACATTATTATCTTTGAGACATCGAGATTAAAAAATGACATCATTTTATTTTCTATCCATGGAATTTATTTCCTTAAATTGTTGACACCCCACTACTATTCATAAAATTTTGGATTTCCATCTAGTATAGATATACAATTGTAACAGAGGGAATATTCATATTTTACACCTCTTATTAACCCCATAGGATTGAATTCTTATACTGATAGGGGGATAATAAGAACGAGTCCCTTTTAAATTCATGCCTATGAAATTATACCTTGCAGTCAGTTTGAAAATGAACTTATTAATTTGATATCTCGTCCTCACCAAAATGAAATGAAAAATAATTATGGAAAAAATAATACATTAGTTTTTACTAGGTATCTTCTCATTTATATGGTACTCCTTACAGCAGTATGTTGTTATCCATCTCTATATATACCTAACTAATATATTGTTATCAATGCATTTGGATCAGGTTAGTTATTATCCTAAACCCATACTTACTATCACATACACAACTCCTCTAAGTTATACTATCACCCAAAAGGTTCACTGAATGATATCAAAAACCATATTTATGTAATTCATTCCATAAGATGTAGGTTTCTTTAAAAAAAGATGTGTGAACCTTCCCTTTGATACATAAAGATACAATCTAGAGTAGACAACACACCATATTCAAGAACAACCACTCCATAATATACCCAATGAATATAATCTGAAGAACTCAGTACTCTCAACTCACTAGATGCAATACACATTTTTTGAATTATTCACTTCTCGCACTCACCAAAGTGAACTTGAAAAAAATATTATCATGAAAGACTCCAAAATTATAAGCACACAACTTTTATCATCATCATATTATACAAATATTCACTCAGTCATGCACAATCTACCTCATCATACTTTACATGCTTCCTTATTTATTCAGTATTTTCGACTTCTTGAAAAGAACATTGGTTAGGATAATTAAATTTCTACCATCCTATTTTTTATCCATTAATATAACGTAATAAATCTTTTTTTCTTCCCATTAAAGGTTTTGTTATAAAATTAAAAATTTAGGAAACCTCACTTTTCTAAAATCCATTATTAAAATATATTTATTATGGATTTTTTTATCTAGATGTGTTGCTAAATAATCCTTATTTATTTCTTATTCTCAAACCATTAGCTTCAAAATTCATTATAGACCACACCAATTCTAAAATAGTTAACACAAAAAAATATCTCAGTCATTTGAAATAATTATCTAGCATAACTACATGAATAACATTTTATTTTAAGAACTGGTGATAAAGAATAATCATCTGATTAAAACATATACATTACTATTGAAAATATAATAAATTCATTTCATTTTTATTTCATCTCATCTGGGTAGTTTCATGTTTAAAACTTTCTATCATTGAATAAATATCATAGATTTTTCATACCATCTGAATAATAATTTAATTAGGACATTTGAGATATTTATGATTTTATTGAACATCATATGATTTTAATTTTTTTTAATATCCTGATTCTAGGTAACTCATTTTTTTACTAGGTAAGATATCATATGTCATATGATATTTTACTTTTTTATTTTTCTATGACACCTTAGAAAAAACTTGATGACCGCTGAAATGATCAATCGTTGCACAAAACATCATAAAAGTGACTAAATTTTCATATAAATGACTCAAATCATCTACACCAAAAACAAATATCCTATGTTTCCAAATATATTATGAGATTGCTTTAACAATTCATTCCTTTTTCAATTTTAAATTATGTATAGTTGAATTTATGTACACTATGAAAACATCATTATCTAAGATGAATTTAATTTTTGAAATTTTTAATGTCGTATATTTAAAATTTCTTTTATATAGATAAAATATCATAAGTAATTTTTTTATCCAAAAAATGGGAAACTCAAATATCATGTTGGCCATTGAAATGTTATATTTCAAATGAAAATTCAATTTATAAAATTTCACTCCACTCAAATATTGTATGTGACATCACATATCATTCATGGATAATTATTACCTTGGTTAATTTAAACCTATATATAGATAAATTCTTATACATGAATGAAATTCTCTTATTTGTTGGATAATTCACCTAAAATTTGACCAAAAAATATTCTTTGGATACCATAACGTATTTTCCATTGATAAATATTTAACATACAACAAAAGAATTTGAGATCAGACCAAACAGTAAAAAACTATATTTGAATCCATTTCAACCACCTTCAACCATCTCAAAAACATTATATAAATCAACTCAACAAGTTACAACGATTCTAAAAAAGATTAAAAAAATTAAAACCATTAACAACTTCTGTGTAACTTTATATAACACACCTGCGAAAGTTGGATTTCTATTATCCACTTGAACTAACCAATCAATATCTATATACCCTAAACCTTATGTTTTACTACATTTTTGAAAAATAAAAAATATTCCATTATTTTGATATAACAAATTATACATTTCACCGCTAGAAAATGGGCTTATTTTTTATTAATTTGATATCATTCTATAAGCCACATGGAAAACACAATGTTAGCTCACAGTGCTGTAATTATAATAATATTCTATTGAATTTTGGATATTCAGTAATATCAAATAATTTATACCAACATCCTTTGAAAATATTATCAATGTGAAAACTATCATCATCACAACTTTTATTATTAATTCTCAATAATTATCAATATTTATTTTACACATTATTAAGGTGGAATAGTGTTTCTATAATTTTTTTATGTCGCCTAAAAATCGTGGAAAATTTCATTTCCCTAATCATGGAAAATTAATACATACTTTTCGTGAATTAAAATAATTCCTTCAATTGAATTTAATTTCCACATCCAAATATAATTTAATATATATATATATATTGACATAATTACCCTACTTTTTAAAAATGATATTATGATCAATTCCTTTAAATTTTAAATTTATCAATTTTAGAAATTGACGAAGCCTATAGTTTTACACTCCTACATTATTTAATCTATACTATTCACTCTTTAATTGATACAAAATTTTCTTATTTTCAATATAGACATTTTATTTATAAACTCCATTTTTTAAATATTAATTTTCATCCATCTTTATTATCAAGAATTTTTAATCTACCATAAGGGCTAGAAATAATTAAATCCTTTATAAACTTTCAACTAAATTAAATATTTTTCAATTTATATGTGGTGAATTTGGGAATATTTATTATACAAAATCCATTTTAAATTTCCATGAATTATTTGTTTAATTTTTTTGGAATTCCCATTTTGTTATGATATCATTTTTATCATTTATCCTGATTATAATATCCCACATTTTATTTTTCTTAATCTATCATATATTCTCATTCATATCCTTTATCTAAATTTTATCTTAGAAAACCTCATGAAAATTTCTAGTCTGTACCCGAGGTAAAAAAAATTTATATAAAATAAGTTGTTTTCTTTCTTTTCACTCGATCTATTTTTGGACCCATAATATTTTATTTATTATTTTAAACTATACAAAATTACTTAAACTTAATCCAACATCATTTAAATTAATGCATTTATTTGAACCATCAAAAAGATTCTATATTCATAGGTTCAAAAGAAAATGTTGAACCACTATAGGAGAATTAGGGAAACACACACAATCTCTCAATTTGTATTTACTTCTATAATCAGTGTTATTGGGTCTGGATGGTGATGATGCAATGGTTGGAGAAAGAGGGATAGAAGAATCACAAGACATAAGAGGTTCTACAATTCCCATTCACTGTTTTATCAAGTTGAAAGCCCTTGGTGTAAAATGGTTATGATCCTATTGTAAACATTCTTATTTTATTATCAATAAGAAAAAGGAAATGAGCAGAGTGATATCTCTAAACTATGAATACAAGAAATAATGATGTGTGAAATTAAGTCATTCAATAATTATTTTCAAACCTAAAGTTACCTTTGAGATTGGGTTACATGAGACCCCTTTTCCTTATCTGAAATTGACTACCAAAACCATATTCTAACAATCCCTAAAATGTTTGGTTGAACCTCACAGAGTCTCATTGAAACTCATTTCAATGATTCAATCATTTTAATGCATATAGTACATGGTAGAAATAATCTCCTCCTTTTATACTACTATATAGAGACCCATGTGTCATTCCAACTTCAATATGGATGTTTTCATAATCATACATAACCTATGAAATGTCGATTTTGATCCTACACATAGTATAATACAAGATATCATGCAGAAAACTACCAATTTAATATTTTGGTTCCCCTAAACTCTTCCCAATATATTTTTCTTCTAAAAAAATCTTTTGTTTCAAAAATATATAGAGGGCCATTTTAACCCTTTCCTAGTATTTATTCATTATTTTTTATATCCATTTAAATCCAATGATAATTTAACTAATTTATGATCATTATATCAGTGATGAAAGAACATAAATACTTACCTAAACCTTGAATTAGTTTTCTCAAAAATAGTTATAGTATTTCTTAAATGTGAATTTTATTTAAACACCATGCCATTGCATAGAATAGATATTTTTCGAAGAACACAAAATGTGGTGTAAAGACCATTAATTACTATGTTGACCATAAATTGATATAAACTCATAACTAACACGATTCTAATTCAATTTATGATGTATATTTATCTTCATAAATCACTATGGGCTCTTTAATATCCCATATTATATTTATTTTAAACATGGGAAACAATATTGTCCATGTTTTATTTACCAACAACCCAATTCTCCCCTTCATGAGAAAATAATCCTTATATTACACCCTCTATGATCACATATAAAAGAAACTTGTGTATCATCTATTTGTAAGATTAAATCCAATTACTTCCTACCACATTATAAATAAATGATATGTAATGACATATGGAAAATAAACAAGAAAACCTATTGGATTCTTAGGAGATAATAATATCTGCATAAAATTCTCATGTGTTTTATGGCATCAATCATTACGAACTTCATGAAGACATCAATCATTAGGTACTTCATAAAGACATCAATGAATGAATTTTTTTTGAAACAAGTTATAATAGAATATTATCACTTTATATCATCTCCCTCATAAAGAGAAACTTATCTCAATATGCTTTATCTATGAATTTTTTACCAGATTCTTTGACATGTTTATTTCATATAGGATGTGAAACCTAATTACTAATAGAGATGAGTCATCCAACCTCATGTATTAAATTTTCAAATTTATCTATATAGTTTTATAATTTTAAGATATTTCATAACATCGTAAAATTCTATTCGTCTATGTGTGAAAAAATATTGATTGTTAGAGTGTAAAGAAGCAAACCTTCCTCTAGTAAATAATATATAAAACCTAGGCCCTATTCAACTAACAAATACATAATTTGTAATAATGTTTTAACTTTACAATATTTCCATGATATTTTTAGTTTATAGTTTTATATGATTAGGTTTGACATTACATAACATAGTTTACATCTCCAAAAATTATCCATTTTCCCACAAAGTAAGTTATTTATAAAGGGACACATACTTTTTTCAAGGTAATAACTATATCTAGAACTCTAAATTTATTAATGTTTTTGTAAATACTTAAGACATGTAAATATAATGTAAAAATTTTGATGGATAAAAAAAATTTCATTAAGGGATATAAAAGAAAAGAAACATTTTAGTCCATTTGTAAACCTGAAAAAATCCATATGAACATTTTTCTTTTTCACAATAAACAATTGAACTAAAAAATCCATTTAATTTTCCATGAAAACAATATAATTTCATAATAAATATCAAAATAAATTTCCTAATTAATCATAAGTGAATAACTATAATGATAATGTTTTCCTTGAAAACATGAACACACATGAATAAATTTTCATAAAAAACAATCATTTCAAATTTATTTTAAAAAAAGGATATAATATTTTCATAAAAATAATCACATTTTCGTACCTTTTTAAATAAAAATATTACATTATAATACATTGAAATCATATCATGTAGGAATCATGGTACATTTTCCTTACATTCAACCTTTCAAGAAAAATTTAAATGGGAACACCCAACTAGATAATTCTTGTATCTCTTAAGAGTAGCATATAAGTGGTAAACTCCACTAGTTTACCCAAGGAATTGGAGAGCTATATTCAGATCATCAATCTTCCATATAAAATATAAAAGACCCATATCAATAATAGAACACATATATATTAAAATTTAGTCATAAAATTTATTTATTTGGAATTAAAGATAATATGAAATAACACTATCATTTTTCTTATAAAGATAATAAAAAGTCTCAATTTCACCTGATTTTTTAGAAAAATCAATTTAAGAATATTGGGAGAATGATTATATTTTAAAATAAAAATGAAAAAATGAAAAAAAAATCAATGGAAGAAAAGGCTATAATATTAGGAATATTCATTAACACTTTATATATTAAAAGATAACATTCTTTTAACACTTTTATAAAAATAAAAAAGTGTGTCATATATAAAACATTTAAAAATATTCCAAAAAATAAATTTTAATCACTCTTTAAAGTAATTGAATATGAACATTAAAATTATCTTAATCTTAAATAATAAAATTATTGAAAACATTTATGAACATGGAAAAATAGGAGAATTAGTTTTGTAATGAATATTTTAAAATAGGGTTTTAAAGGAAAATCCCTTACAATATCCTTCTGCATGTAAGTTCTATTACAGTAGTAGTTAAATTATATTATTATTTAATTTATTAATTAGATTTTTCATTTTTATTTTATTATTATATACTATTATATTTCATTTATTACCATGTATTATATAGTTTCAATATCTATTAAGACCGTGTCATTTGTTTTGAAGACGTTCAGTTCGTAATCCTCAAAAACACAATGGTAGGTTTCCCAATGTCAAAGTGGTAATTAACTCATAACTTATTGAATATTAATCAAGAAATAAATAAAAAATTTATAAAGTAAATAAAATTACAGAATCATCCATAAATTACATACACAAAAATAAATCACATCACTTCATGAAGGTGGTATTCCACATGTATGTATGAGTGAAATTATAATTTTTTGAATGGGTGGAAAGGTAATGTGGTATATAAAATCTTATGGTTTTATAATTATAATTTTATTCATTAATATGAAATATATATATCAAACTCATCAAATTAACCATTGTTTTGAGGTTGTAATGTAAATCTAGAGAGATTACTTCATGGAAGTGATAGTCTAATTGTACGAATGAATGATGATTCATTCCCACTTAGATTGAAAATAGATAAATATGTTTTGTAACATAAACTAAATAAAATGTATGTATATTTTATATATTTATGTTATCATATCATCATGTTCTAAGATTATTTAATGGAATTTGAAAAAAATATGAAACACTCCGTATATAATTATTCATCTTTTTTGGAAACCTCCCTTGTATTAAACATTAATACTTATTTCATTTGTCTTTTGGTGAGGCCAAAACCTATATATATAATCATAGACCCCCTTTACACATATAATTACAATTTTCTTAATATAAATATATATTAATTACAAACCCAATATTACAAGTCCTAGTGTTTTTGGAAGACTAGGTTCATAACATATGAAAGAGAGTCTAAAATAAATAATCATTATATTATTCCATATAATGAAATATAAAATCGTTTTGTTATCTTAAAAATGCATGGGAAAAACTAGGGAATAAAAAGACAAAATGTTTGATCTAAAAAGACAAGTAATGAAATAAAAATGATAAGGAAGAATAACATGTGAATCAAAGGAATAACATTATTTTCTAGAAGAGAAGGAACATGAGTAATCACATAGAACATAACATAATGAACATGGTATCATAAGAACATGGTATCATAAGAGCATGGTATCATAAGAAATATGAAAGCAATAAAAAAATTATATAAACATGTGTCAATGCTAATTTCCAAGATAATATCACATGGTGGTAAATGTCCCATAACAAATTTGGTTTACTCCCTAATCGCATACATGAAATGTAAGGAGTCTTAAGCTTCTCCCAATGTAATAGAGAACTATCTAGAAACACCCATAATAACATGTTCAATAAATAAAATTTCCAAATAAATTAAGTTAATCATAAGTTGTTACATTTCAATTACCCTTCAAAATCAATTGGGTTGCATGATCTTCTCTCATATCATAATCAAAGTAAATTAAAAAATAAATATTTTTTAGAAATGAATATAACGAATTTATTACCACATCAATAGAATAGAGAGTGAGAAAGTTATATATTTAATTGAAATATATAAATAATTTATGATCACTCAACAACATTTTATGTTTTTTATGTTTATGAATTGAAATTATTTTTAAAAAATTCTTGGAAAAAACAACTTGGGAACTTTTAAAATCAATTTTCAAAAATAAATATTTAAAAAATATTGCAAAAATAAATTTATTTCAAAATTATCCATGAAAAATATATAGGAATCATCAATGAAAATACTTTAGGTAATTCTCAGCATTCCTTATATGTTAAAAAATCATTCATTTCTCATTTTTTATGAAAAGTCAAAAAGTGCATCATTTGAAAAATGAACATAATATTCAATTAAAATAATTTTGTAAAAATAAAATGATGCATAAAAATTAATTTAAATAATATTATGATAATATTAATTTTTTTAATTTTTTATGAAAATATGGATATAGATGAAAAATTATTTTCTATAGAAGATAAAAATGAAATGGATTTTTCATAAAAAACAATTTCTCAATCATTTTATGTATCAATGAGAGGAAAATTGCACTATTAAAAGAAAATTTAATTAATAAATTGAGGATGATAAAATGTATGTGTTTTAATATATAATTATTAAATAATGTTCTTTAATTTAAATTCATGAATAAATAATCTTGAATAAAATGAGATTGAAGTATAAACTCTTACCGTCTTGGTAACATTTTAATCAAAACCCAAAGAATGATTTAAATGAATTGTAACTTAAAATATAATTATATTTTATGGATTATTGATATAATATTTAAATTAGTAGTATATAAATCATATAAAATAAATTTGGTTTATAAAAGGACATGTGTCTCAAAGAATTATGTTTTAAGACAAAACACTTACCTCAAATCCACGCTTAACATGTTCATCTCTTGTCTCTTGTATAATAAAAATTTATAAAATATTTTTTAAAATTATTTAAACATTAAAGGTTTAATTACTTATACATAAAAAAATTATTACATGTATTTTAATGATGTATTTAATTACTTAATCAGTTATGTCCACATCTGGTGTTCCAAGGATGCTCAGTTCATAATTTCAAAATTGCATCAATGAGTTGATCATTGTCATATGGGTCATTATTAAATAAAATATATAATAATAAAATATAAATAATTATCATATTTATAAGTAAATTATACTTTCAAAACAAAATGTGAAATATGATTATGAAAAATGAACTACATTACAATCATATAGATGACAGGCCATACGTTCATATGAGTAACATTTCAAATTTTTGAAGATCATGATGGATAGGAGGTAAGTAATTTTTTATCCTAATATGATGATAATTATATCATAAATATCATATTAGTTCTTTCAATGTCATTTAATATTCTATCCATTTGATGTAGTAATAAAAAAATCACATCACTTCATGTGGAAGTAGTTTGTTGTGCACATGAATGGTGTTATCATTTATTCAATGGATGGAAATGTTAGAAATTATAAAATATATTTTTATTCTAGAATAATATATATATGTCACAAATATTATATAAAAAATAAAATAAACCCTTACTACATTCTATAAAAGTCTTTTGTGAAAATGAATCACATCACTTCACATGGCGGTAGTCCACCGTACATGTTGGTGACATTATCATATTCACTATATAATGGAAATTAAAAAGTTTTATATTATATTATAAATAAATAAGTATAATTATATAAAAAATATCACATAAACATATAAAATAAATCATTATTTTCTTCTTTGAGAAGTGTCGATGGAAATAAATTACATCGTTTCACAAGGTGGAAATATGCCACACACACGATCAATGTTTTTTTTCCAATTTGATGGAGGAGGATATGGTTTTAATTAATTTACATAACATAAAAAATAAAAATATATGTAATATAGTTAGGTTATTATATTAACGTGTTTAAATAAAATTTTAATGTGGTGGAAGAAGAAATAAAATAAAACACTCGGTTAAGGAGGCTACCTCTTTTTTAGACAACCTCTTTGGATTTACAAAACAATCCATTATAGGTTTGATTTATGATTAAACCAAGGATTATAAGATGTTGGTAATGAATTAAATATGTGATTTTTGAACCAATGTGTTTTTTAAGTGTGGAATAGTGAGGAGAGGGTTGGTCATTTATATGTGGGGGAGAGAACACATTTAGAATTTCTGAAAGGATAGAATTCAACCCATGTTATTTTAATGGGAAAATAATAAAAAAAATTCTTCCGAACCATAGAAGAGACAAGATATATTTTGTTAAAAAATTAATTTTTAATGTTTCTGGGTCTATTTTAAGATATATTCATTTAGTTTAACACCTCAAGTAAACCTATTTATCCATCACTACAATAAAGATTTCTGAATGTGTTCACTATTAGTTATGGGGAAAAATTATATTTACCTTATTATATAATAAAAATTACATTAATTAAAAATATTTAATCTATTTTTTCAAATTCAACTCATATAATTGGTTGAATTTAATTTTAAATTTAACCTATAGACTTTTCGAAGCAAATGGTTTTTAAGGAATGCATTTTGAAGGAAAAGATGATCTTATAATAAATGTATGAAAAGTAATCAGAATTAAAATAATTTAATTTAATATTTATGTGTACATTATCTATAAATTTCATAAAAATCAATGTTTTAGGGGTTATTTTAATTAATTAAAATAGAGAAACATTACATACTTTTAAAACGTTTTCATAAAAAAACGGTTTTAATCCTAACAATAAACTTATGCTAAAATATAGTACAATTATTATTTAAATTTAATTAATTCAATTCAATATTAATAAATATACCTTATTTTAATTTTTAATCAAATTAATGTAATAATGGGAATTAATTTACAAAAAAGAATAGTTTTTTTTAAATCAATATTTTTCACTATTCACTGAAAAACAAAAATTTTCTAACAATTCCCAAAAATTCACCCTATGTTAATATATATATATATATATGATTATTTGTAAAGGGAATAACATTTTATAAAATACTTTTTTCTAGACATTTGAAAAAAAATTATATTATTTTATTATAGAAATCATTTTTTTAAGAAAATGTATTTTCATTGAATAAAATATAATTGCTTAAAATTGAGTGGTTGGATTTTAATAATCTATAAATTACTTAATATTGATACCAAATTTTATATAATTTTCATTAAATAGTTAATATTATTCCTATCCCCTAATTTAATTTTTTTAAAAAGATCATATTTTAATAATATGTCGAGTTTCGTTTAAACTCAGTGTTGTAAGTCAAATATTTTATCCAACATAGTGTTCATTTAAAATATCAAGTTATTTCATTCTACCCCAATTATATTTAATTTTTACTAAAAACATGAACTTGTTCTCAATAACCAAGGGGTTGAGATTTGAAAATCTATTTGTGGAAAAATCCACATCATAAAAAGGGTTATTTACTCATTCTCTTAAAAAGAGGTAAAGGGAAATATGAAGGTCATCACATAACTAAGTTACCTCAAAGTAGAGCATTAGTGGAAATGTAATATATAGATATGGAATAAAATTATAAATAATTTTAGGAAGTGATAGAAACAATTCATCACAACAAATTAAATGATCATAAAAATTAAACAACCCCAATACCAAAAATTTTTGATCAATTAAATGACCATTGATTCAATAGATAAGAAAGAAATATAAAAAAAATCAAGATCATATATATAGTGTTAAGGGATTAATTAAATATTAATAAATAGAACACCAAGAAATATACTTACCTGATATCTTTGTATTTCATAAATATAATATCATCATTTGGTTGTTCTTTAATCACTTATCACTTCACCTCTTACTCTAAGAAATGGATATCCAAAATTATTTTTTATTCGTGATGTAATAAAATTAATATTTAACAGATCATAATATCCATTCAAGAGTAACAATTAATTCCTCATGTCTTTATTAAAACTAAAAGAACTACTAAAATTTAAGATAAAAAAACAAATATGAATATATTATTCTCCAATATTGAACAGTAAAACCAAAAGTTTTACATAAATCATTACTTAAATAAGTATTTATAAATGCCAAATAACCTTCATTACCTTGAAATTAAATATGTTTTTAACCTCAATGTTTATCACATATCCTTTAAGTACACCTCTAAAAAAAATAATAGAATTACACTAAAAAAATCCCATGCTATAAATATTTAGGTCATAAATATCTCAACCCAATAAAAAGTTTATCAAAATATCATTAATCACCTAAAAATCCTATAATTTCAAAAAAAATTAATCTTCTAATATGTTTCCAAAAATATACATAATATTTATCCAAAGAAATTTATAAGAAAATAATTTTTTACCAACCATTACATCATGGAGGCTAGTGGTACGCTTTCCACCCTTATCACCCTTCAGTTGGCAGTTCAAGCCCTACATCCTTGCCAGATGTTATGGGTTGTCCTTTTTTAACCATTTAACAACTTATGTGATAATAATATTCATAATTCTTCATGATCCTATAACATTCTAAGGAATATCATTAACATACTCAAAAATAAAATAATTATCAAATCAATTTTTTAACCTCTCTGTTTTTATATACATGTCATTCTTTTCTACAAAATCAACTAATTTTAATCAAATATAAATATATTAACATCATGAAAGTCTCCATGATATTCATTTCCTAAAGTACTTATTTCCTATAGAGTTTCACCATAGCTATAAATCACCTTTCTAGTTCATTAGTACCGTTCAAAATATTCTTGAATCTCCTTAAAAAATTACTACAGAATGACCATTAGAAGTTACATGATAAAATTAATAAAAAAACATGAATAATACAATTCTCTAATTATAGAACTAAAAAAATTAATGATTCCTCTCAAATAAATTTTATTACATAGGACCTTAGGAACTAATCCTTGGATTTTACAATTGACTCTAATAATGATAGGGTTTTTATAATTTAAGCTATTGAACTATTAGTGGTGTCTTAGGTTGGAATTTATTTCCCAATATCTTATTAACCAGGCTCTCCATTTTTTACCAGAAATTATGAGGTTTTTAACATAATTTTACACACATGGAACATCATCTAGTTCCATTAAATCCGCTTCCAGGGTTCCAAATCACAGTTTTTGGCATGCAGAAATTTTAATCTTACTTTAATTTTCATTATTAGAACATGAACTTCCATGATATGCCATATTTATCTTCTTAATTTGTTTAGAAATTATCTTATATTTAAGTTGTTAATAAATATTAAAGAATGATCATTTATAATTATCAAACAACATTAAAATATAGTACCCATTATATTAGTTTTTTGATAAGGGAAATCATTACATCTTCCATCAAATTGGTTTTTATAATTATTTAACATATTTCCCTCCATTTACTAAAAATATTAAAAGGGAAACAGATGATAATGCATTAAAATAGAAAAGGTAAACTTATAAATCTAAAAGGAATAACTTATAAATGATATATATATTTTGGATTATGTTCCTTAAGATTTAAACCTATATTGTCCACAGTAATTATTTAGAATAGGCATTAAAAACTAACAATTTTCTCAAGTCCATTATAATTGGTTGTAAAAATTCTGTGAATTTACAAAAAATATCCCCAAAGAGTGTCAAAATAAGAACACAATAAGGCCCACTTTAATGTATAATGTGTTACTCAAGTGAAGAAAAATATTCCTTTTCTAGAGTTATTACCCCTACATAAATCTGTACCATAAGAACGTCCATTAATAGTTTCCAGACATGGATGTAATTGTTCAAAAACAACTCACTCTATACTACACCAAAAATCTATGTTATTTTCCTATAATTGACCTTATACTTAGTCTTATCACTAGAGTTATGACTAAATTTTTTTTATCATAAAAATGGTGCTTTATTAAAAAATAAAATATTTCTTATTGTAGTTTCCGAAGTATAACTGAACATTTTCTTAGATAAAAATTATAGCATCCCATTCCTTTTACGCATTTCATCACATGTTTTTTTAAATGAATATCCGTTAATTAAAAACTAAAGATCATGAACCATAGGTTATTTTGAATAATTGGATCATAATACATAAAAGTATGGATAAAATAAAAATTATATATATATAGAATTTATTTTCTATTATGAGATCTTAAATTTTTTTGAGCTCCTAAAATTGAATCGGATAACTTAGGTAATATATAGATAAAATGGATGAGTTAAAATATCTGTAATGAAATAAACATTATAAGAAATAATAAAATGTGAATCCAAGGTATAACATGAAAACATAAAACAGAAGAAACAAGATTAATCATATGAAACACAATATAAATAATATGGTATCATAAGATAATGGCATTATTGGAAATGTGGAAACAAAAAAAAACATGATATAAAAAATGAGTCAAGGCGGAATTCATAGACTATATTACATAGTAGATAAAGTCCCATAACATAATTTGATTTATAACTAATCTCATACAGGATTCCTTATATGGATATTGATTTAACCAGTGCATTGGAGTGCTATCTAGGTACAACCATCATAACATGTTCAAGATCTATGTGTTCCACTAAAGTAAGTCAATAATAAAGTATGTATTACTCCATTAAAGGAATGGATATTTAGGTAGGTATATATATAAGAGACATATATAATGAATTTATAATCAATTCATAACATTATAGATTGTCCTCATTGATTAATTGAAATACTATTAAAACAATTCTTGAGGAATATAACCTTTCAACTTTGAAAATAACTTTTGAAAAATAAAATTCCAATTTTTTTGGGAATTATTTTCAATGGAAATATCCTTTTAAGATTATAATGGAATATCCAAAAAAAGTATTGAGGGTAATTCCATACATGCAGTATAAGATAAAAAGAATTCAATTCACATTTTGTATGAAAAATCAAAGCATTCCTCATTCATAAAATTATAGGAAGATTACTTTTAAAATTTTATGAAAAAAATCATGGGTAAATATAACGTAAAAAAATCATAGGAATATATTAAAAAAAATAAAAATAATTTTAGTAAAACATAGAAATTGAAGAGAAAGGGTTTTCAACTGAAGGGAGAGATAAATATGGTTTTATATAAAAAAATTATCAATATTTTGAAATACCGATGATATGAGATTGATAACATTACAAGAAAATTTCATGAATAAATAGAGGAAAACAAAAAGGATGGTTTTTTTATTCAATGTTAAAATGATATCGTTTAATAAAAATTCAATCATAAACATTCTCAAATAAAATGATATTGAAACAAAAACGCGTACACCCTTAGTAATAATTAAATCAAACCCATGTGAATGAATTAAATGAATTTTAAAATAAAATACCTTTAATTATGAATTATTTATGATGTAATATTTAATGTGGATTCATATAAACCATATAAAAGAAATTTGGTTCATAAAATAAAATGTTTCTCAAGGAAGGAATTTTTGAGATGATGTACAAGCCTCAATTTCTGGCTTGTCATATATGTATTTAATATCCTATACAATAAATTTAAATAAATTATTTGATTTATTAAGGAAAATTTTAAGGTTTAATCCAATATAGTTAAACGGTTTACATAATTTATTTTAATGACATATTTAATTACTTAATTAGTTATGTCCATGTTATGTGTTTTTAGTATGCGGTATTTAAACTTTTAAAAATGGGTCTATATGTTGATTGAGGTCAAGGGGGTAATTATTCTATAATATATAGAATAATAAAAATAAAGTAAATATTATTTATATATATAATATATAATTTTAAAACCAACATTGTAATATGATAATGAAAAATGAACTACATTACAATCATGAAGATGGTATATTGTACGCACACATGAGTAACACTTCCATTTTTCAACGACCACGATGAATAAAGGTAATTATTATTTTATCTTTCCAAGATTATAATTATGTCACAAAAAAATATTATTTCATAAAATACACTTACATATACCATCCATATGATGCGATAATAAAAACTAATCATATCGCTTTGTGAGCCGGCAATCCAAATTACACATGAACAACATTGTCATTTATTCAACGGATAGTAAGATAAAAAACTATTTCATATACATATTTTCAATAATCTTTAATATTTCATGAATATTATACATCAACATAAAATTAATCCTTATTTCCTTCCATATAAAGTGTAATTGAAAAGAATCGCATCGCTTCACATGGTACTAGTTCACTATACGCATGAGCAACATTAGCATATTCCCTATGAAATGGAAAATAAGTAGTTGTATGTTATATTATAATTTCATATGTATAATAATATCATAAATATCATATATTAACTTTAAATATATCACTATATCTATCCATGAGAAGTGGTGATGGAAAATTAATTACGTCAGTTTGTGAGGTGGTAATCCTGTATACACACGATCATTGGTTTAAAATCCAATTTGTGGGAAGAGGATATAGTTATCAGTAATAGGAATAAAAAAATAGAATAAAGTTACATGGTATGTAATTATTCTATTATATCATAATAGTTTAATAATATTATAAGTATGTATAATAAGAAATGAAATAATATGCTTGGTTAAAAACGTTACCTCTTCTTTAGACTACTTTAGAAGGTTTTCACTAAAATACTATCTAGGATAATTTTTGATCACAAAAGGCTTGTAATATGAGGGTATAGAATTGAGGAATTCATTTGGTCATCATATTTCTTAAACAATTGTTTTTAGGTGTTTGAAAGGAATGAGGGGGTGGCCTTGAATAAGTGGAGAGAGGAAAATTTTGAAATTTTTGAAATGAAAGAATTACACAAATATTTTTTCCATGAACAAATGCTCAAAATGGAAAATAGTTGAACCTAATAAGTTATAAGGTCTAATTATGACCATATAATAAGAATTAGTAAAGTTTGGGATCATTTTTTTTACCATTTTTATTTTTGGTTAACCTCTCAGTAAACTAGTTTTTATCATAATCTTGTTAAATATTTTTTACTACTCTTGCTAATCATTATGGTCAAAAATAAATTGAAACTCACTAAATAATAAAAAAAATTCTCATTCCAAACATTGAACCCATTTTTTTCAAAACAAACTCACATAAGTGGCATAATTTTGTTTAAAATTATACACACAAACATTTCGAAAAAACTATTTTCAAGGAATAAATTTTTGAAGGAAAATACGATCCTATAATAACTCTATGAAAATAAATAAATCTTAAATGAATTTAAATTAAAATATATAGATATATTACCCATAATTTATATTTAAATAATTCATAATGACGTTTTATTTTAAATATTAAAATGTAAAAATATTATGCACATTGAAATAGTTTCCCAAAAGAAGTTTTCTTAATCCTAATAATAAATTATACTAAAATAGTGTATAAATATGATTTAAATGATATAAATTTTATTTAATAGAACTAAATAATTATTATGTTAATTTTAAGTCAAGTTAAAATAATAACGGTGCTGGATTTATTGGACATAAAATGTAATTTTACAAACAATTATCATTTTCCACTATTAATTGAAAAATTTATATTTTCCAAAAAATACTAAAATCTCACCATAATTAATATCACTTTTATTATTTAAAAAATAAATTCATGTTTATAATATATATTTTTTGAAAGTGGAAAAATCCTTATGTTATTTTCTCATATAAATCATTTTTTGGTGGAAATATATTTTCTAGGAATAATATGACATTACTTAAAATTGAGTGATAAGTTTATAATAATTTAAAATCTAATTTATATTTAGTAGGATCATTATATAAATTTTATAAATTACTTATTCCTATCCATACCATACAATTTAATGGCTATGTTAAAATGATCATATAAAAATAATAATATTTTAATAATATTTCACAGTACGTTTAAAATCAGAGTTGCATGTTGAATATTCTATCACATGTATTGTTCCTCTAACATCTAGAGGTGTTACACAAGAAAATGATGTGGAATTTTTTAGAGATATTGAGGTATTTATTTTTCACAATATAGTTCTCAAATGGTGTGGGGAATAGAAGAAATGAGAATCCCATTTATATGTGAGGGGAGGACACACATGGAATAAAAAAAATATTTAAATATAATAAATGTATTTATTATGTAAAATAATTCCAAATGGGAATTTATTTGAATAAAAAATTAAAGGTAGAAAAAATATAATAAAATAAAATGGATACATGTTTTTTGTATCATTTTAAAACTTATATTTTAGTTTTACCCATTCATTAACCATTTTAACCCTAATTGTGCTAGAAATTTTTCATCCCTTAAGTATTATAAATGTACTTATTAGGTTAAAATTGGCCCATAAATGGTCCATGGAATAAATTACCAACTTCTTCCCAAAACACATACACTCTTTCATGTTTTTTATTTTAAAAGTAGTTAATAAAATATTATTTAATATAAAATATCACTTTAATAATTTTTGGATAGTTCATTTACTTTGTCTTTAAATTCATCAGGATTATAATGTATTTCAAATATAAAATGTTTTACCATAAATTATAAATTATTATTAAATTAAAATTTTATTTACCACAAAAATTCATCAAAAATAAAGTTATTTTAATGTTGTTAATACCATTTACTAGTTTTTTCCGACTATTTTTACATGCACTTTGTGGATCAGAATACATATAATATACTAATAAAGATTGTAAGAATATGATTATAGTGAAAACATACCAGAGTGGGAGGAGTGAATTTTAGTTTAGAAACCCATAGTTTAAACAAATAAAATTAAAAAACCCTAAGCCTCTTTATGTTGATTTATCTGACGTGGTCCCCAATCTGATCTTAGAATCATAATCAGAATCAATGTGATTAAATCTGAGAGAAATATAAGAATAACTTATGGATATAACAAATCAGAGTATAAGAATGATAATCATGATGGATAAGATTAATTCGAATATATTGTTATTATCAAAATCAGACTAATATAGATAAAACAAAAAAAATAGAAAGATGAATAAGATGTTTGAAATTATATTAAAAGTATTGTGGAATATGAAAACTTGTATACAATAAGTAAAACAATAGCTAAAAAATAATTAATGAATTTCAAGATATTAAAAGAATAAACCTCTTTTATCCTTAAGAGTAAGGTAGTCTGAAACTATACAAAAGGTATACCTTGTATTATACTTACTAGAATTTCTTTATTCCCTTAATAGGGAATCCCTTGATATAAAGATCCGAATTTCTCTATATTTCTATCCCCAGGATCCCTCGATACAATTTTTATATTCACTATATACCTAGTCTTGATAGCCCTCAATCTGATAGATCAAATTATTTTTCATCATATTCCTAGAAGACCTCAATATTTACGATGTTCAGACATAGATTAGAATAAAAATGTTTATATGGAGACAACATCACAAGGTTTCCATATAACTACTCAAAATAATTACAAACACTAAGAATAAGATACTCATGCTATGAGATTTCCAAAGATCTTGTGAAATGAGAAACTGAAAATGAATCAATAGAAATATGCAGCTTCAAACTCTATGAATGAAATTGCATTTATAGGAATCCTTCCTACTATCATCTTGATCTCCCAATGGTCATTTTCTTTGAGTTAGTCACAACGACATTGAAACCTGGAACTTAATGGATCTATTGTCAATGATTATCCAAAATCATATTTGTTTAAACCATTATAGTGAAAAGATAATTAATTACATTAAAAATAAGTATTTCATATTCTGAATATAATCTTTGTTAGTCTGATGGACTTAATTACGATTTTATTTATGATAACATTTATGAGTATCAACCAGATATTTATCGGTACCAGTATCAAACTGATTTTCAAGGATTTTATAGTATGACATAAAAGATAAAATTTCTAATATATGATCTAATAATGATGAGTTTTATGTTTATCAAACATAGAATCTGTACTATAATCATATCTTAGGATGTAAAGTTTATATCTGTATTCATTTTAAAAATTATTCTAATTATGGTAAAATATAATTGTTTTAGAATCAAATTCTAAAATACTATGAAAAAATTTAGTAAATATATTTTTAAGAAGGTGTTTGTGATTAATTAATTAAAGGAATCTAATAGTAAGAATTATAACTTCTCACTAAAAAATCACACCATTTTTTGAAATAAAAAACCCCAAAACATAAATGAAATCTATCTTTGAAAAATATATAGACATTTTTTACGTACATTATATTCAGAGATAAATATTAAATATTAAGTCCCTTGATTTTATAAGTCATCTGAATATTATGTCAGGTAATATGTTTGAATATTATTTACTCACCCTTAGGATAATTATTTCCAAAATATCATATTCTCCCCCTTAAAATGAAACTCTCATCCTTTATCAAAATTTATCTACATGTGTTAATAAATCTCCCTTTGATAAAAATTTCTCCCTCTTTATGTAAAAATATCCCCCTTTTTGTTTTTTACAATGGAATGGTGAATAAATCCAAAGTTTCCATAAATAGTTAGAAAAGAAACATAGGAACTAATATATTGAACTGACTCATCATATATAAAAAAATATAGAATAAAATTTAACTAATAAGAATAGGAAATCATTCAAAAAATTCATAATTGGATGAATAAGTATTTCATTCAAAGAAAAATATTTAAATGTTTTATGAGGCAAAAAAAGTTTTCAAAAAATAATATTATAAATTTTTCATAATTGTTTTCACAAAATACTTTATTTTCGTGAATTATTTTTGGTCCTTCTCCAGATTCACTAGTCTTTCTTCAGGACACTAAAATTTATCATAAAATTATTTGTTTTAATTTATCAATATGTTAATTTCCACTTCATAATATTTGAGTTGAGTCAACTCCAACTGCATATATTGGATCTTTCCATTTAGACCATTTACTTCCTGAGTATGTTTATTTGTTGAATATATGAAGACTTATACAAACATTTTGTTATCATCATAAATATTGTGGGAACATTTCACCATTTGATTATAAGATCTTTTATGAGTTTGCGAGATTTCTTAAAGAGTTTTTAATTCCATGTCAAGACAAATAATTGATTCTGTTAGAAGTTTTATTAAATACGAACTCTGACTGAGGCTATCTTGAATAAATTGTCATCTTACTTCAAGATGGAGAAAATATGGAAATGATCTATTTTGTGTTTTTAAATCATGAACAATATAGTGAATTCATTACAATGCAATTATTTCTACTAAATGTGATTGATCTATGTGTATATCAGGAGGATTAATTCATCTTGTACTAAATTCTACTTCCCTTTCTTTCTCCATTCATTCTTTGAAACTCCCTTTTAAACTTATTTACAAAATTTTTCATCCACTTCATTATCATGAGATAATTCTTGGATATTAGCATACATATGAATTTCAACCTTTTAATCTACTTGTGTTTTGGAATTATGGTCATATTATTACTTTGATGATGACATATCTTCATTGGATGACAAAAATATTTATTCAAAACTTCCTTAATTAGTTTACTTATTGGTCTTGTGTGGAAATTATAGTGATGATGATTATAATGATTATTTATGAGACTAAGTTTCTTTATTGAAATCTACCTATTCATTTGCATTCTCTTCTTTCTCATCATCTTTATTCTCATATTATTTATTCTAATATTCTTCATTCTCTTCCTGTTCCACAACTTCTTCTTCAATTTTAGTGTTATTTTCTTCCCCTCCAGAATATCGTTCTGTATTACCTCTATATTTTCCTTCAACTTCTTCATCAACTTCCATATAAATGACATCCTTGAGCTATTATGTTTTTCTTAAGTCTCCATTGACTGTTAGTACCGATTAATATTATTTTTTGAAAAAAATTTGGGACCAATTGTTTCTCACAAAATTTTCAATTCCCTTTATCATCCACTGAAGGAAAATTGGCATGGAAATTTTTTTTGATGAATAGAAATTCTAGTATTTGGATATTCTTGATCAGTCTGATATATTCGTAGAAAAAGATTCATATAGGCGATTTCAACACCTTTAAATTAATTTTTAAAAATATGATCACAAAAAACATTTTAGTTTTCTGACTCTTATTTTATTAGTATTCTATGGTTTCAGTGAAAAATAATATTAATGTTTTGTACAAGACTTTATTGAGTCTAATTTGAGGATATCTTATTTTCTTTTCAACTTAATTTTTCATCCGTTCATCAAATATTTCATGAAGAACATTATTTTGTTTCTTTGTTTCTTCATTCGGGAGGTCTCAAAATTCATTTTAATTTTTTTATAAACTTGATCAAATTTTATTAACTTCTCTTCTTTTGATGCCACATCATCCACCTTATCAATAAATTTTTTTTATCTTGCATAAAAAAACCTCATTTGATTGATCATATCATCACTTATAAAAGAAATACTTTTTCTCAACATAGTTGATTTATTGGAGATCATGAAAAAATTCATACATTCAATATCTAATTGACATATGTTGAAAGAACACATGATGATTATTGACTTTATTATTCCTGGTTTGATATTTTCCACAGATATTAAAATGATACTTATAAAGTATATATTTATCATTTTCACTGGAAAACCCAATTCGAAAACATCTGAAAATGTTAACATATCATGATATACCTTCCTCAGTATGAGAAAAAAATACATCAATAAGGAAATTACAGAGTTATATAGTGTTATATGAAAATCCTTCTTGACTTTTTTATAACTACGAAACAATGAATATTATCCCTTCTTCCTATTAAACGAACCAATATCATTTGGAAGGTTGGTACTCCTACTAGAATCAAAACTATCATATAAAATAACTTGTACCACTTACCATACATAAAAAATAATGTTTTTTATTACATATTTCTTGAAAAACATAACAGAGGAATAAAAATATTGAACGAGATCTAGTTAGGGAAGATCAAAATCCTTGTCTTATTTTTCCTTGTAGAATGATTTCCAACCTTGAAAATCAATGATATTTCTCAAAGTAGAATCATAATTTTTATAAAAAATATATTTCAATTGAAATTTACCTAAAACTAAACCATTTATTATAATCCTTGTCATTTTCCATCAGATGAAGGCTGAATCTGGTGAATCAGATGAGAAGGAAAGTTGTTTGACTAAGAAACATGAAGGAAAAAACAACCTAGTAGAAAAACTTTGAAACAACCAATGTGGGAAAAGGGGGTCCCAACTTATATAAGTGCTTGTGGTGTCTATTAAACTTACAAAATAAATACCATCATTGAGAATAAAACCAATCTGATATAACGCTTCAAAATCATTAGAATAATATTTTAAAAATATTTTTAACTCTCGAGTTTTTTAAAAAAATTATAAAACTGAGGTTGAATTTGATAAGGATTTTTTGTAAAACAAAATAGTGTTTTTAAAAAACTTAAAAAATTAGAATAGAAATAGTATGCAATCACAATGGAATTGTGTAAAACTAAATAGAATAAATAAGTTCCTTTAAGAGAAAAGTTTTCTATAAGTATGAATAAATTTCCCTTCATAATTTTTCTAAACTAACAAATTTTGTTAGTTTTTTTAAAATTCTGAATACAATATCTTTAGTAAAAAATGAATTATAGCAGTTTTCAACATAAAACTATATGTCATAGTTTTTTGAAAAAAAAAATCATTATAATAAACTTTGATTATAAAACTTTTGAATCAATGATTAATAAATAATTTGAATGCAGAATTTTTATAACTTCTTTTGAGTACAGAAATCCTTTAGGACTCTAAAAAAATTTCTAAATAGGTTTGAGTATTGAAAAATAATTATGATAATTTTTTTAAAAAACTAAAAAATTTATTATACTAATAGTTGTTCAAAATAATCAAACATATATACTCCCCTAATAAAAAGTAGTAAATTATTGTATGAGATGGGTCAACAAGAAGTAGATTGAATGATTAATTTATGTTTATAATTCCCAGATTCTATTTTATATGTTCACATCTATAGGAAGTTAGAGGTTTTATAAAAATTTTATCCAGTTGATCTTTCATACCAATGAATTATAAAATGATATCTCTTTTTAGTGTGATATCCCTAAGGAAATGGTGTCTTGTATCTATGTGATTAGCATGTGAGTGATGTGATTGGTTTTTATATATGAAAATGAAACATTTATTATCATGGAGTATTTTTGTTTTAGTAAAACTCATACCATAGTCAATGAGTGTGTGTTTCATCCATAACACATGACCACAAAAACTTACATCTACAACCTATTCAGATTTAGCAGGGGAAAGTGACAATAATTGTTTTATGTTACATAAACAAGAAACTAATGAATATCATATGAAATGAAAATTTCTAGATTTTATTTTCCTATACATTCTACATCCACTAATGTCAGCATCTAAAAAAAGTTTTAGTTCAAAAACATTTCTAGATGAATCGAAAATAACTAAATCAGTAGTTTCCTTAAGATACTAAAAGATTAATTAAATAAATTCAAGATGGGATTCCATTAGATTATCTTATTATCTTGCATAGAATTATAAAAAAACATTAAATCTGTATTTCTATCTGTTAAGTAAATTAAATATCCTATCAAACATCTAAAATAATTTTGATCAAATGGTTGCCCAACCTCATCAAGATCTGGCATATTTGAGGTACCAGTGGGAGTAATAATACTTTTTTTTTCATACCCAGATATTTTAAGATGATATTTTATACATTTATATTGAGATATAAAATTTATGTGTAGTTTTAGATAAATATGAAGACCAAGAAAATATTTTAAACCACCAATCATACTCATTTCGAACTCATATTTCATATGATCTTTAAAGAAATCTATTAATTACTTTTGATTTGATCTATATATAATGTAATCAACATATATTTGAACAATCATATGATTTTTGATAACTTATTTTATTAAAAGGGTAGGATCCACATCTCCATTAAGAAAACTTTTATGTAACACAAATCCTATTAACCTATCGTACCAAGATTAAGGGGATTTTTTAAGTACATATAATTCTTTAGTAGTTTTATATATGTATTCTAGATGTTTTTTTATTTTGAAAACCATGGATTTTTTCAAAATATACTTCCTCACGTACATGTCCATTAATGAAAGAACACTTCAATTCCATTTAAAAAATTTGGATGTTAAAGAATACTAAAAACGAAATATGTGTTTGAATAGCTTCATGCCTATATAATGGTTCATATGTTTCTGCATTGTCTATATATTTTTCTTGATTATAACCCGTAAAAAAAGGATTCTAGATTACATTTGAATAATTATTCCATTTTTATCACATTTTTTTCTAAAAACCCATCTTACCCTAATTATAAATGATAATTTTGGATATTCAACTAAAGTCTAGGATTTGTTCCTCTAAAATTCATTGAGCTCATCTTGCATTGACTTAATTAAATCCCCATCACCAAAATACTCATCAGGATTTATAGGTTTAAATTGGAATAAGAATGCAATATATTAAATTTCATTAATTAAATATCATCTAGTATAAACTGATTGATCAACATCACCAATGATATTATCTCTTGGATTGTTCCTAAGAAACAACTAACTACTTAGGTTTTGGAAAGTCTATTCATCAACAGTATGTCACAAATATTCCTAGGGAAAAACATTATAAACACATTCTTGAGTTTTTCCTTATGATAAGATCCCCTTAAAAACTGCTGAAGATTATTTTTAGATATAACAACGGATGATATAAGTTGAGGTTTTTTGAGACCATAATGGTGGGATTCATCAAACATAACATGTACTATTTTCTAAAAAATATAAGTATATTTATTAAAAAATATATATATCTTATAAGTAGTATAATAACATAAAAATATTCCTTCGTTTGATTTCGGATAAAATTTATATTGGTTTTCTATCGTATTCTATATGAATAATTTAAAATAAAGAACATTGAAGTAAGAGACCATTTCATTTCTTCATTTCCTCAACGCATAAGTAATTTTATTAAGAAAGGGTTTAATTAAAACATGATTTATATTATATTAGGTAGTACTAGCCACTCCTATCCAAATATTTATACAATTGAGTATTAAATAAATATGTTTCTAGTTATTTCTTGAAGTATTTGGTTGCTTCTTTCAACTACAACAATTTTTTATGTGGTTCTAGGTGATGAAAAGTTATGTTCAATACCTTTCACTTTGCAAAAAGTTTCAAAATTAGAATTTACAAATTCTCCAACATGATTAATATGAATAGTTATAATGGGAGTATTTTTTACATTTTTTAATTTGGATTGAAAATTTTTAAAATAAAAAATGGATTCATATTTATTTTTGAGAATATAAACCCAGTGTATCTAGTGTAATCATAAAAAATGAAATATTAACAGTCTTTTACACCAATAATTCCATTTCTATAGGACCAAATAAGTCCATGTGTAGTAAACCTAATGCATTGTAAGTGGAGACATCATTAAATTATTTAAAAATTGACTTATGTTGCTTCCCATATTAACAAGGGTTACAAACTTTCGATGTATCAAACCTAAGTTCCAAATTTCCTTAACAAGTATTCTCTTAGTCAACATAGATAAATTTATAAGGTTAAAATATCTTAAACATTTATCCTATAACCAAGATTAATATTCCATTTTACTAATTAAATATAATTAATTTCTCATAATATCTTCTATTTTAAAATTGTTAACATTCTCATGCCAATTAGAAGAAATAATACATTCATCAATTAAACTATGTACTAAAATTGTATCATTTATGATGTTCACGAGGTAACATTCATCACATAATTTGATTGTATTTATAAGGTTGTCTTTAATATCATTAACTGACAAAATATTTGATATTAATGATTTATTAAGAAGAATAATGTTGCCTACTCTGATAATCTCTCCATGATAATTATATACGAAAGTAAATTTTCTGCCTTTTATCTTAATAAAATTTTCAATATATTATTTGTCACCAGAAATATTCCTAGAATATTCACTATCCGTGTACTATGTATTCTTGTTTCTAGTACTTTATTTGTTTTCCTGAATACACAAAGATCACCTCTTGGGAAAACTACCCTTCTTAGGTCCCGTAATGTTAGAAAATAAAACATTAGGAATCCAAATTTTTTAGAATAATCATACTTTTGAAATACTATGGATTGAACATTGTTTAATGAACAATTGTGTTTCAAATGACCATCACTTTGACATTTAGTAAAAAATATGAATTTTTATGAACAAAGAAATTGTTTCTAAATAATGGTTTTTATATGTATAACCCTTCTAGATCTATTACCCTGAGGAAATATATTTTTATACATATTATCAAAACTGTCCTTACAGGTAATATATTTTCATAAAAGTTTTCCTGAACTTGATATTTTAGATTTATGTTTTACAACTAATTATTTATCCTCATTAGTATTAGTTTTAGAAGTAAGTTTAGTTTCTAAAATATTTTTCTCATAAAATAAGTTATTAGAATACTTAGAAATAGTTTTTTATCATAAATAGATCATCAAGATCTTTTGAGAGATCTGATATATCTTTTGTTAAAACAAAAATCCTTTAATTAGACTTAGAAATTATTTCCTTATCATTATTTGGATTTTTTACATATTTTACCATTTTCATTTTCTAGAAGTATGGAAATATGTAAAAATTAATCATTGGAAGGGAATGATTTATCATCATTTACTGAGTATGATTCATCATCAAAGGATATAAAATAATTCTAATCAGGATAATTTGATCTTAAAAAAATGTTCTTATTATTTTTAGTAGTTCGAAACATATCTATTTGACAATAATTATTGAGGGGTGTATTAGAAAGGAGTCATATGTTCCTCTATCCAAAAAATTCATATTTAGTATAATTATTTTATTAATCACTACCACTAGCACTCCATGTGTCTAAAACATTCATAAATTTATTTCTCTTGGATTTGTAACACTTTTTGGAATTAATTTCTAAATTTCTATATTTTCTTTATATTTTCTTTAGCTTTGGGCTGTCTTGTTTGATATGTACATCTTTCTTAAATTCATAAAAAATTACATCATCTTTATTATAACTTCCTTCCTTATGAACATTAATATAAGGATTAAAAAATCTTTCTTAAGGACTATCATATTCATCCTTATGGAAAAGTTAGCTGGCTCATTTTCAAAATTTTCAGTAGTACTTGAAGCAAAATGAACTACCACTTTCTCATTTCTTGAATATTTAACAACTTTGTTTATAAACTAAACATTTGGCGTTTTTGTAGATGTTGTAGTAAATAAAGAACCACAATTTTGGTTTCTGTTTTTCTCAACATTTCATTTTAATGGTCCTTCATATTCCATAATGGTTCCAACAAGATCATTAAGGGTAAGGTTATTCAACATCGTTGTCTCATCAACATCAGTTCCCTTTGATTCCCATTGATGGGGTATAAAATATATTATCATCTAAATAAGGATCTAATCATCAATTCCTTTCCCATTGATGGATTGAAAACTATTAACAATCATCACAAATATCTAATTCATTTATGCAATAGATTCACCGAGTAAAAAATTGAAGGCTTGATAATCTGATCTTAATAAAAGTATTCTGGTTTCAAAAGAATTTTATGTTCTAAAATGATTAACCTCAATATTTTCCAAAGCATTGTTAGTATATTCACCATATTATATTTTACTATATTTTCTTCCTTTCATTAAATATAACAAAGTATTCCTTACTCTATAGTTTAACTGATATTCCTATTTTTCTAGATGAGTAATGTACGTAACTTTATTATATGTAATTTAGAATCTCCAATCAACATAAAAAAATTATCAACTCATGTGTTGATAACAAAATTATTCATCATATCCCACTAGTGCTCATAATTAGAACCATTGAATATAGGTGGTCTATTTCGATTTAGATTTTCTATTGAACCAATATTTTTTTCCTTCCATCTTTTAAAAACAAAAGAAAAAATTCTTTTTCACAAAACACTTCCGTGTAACAACTATTTTATATAAAAAAATTTATAGAAAAAACATCAGTAACTTGCAATAGTAAAGAATGTAAAGGATCAAAAAATAAAATGGGTAGTAGAATCATGATCTGAGGCCAATTGTTAGATCTGAATAAATTAATATACTAATTAGGATCATAATAATATGATTATAATAGAAAACATACAAGAGGTGGTTATTTTTAGATTTAAAAAACATTGTTTAAAATAATTAAACTAAATAAAACCTATGCTTCTTTAAGTTGATTTATCGGAAATGCTCTTTAGTCTGCTCACAATATTGTAATCAGAATCCATATGATTAAAACATAGTGAAATACATGAATCACTTAAGGATATAATTAATTAGAGTATAATAATCATAATCATAATAGATATGATTAATTAAAATTTATTATTATTATCATAATCAGATTAATATAGATAAAAATAGAATAGAAATATGAATACAATGTTTTACTTTCTATTAATAGTGCATCAGAATATGGAAACACTTAATAAACGAGTAATAAAATAGCTAACAAAATAAATAATGACTTTCAAACTAATAAAACAATAAAAATATTTTATCCTAAAGATTAATGTTTTCTATAACCGAGTATAATGGTATACCTTGTTTTATACTTACAAGAAAGTATGTATTCCCGTATTAGGGAATCCCTCAATATAATGATAGGAATGGATTTGTCTTCCTATCACTTGAATCCCTTGATATGAAGATCATATTATAACTATACCTATCCCATTTATCCCTTTATCTGATGGATCTTATTATCTCTCTTTATATTCCCAAAATCCCTCGATCGTTACAATGATCGAACGTAGATTACAATGAAAATGTTTTCAAGGAGAAAACATGAAAAAGTTTCCATAGAACGACTCTAAACAATTGAAAAGACTAAGAATAAGATATAAACGTTATGAAATTTGAAGATATATTATGAAATGAGGAAATGAAAAAGAATCAACACCAACCAGTAGCTTCAAAATCTTTGAATGGCCTGGTACTTATAGGCATCTTCCCAATAGTATTTTTAATCTCCCGAAGGTCATATTTCTTTGATATTTTCACAATGACTTGGACACATGGAACTCAACTATTATGTTTTATCTAATTTTCCAATGTTGTATTAGTTTAAAATATTACAGTGTAAAAAGAATTCTTTTCATTAGAAATAAGTCTTCTATATTTATAATATTAACTTAGTATGCCCAATGGACATTCATATAATGGTCATTATAATAAATTTTTTGAGTATCAATCCAATGTTTATCATAACTGGTATTAGTTAAATTTTTTATAATTTCTTTTACAATAGACATGATAGAAATCATAAGACATGATTGGATAATGATGAGTCCAATTTTCATCAGACACATATGCATTATGATAATCATAATGAAGGATTTAATGTTTATATTAATATTACCTTTAGAACCTATTAAATGTATGCTAAAATATAATGATTTAAAAATAAATTCTAAAAAACTTAAGATATAAAATGTTAGTAAACATATTTTTAATAAGGTTTTTCTAATTTCCAAAAATAAGGAATGGAAAATTAAGACGTATAACTTCTCACTCAACAACATTGAGGCAACATTAAATAATCATTTAAAGTAGTTATATATTCACAAAAAATTGATGATAAATTTCTAAAATAATATGAATTTATTTGTTATCAATATATCCTTATATATTTTTTAGTAACTTCTTTTTATGCATATTAAAACATATAATATAAATTAAAATCAATAGTGTATTTTTCTAACATTTTTTAAAAATAAGATAAATGTTATAATCAAAGGAATATAGAAATATATTTTGTTTAAAAAACTCATATAACATGACAAAGTAATACTTTAGTGAGATTTTTATGCCTCATCCTATAGTTTCAACCATATTTTACCAAAGTGAAAAATATTTACAATGGTTACTATTTATAAATAAAAAACATAAGGGTACTTTTTTACCAGATTTAAACCTCTAGATTACAAATATGAAAACCATTTTCAAGATTCAATTTTTTTATTTTTTTAAACATCATATTTATTATAAACATATAAAACACAACGAAAACTAGTTTGTAGAAAAACGTGTTCTAAACTAAAAAAAGAACTTATAAAAAATAAATTAAAATATAGATTTCTATAAAATTAATTAGATAATGTATAATTAAAGTATACATATGTTACTTTAAGGTGAAATTTAAAATATCACGAGACATTTAAATTACGTTTTATAATGAAAGGAAATGGCAATTTCACCAAAATCGGCATTTTTTCACTAATGTCTCAGAAAATCAATAATTAAATAAAACTAACAAAAATTAATCCAAATAATATTATTAAATATATAATTAAATAATTATTTTTATTATTAAAAATATATTTTCCAAAATTTTATGAAATTAATCATAATATCCAGGAACAATCTATAAAATAACATTTTGGAAGAATTTTTTTGGCATCATTAAATGTATTTATTATGATACCTTTTTTATTGAAGATAATTAAATTAATGTTAAATAGTTTAGTAGGATATAAAATCTATTTATATAATTAGAATAATTTATCAAAAATGTTAAATTTATTCTATGAAGTTAAAAATTCATCTCATGTAAAAAAAATTTATGGGAAACATCCATTTTTACCTTCAAAAGATTTTATCTTCATTTCCAACCAATTGATAATATATTAATGATTTATTATTAATTTATTAATGAAAATATTTAGTGATATTTTAAATAATATAGTTATTCCTATTAGTACTGGACAAATTGATGGCTAATATTTAAATAATAATACATTGAGGGTTGTTTAGGCTTGGTGTTGAGTATACCACACTCTATAAAATATATTATTTAAAGAAAATAAATTATAAAATCTTGTGGTGTTACATAAAAAACCATTAGAAAAAAATATTTTATAAAAAAAATCTAAATCCCAATTTATATTGGTATATCTATATTACTAAAATTATGTACCTTTTACCTACCATAATGCATAATCGAGTATCCCATTAATATAGTATAAGATTTTTTCACTACAAAAAGATATGAATCCTCAAGATTTCATTGGAATTTTAAATTTTGATTAATGGGTGAAAAGTTTTTGGTTTATATAGTTTTAAGTATAGTGAGACCCAAACTAGCCACTGAAACATTATTTGATGGACTTTCCTTCCTTCCACATCCAATGATAGTTTAGTCCCAATTAATTTTAGAGTTGTTTCCTCTATAAATTCCAACATTAGTTTTCTTTTAAATTAATAAAGAACATATTAATATTGAGAGAAAAATATATAATCTATGTTATTTGTTACTTGGAACCCCAAGAATAATTTTAGGTCATGATTCATTGATATCTTAATTTGTTTTTTAATTTGGTTCAAATATATTTCACCAGTCATTTAATTATTTCTAGAAAAAATTTATAAAAATAAATGAATCATAATAAGTGAGTTCATATCATCTCCTTTGACATATAATTTAAATCCTCCCATAATTTCATCAATTCCATGTTCGTAAAGCTTCTATACATCTTTGAGTAAAATTTTTATGGTTCTTATTTTAGCATTTACAAGGACTTATATTGCTTAAAAACATGAGAAAGAACATTATAAATAATAATACTTTATGTTTATTCATTTTATAACACTAATTCAAGTTCACCATTAAAAAAACATGACTTCACAACCATTTGTAAAACCTTCTAATTATTTTGAGGACACATGATATGAAAAATATGGGTTTTTCGAGCCTCATGATTGTAGTGTCCCATTGAAATCAATAATGTTAATTTTATAGTATACATTCAAAAAATATGATGTTTTTTTATAAAAATTTCACCATTATGATTAATATTATTCTAAAAGACCTAATTAATACATATAAAATTCATATATTTGGAATGTGAAACAAAGTACCAAGTGTTTTAATTTTTAGTTTTATTTTTCTTATCCTCTATCAATACAATCTAATACATATATTTTATGTCTTATTAAACTTATTTTGGTTTAATTTGTGACAAATATAGTTTGGTTGGAACTCCACTAACTAATCTGAATTGTAAATTATTTTCTATGGTCTCTAAGGATATTCTTAGTTTCCATATTTATTGTATTATTTATTAAGTGAGTTTATTTATTTATAAGGAATTATTATTTACAGAATTATATTGAATTATAATTAGTGTTTTTATCATATTCTTTTGAATATAGAATAATTCAATATTTTACAATGTCTTCTCTAAGAAATTTTTAACATCCTTTGATTTTATTAGATTTCCATTGGATTGAATTTTATTTGTTTAATAACCCTTTTACACTCAACCCCCAATCTAAATGAACCATAATATATTATAATATTTTAAAAATATCCATTGGATTCGATAGTATTAATAAGATATAATACACTATGAAATTTATATAGAAATTTTTTCCTTAATTGAAATGTATTGATTAATTATAAATAAATTGTTATTAAATTTTATATAAAAGCATTTGAGGATTAAAAGAACTCTTTTTTTCAAATTTATTTTTCTAGGTGTTATGTGTTTTTATAAAAACTATTATATTGATTACAATTATCAACTGGTTTTAATTATAATTATTTGTAATTTAGAAATAATAATTCATACATTAATAATATAATGGATAGGAATGAATATTAAATCATTTTAAGGTAAAAAAAGTTTTTTATTAGGAAACCATATTTATATTCCCAATGCATTTTTATATTAATAAATTAAATAAAAAACAATTAATTAATGAATTTAAGAAAATTTAAAGGATATATATTAAATAAAAGGTTCTAAATTCTTAAAATAGTTTTTACAAAAGAAATAAATAGGTGTAAATTCAATTATATGTAAAAAATTCATTATTCAAAACATGATTTTCATTGCGGTTTTTGTGCTTAATTTAAAATTCATTTCTTTCACTTATAAAAAAATAAATTTTATTAAATGTATTAAATATTTTGAATAATAATATAAAAATTTGATAGCGATCCAAATTAAATATTTTTTTAATAATGAATAGTGTAAAAATTGATTTTTTTCCATGGTGAGGTTTAAAACGGGTTTACCAATGGGTTAAACTAAGATATAAGGGTACAAACACCACATAAACATTACTAACATTTCTTGGTTGAATATATTTCATAATTATCTTATATAAATGTATAATTCCTATACATTTGGTTCAATTTTACTAAAAAAATTAAATAATAATATTTATATCTATTATGTAATTCTATGTGTGTCCCTCCCTCAATTATAAATAAAAACCCTTTTCCCACCTTCATTCACTAAAATTATGCCTTGTAGCTCATCCATTCGCTTCCTAAACAACATTCTAGATTCCTTCCCTAAATTATTAATATTACTTTATGAGCATCCTAAGAAGTTTTAATGTGTAATCCAAATGAGGTCTCTTGATGTATAGGATGTTAAAATCAATTTTGAAGCAAGTCAGACCTGAGGTAAGGGGTTTATGTTAATATATAAGTATTTTCCAAGATTGTTTATGTTGAAACATATAATTTTGAAATTTTAGGATCTATCTCTCATAAATATTAATTATTTTGTTCTCATATGGGGTTTTCTAAAGATTATAAGTTTTCCTTTCATCTTTCACTCTCTAAATACTCAAATGTCCCAATGAACATTTTAAATGAAAATCAACTTTCTTTTCTCTATTTGGTTAGAAATCATTTTCTTCTATGTCTATATTATTTTAAGAAAATTAAGTAATATTTTTTATATTATATAATTATATAATAAATTCATTGGTACAAATTGTTTAAATTTTATGAAAAGGATCAAAAATAATCTTCTTGTCATTTTATGAATGAGGGAATTTTTACTAATTGTGTGAATAGAATATTTTTTTAATGTAGATAAAAAGAATTAATTTTCTCACCATCATCAAGTATATATTATTTAAAAATTACTTTATATGTTTCCTTGGGTATTTTCAAATAAATTGTTTTCCAAATAATATATAAATTTATAGATTGTAAATATGCAATTTCAAATATGAAAAAATAACTTTACTCAATAAATATACCAATAATATTATAAATTATTTTCATATATGACAATTAAAATTTATGTTACTTATTCTTTACTGGTAATATAATCTAATGATAACATTTTTATTTGTTATGTATATGGTTTTTGATAATGCTTATGATTTTACAGTGAAACCCATTTTCTTTTATATAGGTTATATTATGACGAAATGATAAATACTTACATGGAAATATAGAATAAATATGAATAGATTATAAAAATTTGATAGTTGGTTCATTATATAAATTCAATAAATTGGTAAATGTCTAATGTTTCATGAGATCAAAGGTCACACAAGAGGATATACCACTCCTAAAACAGGGTACACGGGTGATTAGCATAAGCCCTAGTAGGTATATGGGTTGTAATCCACATCCTTTCATTTGATAAATTACATACTGGGTAGCCTTGATATAATATTTTTATTATTATGAATATAAATTATTTTATTCAACTATCTCATGACTTTTATTTTTTTATGATATGATTACATGGTTCATGATCTCTGATTTTTATGTAATTCATGCCTAATATAATTCCAAATCATTATTCCATAATTATTATCTTGGAATTTCTAAGTATTATTTTCAAATTTTATGTTTATATTCTCATACCTTTATTCGTATGTTGTTCTTACATATGACCATTGAATAATATCTCTTTGGTTTACACTTACAGAGCATCTATGTTCACCCCTTATTAGGTTTATTTTCTCTAGTTCTTGAAGAATCATTTTATGAAGGGTATGAAAAAGAAGTATATTTTAAGAGAAGGATATCGTGTGAAATATTAAATATATTTTAGAAAATAAGATTACTATATGAGTAGTCTTCAAATATGGAGAACCAATATGGTTATCGTGTCTATATTGTCGTGAAATAGATTGAATATTAATTTAAATGATAAAATATTTATGTTTGTAGTATTTGGACTGACTCAATTTTTATTATAGTAGGGTTTAGTAATTTTTGGAAATTAAAATTCGAGAATTTTCTTAAGAAACTCATGGATAAGTCTACGTATATGATAATATTATGAAGATTTTTTAGTGTTTCCATTGTGTGATTTTTATATAAAATATATCACCCTCTATATACTGGCATGTGGATGGAACATATACACCTAGGGTTAAAAAAATTAAATTTGGTCGATTGGGTATTAACTCGATCTTTAATGAAACAAGATGAGTTTGAATATTCAATCACACCTAGAATGATACTCTCGAGGAAAAATTTTCTGTTAATTTAAATTTATTTGGTAACAATTATATAGGATTTGAAAAGATAATGAATATGATAAACTAGTTCAAATGGAAGTTTTTTTATTTTGAAAAAAAGTATGGTTATGTTAAAATTCTATAAATGATATTTATTTGTGTATTAATTCATCACTATAATTACTATTTCTCCCACTATGATTTTAAGTTTTACTCAACAGATGGAACTAAGAGGAATCATATTAATGTAGAATATGATAGACAATAAAAGTATTATCCTTCTATGAAACCAAATGATAAGGGTTATAGAATTAAAAATCTCATATCTATGGTCACATAAATTTCTCAATCCATAATTCATACAAATATTCTAAATGATCATAGGAGGGAAATAAATATTTTTGATTCCTTCATGTGGAAATATCCACATTCTTTTACTCGGTTTTATAAGCATCTAATAGTTGATAAATGGATTGGTTCCACTGAAATGACATTTTTAATCTCTAATTGTCTAGGATTTAAAATGTTAATTTGGCTGTTTATCTTTGGAATGTGAAGTGGATCAATGGTGTACTGTTATCCAGAACATGACTGAACTTGGTGAAATTTTCGATATGGAGTGGGACTAGTTTAGGAGGTCATTTTTCAATAAGTAATTTCTTTTTATTATTTATAAGATTACGAATAGAGAATTTGTTAGGATAAATTATAGGGGTTATAAATACTTTAGTACCTAAAAGTAAAATTTTATAACACTTGAGAGGTACACTTCCAGTGCTATCATTCAATATGACAGAAGATTGAATGATTCATTAAGAGATTGAAAAAAAGTCTTCTAAGGAATTATATATAATAGAAATCACCATCCATAAAGAAATAATATGATCTTCTCTCAAGGTAGAAATTGAGATCAGAACCACCAATTGATCTCATGGTCATTATATAAATATAAAGATGGAATAAAAATCGAAATTTAAATTATAAAACCCCTTATGGGAAAGAAGATGAGTATTTATTTATGAAAAAAGTGTGGAAAATAACATGGGGGAAATTGAATTCAAGGAACTAGTAATTGATTTTATAATGGAATGTAATGTAATTAAGAAACTGAATTTCGATATTATGGGAATAAGGTAGCTAATGATGTGATTGGAGAGAAATGTTTAGAGAATGCACCAACCATACTCCAGTGGTTCAAATCAAAAGTGTCTAAATATTGTCATAACTAGATCTCTAATTTTAGGCTTACTAATGATTATCATGGTCATCATCCTCTTATTACCAATGAAAAATTGAAATCTCACCTATTTACTATTACTGATATGGGTAACGAGAATGAAGTTTTTAAAGGTATACATATGGTCCACTATAGAACTAGTAATGTTATAGTTGATTCTATTTCTAGTAACTCATTTATATCTGAAATATTTTATAAGGATATGAAATTACAACCTCAATAATTAGATTTTTTATTATGAGTGAAAAGTTTAAATAGTATGATGATAAAATCATAATTTTATGATTCTTCTTTGATTGATGTTTGTAGAAATCTGCTTCCAGAAAATTGTGTTATTTTACCTCTATTTGAAGTTGATTTGACTTTGGGAATGTATTTACTCTCTCTCCATATATCCCATGTAAATTTACAAAGATTTTAAGTCACATTACATATTCCAAATGAACATGTGATTATTTATTGGTGTGGGGTTCAATATGAGCTTCTAATGAAAATTACATCGATTTTACGGGTCCTAATTCCAATTCATAAGGGGTGTTTATCTTATATGGTTAGAGTGAAACTCAAAATTGAATATCGTAACACCCTATAATTTTAGTATCTATTTATATTTTAATATATTATATTTTTTTTGATTGGTTTCATTATATGTAAAACTATGTTTAAGAGAATCATGATATACTATTAAAATTTGATTTTTAAAATGAAAATTAATGCACAAACATTTTATTAAATATTATATATATGATGAAAAAAATTATGACTAATATTTATAAATATATTATTTCATGAAAATTATTTTTTTTAATTCATAATAAATAAGTACTCACTTTTATGAAATGTTATTTTATGCATCAAAAACATGTTCACTTTAAAAACAATTTTTATTGAATTTTTTGTGGATATTATAATTAAATTTTACCAATTTTAGAAATTTAATTTTATAAAAATTATGCAGTTTAAATAACTATATTAAAATAATAATTGGGTGATTTTTTTGTAAATTGCATGATAAAGATGATTTTTTTGGTGAATAGTGAAAATATTGCTTTTTAATGAAATTTGCCTTTTCATTTCTATAATTTTAAATGGAATAGATTTATTTGGATTGGTTTTAAAGTATAATAATTTTTCCTTTTTAAAACACAATTCAATTTAATCCATTTTAGCAATATTATACTTGAACCTGGTATAAAAATACTTTTTTTCTTAAAAAGGCATTTTTAGAAAACCAGTTTTTTATTATGTTTTATGTTTTTTTATTAAATTAGTTTCTTTAATTTTTAGTAATTGATTTTTGAAATTTGGATTCCATGTTTTAAATAATAATTTTAAAATTTATCAATTATTTAAATTTCCTTTTTCGTCACTTAGATTCGTAACCGTGGTATAAATATTACCACATAATTAAAAATTGTTACACAAGTAAATTAAGGTTAAAAATACGTGATTAAGATAAAATTTTTCATATTAATTCTTACAAAGTGAATTTATTTTGAGCCTAATAACATTAGTATATATATTTAGTTATTTAAGGGACACTTTTCTATAATTGACTTGAAAATATTTTAATCCTTTAAAAAATTCAAGGTGTCTCCCTCCCCCCACATAAAAAAGAGACCCCTCTTATCTCTTATTTAAACAACCATAATCCATCTATATCAACCAAAAATAAAAACTTTTCTTCAAAATTTACCTATATATTAATTAAATGTCATTTTACAGTTAAAATACCATTCAATGTGCCCTTAAAGGACATCTAAAGGAACTCTGTCAAAGAAGAGGTAATCACCCTAACTAAAAATTTTGTTTCTTCTTCTTATTTTACCACATTCAATTATGTCCTAAAAAAATATAATAAAACTGGTACCTCCCAAAAAAATAGATTTTATTATGTTAGTGAAATAGTATTCACTGATAACCTTCCTCATCAAATGAGAAACAAAACCATCACTCATGTGAACGATGGACTACCGACACATTAGCTAATGTAATTTGTTTTCTATCACCACCTCACACTGATTTTTATAATGATAGAACCAATGAATTTATAAGATAAATATAAAATATTTATTATTTTATAAATAAAATATCTCATTTACCTTATTACCCATCCTTTCATTAGAAAATTATTATGTTTCTTTTACGTATGTGTGGACTACCACATCCATAAAGCGTTGTGATTCATTTTTAATTTCTTACCTTCATGGATGAATATAAATATTTTTATAATAAATACATATGATATTTATATCATTTTTAAAATTCTATATATGATTGATTCATGAGTGATATTTGAGGACCGAAACTACCAAATTGAAACTTACATGAAAAATGAAATAGATAACACTCATAAATGAATATTTAAATAAATATTTATTAACAAATAAGTGTTAAAATATTATAATTGAATCATCTATGATATTTTAAGTATTTATATGGCTCTATAATAAAATTATAATAAATTTTAATTTATTATAATTTAATTTAAAATAACATATGAAGAAAATAAGACTTGAGGAATGGGTTTATTTCAAAATCAAATATTTATCCAGGATTGTTTATATTTATGTTTCAGTTGAAGGAATTTTATGACCATTCCATTGTAAACCTCGTAAATTTTATTCAACTATGAATATTTAAGGAAATAAAATTTGATTTTTTATAGTTTCTTATTTTTAATAATTCATGTTATGAAATGTTTTTTTAAAGGAAAATAGATTTTTTTTATATTTTGTCTGTAATTATTTTCATTTTTTGCATAGAACTAGCATATTGGTATAATGTAAGAAGAACCTATATTGTATAAGAGATCCATAGGTCTGCCAATAGAGCCCCAACATCCAAATGGAATATTTCCATTGGTTAAATGGTGGTAATGGAAGAATATTCTTTATCCTCATGGATTCCACTGACCGATCGGTTGTGGTGTTGTTTCTAACTAGTAGTGGAATTCAAGTTTCATTATATACTAGGTGTTCCACTGGCTACCCAATAAAGGATACCAATAATTAGGATTTGTCTATTTAGAAACTCCACGATAAGATTTAATGAGGTTTAATATGAATTAGATTTAGTATTCTATGTTCTTAATAGACATAAATATTTCCAAAATGTTATTAAATAATATTCAGGCTAAATAGTGAATCAAGGAGGGTTGAATCCAAAAAGACATGTGAAACAACTATCCTATATAATAAATGAATAATGTCTTATATTCCCCAAGTCTTCTCTGTAGAGCCAAATCTCTATTCTCATTATTAGAGAACCCAACCATTTGTCTATTTCCCAATTGTATCATTATTTATAGAGAGGTATGAGATTATATTTTTAAATTAATTAAACTAAAAAAATAATTATTTCAGAACTCCTCCCCTCATGGTTCATACAACCACAAATTGAAATATTTGATCCAAAATAGGAAAAGTGTGGGATTTTCACTTTTTTGTTTCTTTACAGAACTGTAAAAATGTAGGGGGGGGGGTCAGTTGTTTTTTAATTTCATCCAAATGAAAGGGATGGAATTAGATTCTCAATATCATTTAGTATAATGGTAATAAGGAAAAACCAATCAAAATAAGGGTTGGATATTTAGGGTTCGTAATATCTTTTTTCTAAACTTTGTTATCAAACATTGTTTTATTTTCATTCCTTTTGTGCATTGAATCATCCTATCTCAATACACATAAATTACATAAATTTGGTTTATCCACTTTCCACAGTGCATACTCACTCAATTAAATTTTATATTAACATTATTAAATGGATATAATTTATTATTTATTTATATATCGATTTCATCTCTTTAATCGCTTTATCATTTCAAAATAAAACTATTTTAAATGTCTACTTAATTTTAATTATTTCAATTTATAATAGGTAATTCACCCTTCCACCTACAAGGTAAAATCTAACCAAACATATGATATAAAATGAAATTTGTTTTTTGTTTTTTCCTAATACCATCATTTTCAATTTTTTTTATTTTTAAAATTATTAATTGATTTAAATGATCGATTTTTTTAAAATGGAATGTAATTATAATTCTTATGCTCCTATATTTCATGGATCTGATTACTCTTATTGAAAAACCCATATGATTATTTTACCTATAAGAATTGGATATCATATTAAGAAAACATTTAGGCATGGTTATAAAACTATAACTAAACCAGATAGTATATGGTCTCCCCAAGATATGTATACTTTTTAATTGGATGGAAAATCTGTGAATTATGTCAATTATGAGCTTAACGAACACAAATTTAATTATATATCTACTTGAATAACACCTCATGAGACATGGAAATTTCTATAAAATTCTAATGAAGGAATGGATAAAGTTTTTGATTTTTATATTTCATATGAGTTATAATGATTAATAATGTTTCTAAATATATCCAAACTATACCATTATTAGCATGATAAATATCTTTGGGGACATTTTCAATGGTTGAATAACTATTGGTATTGATTTTCTATAAGAAGTGAAGTAAAAAGTATCATTTGGGTCTTGCTAATAAATTGTGAACCTAATATGATGAAGATACAAGAATCCAAGTTTGAATTGAATATAGAGATCAAAGAGATTATCTGATCACTAAGGACACAAGAAATCACCATGAAGTGTAAATATGAAAAAGAAATGAAAGAAGAAAAGGAACAAAAATATTCCAAAAGAAAAATAACTTTCAACTCTCTTGATAATGGACATTCATCCAATAATTAATCCAAGATTTAATTCTGGAACAAAATATCAAAAAAGTTGAATTAAAAGTAGAAATACTTACACCATGATAAGAAATGATATTAATGTACTGAATGTAACATTGTATGAGTGCAGAAAAGGGCTATATTAGACCAGAATTATATTTCTACTATTCTTTTTAATTTAAAATAATGAAAAATATGGAATTTAACAGGGATTTTTTTAAATAATTCATGGACACAATATTTTCAAGCAACTCATGTCAAAGATACCTCATCACACATATCAAGGTTGGTAGTGAGGTTAGTTCTCATATTTATTATTATCCTTATTATTCCTTTTCATCCTATCATTCATCCACTTCTTCTTTCTCATATTTTCAATAAGATAAAATTGTAATTTTTTTGTAGAACATATTTTAAAATCTTAAGATCTTTCTATGAAATTAAAAATAGTTCCTATGTGAATTTTTTTTAATGAAAATGATGTTATTTCAAGAATGACATATGATTTGGTTTTTAAATTTCAAAAATGAAAAAATTTAGATAATTTAGAATCCTAAATTAAAGGTCATTAAAATATATTCACTCAATTTTATCATAGTGATTGGTTTCTTTATATGATTCTAGGTTCCGAATTTCATATAAAAAATCACCATTGTTTTTGTAATTCAAAGAACGTGTGTTCCTAAAAAAATATTACTTTTGTAAAAGGTATTTCTCAAAATAATGTTTATAATTATTCTCATAAAACTAGGAATTTAATTTATGAATTCGATTAGGTGAAGATAGATATTGAGTACCATAATACAATCACCATTATTCTCAAATTTATAATGAAAATTATCATTTTCAATGAAATCTTGGATCCTAAATTATAATTAGACAATATAATTGTTTCCATGATTTTTTTCTCATCTACAATATTTATTAGTTAACACTCCTCTATAAAAATTAGGGGAGCAAAGGGAACTTTTTGTTGAATTTTTTGGGATACTTCATTGAGCTTCGTTATCATATTTGAAGAACCATTATGGTGTTTTAACAAAGTTTTTTATTTTTTGAAAACTATCTTATTTTTGTATATGAATGTTTTTATTATCTATAAATGGGATCCATGTGCATCAGATTTAGATAATTGTATTGAAAAGAATCAGATGAAGAATTTATTTGTTGTTGGGAGTTCATATTTGCTAATGTCTAAGAAAGAATCAAGTTGATGAGTTAGAAGAAGTTTCTAATACAGAAGTTATTTGTTAAAGAAGTCATTTTTTTGTTGAAGAGGTATTGATGATGAAAGTGATGTCAGGAGTTATAATGTTTTCAAAACTTTTCAAATAAAAAATGAACCTTTACTTATCAATAAGTTATCCCAAATTATGAAAGTATACCTGATAAAATATTTTGAATAAATGGTGGAGAAGTTTTATTTAGATTCACTAAAAAGAAAAAAAATGGATGTTGCATTATTGTTCTGAAAATCCGATCCAGCGTTATTGTTATAAAAATATGATATAGCATATTCAGAGAATCAGATCCAGCATTATTTTTCAGAAAATTGGTTCTAGAATTATTGTTCTAAAAATCGAATCAAGCATCATCATAAAATTAGATCCAATATTCATATTCTGAATATAGGATCTAGCAAATATAGAAATTGGATTCACTCAAAAAGAAATATCCATAAGTTAAGGAGGTCAAACTTGAAATTAAAATTTTCATAAATATCAAAGAAATATAAGAATGTTTGATGAATTCAATGTTGAAGTTCTAAATATGATTGATTTTCGGAGTTTTGATATTTAAGGAAGCAAGAAATATTTAATTTTTCTTGCCTTTGGTTTTCTAAGTTTCCTATAAATACTTTTTCATATCATTAGTTCATTTGCAAATTTCAACATACATATTGAGGCAGAAGCACTGGAAAAATAAAATTTAAAGATCTAATCTAATTTAAGAAGAACAATATCTAGCATTATATCATCATTTATGTTTTGGAGATAGTTCTAAGAATAAGAGATCCATTATATTCTGAAAATCGGATCCATCATTATCTTTGGAAAAAAATAGAATTATATGAATACGAAAACCAGTATTCTATGAAAATCGGAACCCACATTCTAAGAAAATTAAAACTAGTATTTTGAGAAAATTGGAACAACATTCTAAGAAAATTGGAACCTATATTCTGAGAAAATCAGAACCAATATTTTGAGAAAGTTAGATCCATTATTCGGAGAAAATCATAACCAATATTCTGAGTAAATTAGAAACAATATTTTTAGAAAATTGGAACCAGTATTCTGATAAAATATGAACCAGTATTATGTGAAAGTCAGAGCTAGTGTTATGAGAAAATCAAAACTAGTATTCTAATAAAATCATCACTAGTATTCAGAGAAAATCAGAACTAGCATTCTAAAGAAATTATAATTCTGCATTATATGTATTTTGGTACAATATTATGATAAAATAAGATATATAATTATGAGAAAATTAGATCTATAATTATGGGAAAATTGGATCCATAATTATGAAAAAATTAGATCTAAAATTCGTTAAAAATTGGACCCATCATTATAAGAAAATCAGATCCACCGTTCAGAAAAATTGGATCTAGCATTATTAAAAAAAATAGAAACAACATTTTGAGAAGATAAAATCAGATAATGCTAAATCAGACTAAGGATTTGGGTTGAGGAATTATAGATTTGTTTCCAAAAAGTCTTTATTATTTTTTTGGATATTTTTTTATAAGAAGACATTGTAAACTGATGGTATTCCTTATAATATTTCTTATCTGGAAATAAAAGAAGTCAAATAGGAGTTGGCACAAGTTATATTAACTTTTTCATAATAGTGGATTTCCATAGACCCATAAGAGTGGCTATGGATACGACCTAGGTTCTCACACTAAGGCTGAACCTTGTAAATATTATGTTCTTTTCTTTCTTTCCTACCTTTTCTAGCATTAGTTTTTACTAATGGTTTATATGGATATAAATCTTAACAGGTTATAGGCGTTATGTTTCTAAACGTTTAAAGAATTATATTAAGTAAAAAATTGATTCAACCCCCCTTTATAGATGTTTTTAGATCATTTGAACATCAATTAGTATAAGAGGGTTCATTTTCCCTTATTTAATCCTTATCATGGATAATATCAATTCTGTTAATACTATAGGAATTCCTATATTTGATGGAAAAACAATTTATGGATAAAAATAATGGTTGATTATTAATCTCCTATCTCTTGGCCTAGAAGTTTTTGAAACTGATACTATTAGTTTTCCATATATTGACAAAAATTATCCTATGAAGTTTTCTAATAAGTAAAATTTTGAAGGTGATGGAATGGATATAAATTATATTCTCAGGTGCCTATTATAAATTTTTTATAAGAAGGTGATGGGTCTCAGAACTTCAAAAAGCATGTGGGACAAGCTGGGAAAGTGTTTTTGAAGGGAATAAAAAATTTAATGAAGAACAACTACAAATATGGAAAAGTTAGTATGAAGACATTAGAATTAGAGTTGAAAAAATAATTAATGAGTACTTCACTAGAATAAATAAAATTGTTTTCAATATTAGGGGATTCAAATATTTTTAGGAAGATTCTATAAATGTGAAGAATCTTATGAAAAACTTTCTAAATATGTTTGATTTTAAAATTTTATGTTTAGAAGATAAGGATGATTTATTTATTAATAAATTTCATAATATTATTGTTTATTATAAAATTACAAAATGCCAAATGCTTAAAAATAAAATGAAAGATAAATTGGATTTGGATGCTATGATAAAGATAAGAATCCAAGATATTTAAGAAGAAGATACTTGTGAGTCAAAAGATAAATAGGATAATGAGATGAATGAAAAAAATCTTGTCTTATATATCTAAAAACTATTAAATAAGAAGAGGAAATTATAGAGGTAAACTTACTCCAATTTTTTTTGAGTGTGATGGAATCATACACTTTTCCTTGAATTTCTCCATGAATAAATTTGGAGAATATTGAGATGCTTTTGATGAAAACCCTAAATGGAAGAAGTGGAAAAAAATTAAAAAGAAGAAATGAACTCTAATAGATACAAGAAGGATTTTACTTAATAAAAAGAAGTTTTGGGAGTAATTAAGTATAATAAGACACAAGAGACCATAATTTATTTGAATAATAATGTTCCAAAAATTTCATAACTTTCATTGAAAAAGTAGAGAAAAAAAGTTCCCTTAGATAGTGAAAAGTGTGGTCAAGAATATTATAGGGAGTTTGAACTCAGAACCAAACATGATTCATGCCTTGAACCCAAAAACTCTCAAGAAATATATTATTATAATGAAGAAATATCTTGAAGAATTTTTTGATGGAAGAAAACATGTCATCAAGTAGGAGGATGAATACATTCAGAAGATTTTAATTTATAAACATATAATTTCTAAATATAGAAAGATGATTGAAGATATAGAAAGAAGATGGAACCTAAGGAATAAAAGATTAACTAGTTGCAATCAAAACTTCATGAGTCTGAATGTAACTTAAGGAAGATGAATGAAAACTTCAATAAATCTTTGTAAATAAAATATATGACTCTTAAAGTTATTGAGAAGGCTCAATACGAGAATCAGGTGAAATTATCTCTTACTAAAAATAATGCTTCATCTGATTCATTTAACATTTCAGGTTTTGGAAAAAGTATTGGGAAATCATGGGTGGATAAAAGAAGTCAGAAACCATTGAATTCTACAATAGTAGAAAAATCACTCAAAAGAATAGATAGTCCATGTATTGATCTTGTTAGAGTTGAAAGAACATACCATCCTCATTAAAGTTTCTATAGATAATGATTTTTCATGAATAGAAAATCCATATTTTATGTTTATTTTTTGTGTTTTGGAATCTCTGGGAACAGAGCTTGTATTTTTTTGGCATAACTTATCTTTACCAGGAAAAAGGTTTCAGAAAATTGGAGAAAGAGCGAAAGAATAATGTTTAACTTTCCAAACATATAGGAATTTGAAAAGGTAAATTCTCATTTTATTAGAAACATTCCATCAAAAAATCAATTTGAATGTCTGAAAGAATTTTATTTAATATGTAATCATTCTAGTAATCAGGCCGAAAGATGTATGAAACTTCTTCCAAAACATGTTTCTTATGATAGATAGGAAAAGAATTCTAAAAAGAAGAAGGTTAAGGAAATAGGTTTTGTTATTGAGATAACATTGAAAGAATGTAATTGGAACAAACCGTGGATACTCGACCGTGTTTTTTCTTCATATATTAATGGTGATATAAAAATCTTGGAACACATTGAATGTATTTATGGAGGAGTACTTACTTTTAGAAGTGAAATCTCCTTAAAATTCATAGGAATCAAAACATCATAGATTGAAACATTGAAAATGAATTCTAAAGATGTTTTACTTTTTGATGGGATAAAACATAACTAACTTTGTGTAAGTCAAATTTCTGATGATGAAAAAGAATTAATATTTAGAAAATAGTATTATATCATCAAAAGTTTTAAGATAAAAAATTTCTTTGGAAAGGGGAAAGAACCAGTGGAAATCTCTTTCAAATGAGAGAATTCAATAACTCATGTTACTTGAGTGTTGAAGATGAAAATAATTTGTGGCACTAAAGAAATGGTCACCTTGGGCAATAAAACATGAATATTGTTTCAAAATTTGATATTATCCAAATTTTTCCATAACTGAAATGAAGATATGAATATGTTCATATTACTTTCCAGAAATGAAAAATGACTAAGAAAATTCAAAAAAGATTTGAGATTCAATATACCTAGCCTCTTGATCTCATTCATTATGACTTATGTAGACCAATGAGACATCAATCAGAAAAAGGTGACTTTTACTTTATCACTTTTATTGATGATTTCACCTAGATTAAAAATATCATGCTCATGAAGCAGAATTCAGAGGCCATTAAAATGTTCAAAATCTTCAGAAAGATGATGATAAATAATTGGGGGTTTCCATAATGAAGATGAGAAAAAATAATGGTACCATATTTCCAAGAAATAATTTTGAATCTTATCTGTAAAAACATGGTATAAAACATTATTACAGTTCTCCCTATACTCTACAACAAAATAGAATAGTATAAAGAGATAATATAAGCTTGGTGAATACGGGAAAACGTATGTTATCATAATACAAACATTGAAAATTATTTTGGAGAGAATCTATTAGTACTATTATACATGTTCAAAATAGATACTTATTGATATGGTAAACCAATACGACTCATTATGAAATGTGGTATAACAAAAAACCATTCTTGAAATACTTCAATGTTTATGGATGTCTATGTTTTCTGAAAATCAAAAATCCAAATTTGGGAAAGTTTGATGGGAAATCTAAGGAAGGAACATTCATGGTTTATTAATAACATAAGAATAGTTTAAAATGTTTGAAAAAACATTTACAAAAGTTGGTGGACTCATATTATTTGAATGTAATTGAAAACCATTGTTCTATAATAATAGTTGTTGAGAATGTTGATGATTATAAATTGGAGATTTCCAACAATAGTGAATGTAATTCAAAACATTCATATCAAGATTTATAAGAATATTGTGAAGAGGAAATCCCAGATGGGAAAGAAACTTGGATATTTCATGCCTTATAAACACATATTGAATGAGAAAACATTATTGGGAATTAAAAGGATTTAGTTTAAACCAGGAGAAATTTTATATTAGAAAATCAGACATCACTTATGTCATAAGTTGAACCAGAGTCTGTTTTGGAGGTTGTTCAACATAATGAATGGGTGAATTCTAGGATTAAAGAGTTGGATTAGATTGAGAATAATGAAACATGGGAAATGATTCCAAGGATACAAAATAAAAATATTATCAGAAGCAATTGGTTTTAAAGAAACAAATTGAATGATCATGAAGAAGTTTCAAGAAAAAAAGAAAGACATATTTCTAAAGGATATGGACATGTAGAATTTGTGGGTTTTGATGAAATATTTTTCCTTATTTTTGATATTAGAAACTATTAGAATGTTTCGTTCATTAGTTGCACATCATAATTACAATTTTCATCACATGGGTGTAAATTTATCATTATTAAATGGTGGGATTGAGGAAGAAGTTTACATTGAGAAACCCTGTGGGTTTCTACATAATGAAGATGAAAAAAATGTTTTCAAATTGAAGAAATCTTATTATGGGATGAAATAAGATCGAAGTGATTAGTATTCAAAGGTTGAAAATTGTTTGATAATGATGAACTTTTCTAAAGGAAAAGTTGATAGAAACTTGAATGTGAAGATGTTGACTCTGGATCATTAATGTTAATTCTCTATGTGGATTATATAATTTTTCTGGGGATGAAGAAAAGGTTTTTAACGATTTTTCTAAAGAAATGAAGAATAATTTTAAAATTCCAATGTTGGGAGAATTAACCTTTTTCCATGGCTTATAATTTAAAAAAAAGGAAAAAGGAATTTTCATAACTAAAGAAAACTATACAAGAGAATCGTTAATGAATTTAAGAATTAATGAATTGAATGATGTTTCAACTTGTATTTTAGAAAACAAGAAATTAAGAAATTATGAATATGGAACAAGTGTGAATGAGAAAGAATTTATAATGATGATTGGAATTCTTCTTTATCTTATATCGTCAAGGCCTGATATTTTTTATACTATGAATTTGTATTCTAGGTATCAAAGTAATCCAAAATAATCACATATGTTGGTACCAAAAATAATAATGAGATATGTCAAAGTAACAAATTCACATGGTTTTTTATATAAAATAAATTTTGAGATGAAGTTTCTTGGTTGTAAATACACTTATTTGGATGGAGATTGAAATGATAGAAAGTGAACCTCAGGAGGGACATTTTCTGGGGTGAATATTGTTTGAGTTGGAATAGTAAGAAACAATGTTTTGTAAATTTGAGCATATCTGAATCTGATTATATTGCACCTACTCTAGCTTCTACTCAAATGTTATGGATGAAAGGATAGTTTAAAGATTGGAATGTAATATTTTCTATACCATTTTAGACACTCTGTGATAATCAAAATGCAATTGATATTTCTATGAATCTTGTCCAACATTCAATATCAGAACACATTGATATAAAAATTCACTTTATAAAATAGAATGTTAATGTTGGTGATGTTTTTCTAGAATACATTTCAATAAAGTATCAGATTGCTGATATCATTATAAAAGAAATGTCGAAAGAACAGTTTGTGGAATTGAGTCTTAAACTTCATGTCCAACTTCCTCCAATGAATTCCTAAAAATCTTAAGTAAGCACCCCCAATGTGAAATTGATTATATGGACCAAGGGGAGAGTAATTAATAACTTTTTTACTTTGTAAGAAGTTTTTACTTAGCTTTATTTTACTTTTTTCAGGCTCTTATGATGTTAATGCACCTAGGTTCATGATTTGAATGACTGTGTGGTTTTATTTGGTTTGTGGAATGATTTTATTTGTTTTCTAATGTTTGAATGTTTTAAGTCTTGAAGTCATGGTGGGTTTACCATTGTTCCTAAAAAGTGTTTGTCAGTTTCTCACTTTTTCCTCAAAAGTGTTGGATAATAAAAAATGAATTTTCAGTCAAGGGGGATTTTATCATTTCATGGCCAGAAATTTTCTTTCCACCAAGAGATAAAATTCCATCAAAAACATTTTTTTATCATGTAGTGTGATTTTAGGAAAATCTCATTTGAGAAAATCTATGTTTTTTAAAAGTAAAAAATGATTTTTTTATAAAAGATGAGTTCTGAGAAAATATCAGAGAGTTTGAGAAGTTGTTAATAAGGGTTTTCAACAAATTAAAATGGGGGAGATTTAAAAACCTTATTAGTGTTCTAAATTTTTTTTTAAAAAATAAATTTTTTTTATAAGAAGGTTTTTTATCCAAGAATTGGATCCATGTGCATCATATTTAGATCATTGGATTCAAAATAATTGTAGGAAGAATTTATTATTTTATGAGAGTTTGTCTTTGGTGAGATCTAAGAAAGAATGAAATTATTTAGTATGAAAGAAAAAATTTGTTGAGATAGAATTCATTAGTTGAAGAATTCATTTTCTTGATGAAGTGGTTTTTTTGAAAGAAAATGATGTTAAGAGATAGAAAGTTCTTATACTTTCTAATCCAATTCAGATGATTCTTTGAGGATCAAGAAGTTCCCACAACTCATGAAAATATTAATGATAATGCTTTTGAAGAAATAGTGGAGAGTTTTGATTTGGATTGACTAAAAAGAAACAAAAATCAGAATTAGAATATTTAAAGAATCATTTCCAGTATTATTATTCGAAAAATTGGATCTTGGATCTTCAAAAAAACTGATCCAGCCATATTTTTTAGGAAAATCAGATCCTTTATATTTAGAGAATCATATCTAGAATTATTTTTCAGAAAATTGGATCTAACATTGTTGTTCTGAAAATGGGATCGAGCATCTTCATAAAATCCAATTCATCATTATTTCCTTAATAATCTGATTTAGAATATATTGAAATTAGATTCACATAAAAGGAAAATTCCATAAGTTGAAGAGTTCCAACATGAAATTTAATTTTTTAGAAATATCATAGAAATATAAGGAGGTTTGAACAATTCAAATTTGTTGTTTTAAATGCGATTTATTTGCAGAGTTTGGAAATTTAATGATGTGGGAATGATTTCAGGTTTACCACATTTGGTTTTTTGAGTTTCCTATAAATACATACTCAGATCATTCATTTATTGGAAAATTTAAACATATGTGAAAAATGTGGAGTAATAGAGAAATCAAAGGTAAATTTCTCATTTGATTGAAGAATAATAGTATTGTGCATTCAATCCGAGTTTGAGTTTTGTAGATAGTTTTGTGAAAAACAGATCCAACATATTCTAAAAATCAGATCGAGCATTTTTTTTTTGAGAAACAAAACCAGCATTCTGAGAAAATTGAAACTGGTATTCTGAGTAAATCAGAACCATAATTCAGAGAAAATCAAAACCATTATTCTGAGAAAATCAGAAGCATTATTCTGAGAATATTGGAACCAGTATTCAATATAAATTGAAACCATAATTCTAAGAAATTCACAACTAGTATTCGAATAAAATTAGAACTAGTATTATGAGAAAAATAGGAATCAGTATTCTGTGAAAATCAGAACCATTATTCTTAAAAAATCAGAACCAATATTCTGAAAAAATAAGAACAAGTATTTTGAGAAAATCAGAACTAGTATTCTGAGAAAATGAGAACCACTATTCAGATCAAATTGTAACCAGTATTCAGAGAAAATCAATTCCACCATTATGAGAAAATTGGATCCCTCATTTTTAGTAGTTCAGAATGAGCATTCTGTAAAAATCAGATCCATCATTCTGATAAAATCAGATCTCTAATTCTATGAAAATCGTATCCAGCATTTTGGGAAAATTATATCTAGCACTATAAAAATATTTTATCCATCATTCTAAGAAAATCAGATCCAACATTCTGCAAAAATCCGATCCAATATTCTACAAAAACTAGATCCAACATTTTTAGAAGATGAAATCTGATCCAGACAAATCAGACAGAGGATTCATAGTGGGCAATTGTGGAGAACAGTCAAACAATTATTTATTATTTTGTTTAGTTGAATTTTTATATAAGAAAACATTATAAACTGATAAGAATCAATATAATATTTCCTATATGGAGATAAATGGTTTTAAATGGGAGTTTTCACAAGTTATATTCACTTTTAATAACAGTGGATTTCTATAGACCCACAGGAGTGGCTATTGCAAGGAAGTAGGTTCTCACATTAAGGTAGAACCTTGCAAATCTTGTGTTATTTCCTTTATTTCCTACCTTTTCATCCATAATTATTTACTAATGTTTGACAATGATATAATTTTAAAGAGGTTTTTGGGGTTATGTTTCAAATTTTTTTTGAAACTTATAAAAAGTGAACTACAGATTCAACCCCCCCCCCCTTCTAAGTTGTTTTTCGATCATTGGAAGTTCAATATCATAAGTTTTATTCCTAATAAAAATATTTTTTCCAACTCTCAAGATTATTGATAAACTGTTAACACCTTTATATCTTTGCTAAATTATCTCTTTTAGGAGGATATTATCTTTTTTCCATTTTTGATAAAGTTATGAGATGGTCTACATTGTGAATTTTTTCGATCACTTTTTTTTTCTTAAACTTCATTTCACAATTTATTCACCATATATATCTCTCTCTTATATATTATTTATTCTTTTTAAAAGTAAATATGTTATACTTTTAATATTTAATTTTTTTTCTTTCCCTTTCATTGTTTATCTTAAATATTTTTCCAACCAATATTTTCTTTTATTTTTTCAAATATCATTTTATTATATTTTTTAAATTTCAATCTTTTATTTTTTTTAATATTCAAAATAAATACCATTTTAATTTTATAAAGTTTCTTAGAAATGTTTCTTTGATATGATATGATCTTTAATTTTCTATAATATATTCATCTCATTCTCTTTCTAATTTTTAATGATAAGTAATAATGAGATGATAATATTTTATGTATTTCTGTTTTTACCTTATGTGAAACTATCCTTATTATTATTACTTGATTCTATTAAACTTTATAGTTTTTCATTTTTGACACTCACGAAGAATGAAATGTTTTTTTTAATTGATAAAACTATTTTTTAGGATAAGTGTTTTGGTTATTTAAGTGGAGAAGTATTTTATAATTCCAATGGGGTGAAGTTGGATTGAATTATTATGTTCTTGGGAATACAGAACATTGTTATGTTCTTAATCATTTTAAAGAATATTTTTTTTGTTAATATTATTCAATATATTTTTTATATCTCGTTTATATGTGAAAATATATTAAATATTTTTTTAATCTTGATTTACTTTTGTTTTATCATTTTATATTTAGTGTTTTTTATCATCAAAAATAGAGATATTGGTGTATCCCCCTCTATAACTAAGTTCATTTTTGATAAAAAATACTCATATAGGTTTTTATCATTTTCATTTAAATGATTTATTGTGTTTTTATTAAATTCCATGTGATGAAAACTAGTAAAATAAGAATTTTTATATCTAATTCTTTGAGTATATTTGAATATATTTCTGAAGTACAAGTTGACGATTTAAAGTCAAGGAAGGATTAATCAAGGTTCAATTGATGGTGTAAAAGAAGTTAATAAGTACCTTGGTGTGTTTTGATAACAGAATGTTTCTTTAGAAAGATGATGTAGTGAACCAGCATGTTGGTGCCATGTATGAAGAACTAGTGATGTGTAGAAGACCAATCAGCTAGCCGATGGAGTGACACCAGCTAACTACTGGTAAAAGTTGTTGTTCTTCATCCTATGTAATTTTATCATTCAGTTGATGTCAGTACACTTACTATCCAGAGAGGGAATTCTAGCCACGGTATATTATTTATATCCCATTGGTAACCTACTCGAAGCTAAGGGGTATCATTTAGTGTTAAGGAAGCATAATGAAGATAATGTTTAATAATATAAAAAATAAATTAATTTTTTCATTATTTGGTATTAATTGAATGACATAATTTTGGAATGTTCTTGATGATTTTTGATCCTAAAAATAGGATCACGGAGGATGTGATCTAAAAATGAACTAGTGAAACAACAATCCAATCAAATACATTAAAAATATAAATCATTTTCCAAGTCCTCTATCAGTATCCAATTCTCCTTTACCATTCTCAAAGTATCTTGACCCATTTCTTCTTCTTCTTCTTCTTCTTCTCTCTCTGCCTATTGTATAATTAGTTCTAGAGTGATAAGTTACTGATTTGGTAAATGACATGTACGAAGAAAATATCTATTTTCTAACCTCATATTCTCAAGGGTGTACAAAAAAACTAAGGTATAGGTGACCAAAACTAAAAAATTTATGGATCATTATAAATTATTTTCTTTCCCTAACCATGAAAATGAAATAGAGGCTTGTTTGTTTTACTTCAATCAAATAGAAAAGTTTGAAATTTTGTTTTTGATATTCACTAAAATAAATGGAATAATGACAAGACTTTCAACTCCAGGGGCAAGGATATAGGGTCTGACATTGAGATATTCTTGAACTCATTTATCAAATTTTATTATTCTATTATTTCCTTATAAACATTACATCATCAAATATCTATATTCACGAGTTATAAAAATTCGAATCATCTAGGTTTTTACATTCTTACTCACTCAATTAACTCTGATATTATATTTATAACATTGATCTATGTTAGCTTCAATTTCCTTATATTTTTCATATCATTAATCACATTATCATTTCAATAATTTCCTACTTTTAATTTTTACCTTATATTTACCGTTTTAATTTTTAGAAGAGATTCACCCCCTCAATGCATTTGTACTTTTAGGAACTTTACCATTATAAAAGAATAAATTCATCTTCATAGATGTATGGCCCTTCCATTTACTATTGAAAAACATTTTTTATTTGCAACCATTTGGAATCTTGTGTCTTCTCAATGACCATTGGGAATGGTTGTCATTCTTATATTATTTCTTCTTATCAAATTATCTCACTAAAAAATTAAAATTATTTCTAGAATTGTAGTATTAAAACTAGATATTTCATTTTTATTTTTCCCCTCATTTATTTAAATTTCAAAGAGTAATGACATGAACACATCAAATTATAGAGAATTCTTATTAATGTCTATTTCCCCTTGAAAATTTTCATTGTCTCAAAATTTCTTATTCTTTTTTATATTGACTCCTCTTCTATTTTTACCTCTATCCCAAATATTATACCTCTTCTCATATCACTAGAGAATGATAAAATTTTTAGTTTATAGATAAACCACTAATACAAGTATTAGTTATCTAGGGTTTAATTATTTCATCCAAATTATTGAAGAGGAAACTCGTCATCTTATTAAAAATAATGGAATCTTTATGAATTTATCTATAGAATCAAAGTAAGCATACAATTTTGTTCTTTAAAATGAAATCATCTACCAAATTATCTTTTGACATGCATTTATATTTGAATTTAGTCTCACATGTTTCTAATCATGAATCGTTCACCATTTTATCTCCCTTAGGAATATCATAGATTTTCTTCAAGATCTTATTCAGTATCAGTATTATGAATACTCTTGTAAAATCCTTCTCTAGGAGAGATTCAATTAATATTTTTGAAGCTATCCAATTATATTCTATATTCTACTCGTCCAATAATGTGTAGGTAATATCAATTTTCGAAAAATTTACAACATTCAAGGTGATATCGGGATTGTATTGACTAAGTGATAAGAGATATAGAACCATTCTCTCCATCTATATATGTAATTCCTTTCTAACAAATATGGGGACTCCTTTATTTGTGATGATATTAATAGATAACGTATATCTTATTGATCAATGATGATATCAAATAAATAACAAACTATTATCAATAAAATGATATTGGTAAATTGATTATGATTTCTCTAATACTAGTTGATAGGCCCAAGGTAAAGTATAACATCACTAAGAGTTGGGGGAAATGTGATCAATGCTAACCAAAACACAAGATCTTAATTTATCTTTCCTTCACCAGTCAAATAAACTAGATATATATAGAGATTATTTGATGATGAGAGAATTATAGGTATACAACAGACATGGGAAATGGGTTTTTATAAAGATAAATAACATTTTTTAGGTGGCTAATCATTAGATTTAAATGGTTTTGATCCCATTATGAACATTAGTTTTTTAATATGAATTAAAATAAGTAAATGATCAATGATATGGCCCTGAACTGTGGTTAAAGGAAATAATTATGAGTGCTAAAACATTCTTAAATCTTTGCTTCTAATACCATATGTACCTCTGAAATTTGGATCACATGTTGTTTCTTCACGGATTACGGGGATGACCTCCTGGACAGGAGATTCAAATGTTCTGATTGGTTTCTAGCGGGTTTGTTCGTAGAACCGGAAACATCCAATGATTCCACATCCATTTGGACCTACTTTCCAAAGGCAGGCGCTCATTAGCTTGTGGACTGATGAGGCTTAGGAATTTGCATTGGTCGAGAGGATGGGAGGTCGGACTCATCACACCTTTTTGATGGGAATTATTGTCTACTCCGAGACTCTCTTTATAGATTTAAGTTATGTTCGTGAATCCTTATTATATTACCAAGTATAAAATGAGCTTTCCTTTAGTTTTAACAATCAATGATTAAATATGCAAGAAATTTAGAGAATATTTTATATGTATTCGAGGTTCTTCATCAATAGAGAATCATCCATATCTGTTTAGAGATTCTTGGTTAATGGTATCCTTCAAAACATTTATATAAAAGTCTCTTGGTCATTATGATGACCAGGCTGGTTTTAAAGCCACTCAGTGGGGCACTTGAAGTTTATCGTCATTCAGAGGGACATAGATTATTTCAATGTTGGGATCGAACCCATAAATGGGCTACCTACGTATCCTTTGTTTTGGAAAAGGAATCAGAACCCACGTAGTTCGAGGAATTTGGTATGATGTTTATGATTGATGGCTCAAAGATGAATGTCATAATTACTTTTACACTCTAAGCTCACGTGAGTCATGCTCGGTGTGAGAAACAAGAGGTATTGGTAAAATTTAGACAATTGTGCCATGAAAGATGCAATCATAAGAATTTGTTTGGGGCTTATGTATGGATGACTGCCCAGATAGATGAAGGTTTAGGATTTACTTTTAGGGAGAAAATCCATGAACATGGTCCACAAAGTTATATGTGCTTCATGAATATTTGAATACTCTAATCTTGGGGCTTACTCCTAAGGAGGATGCCCAAGTTAGGAGGGGACTTATGATTGGGTTTTACTCCAGAAAAGGATACCCAAATCAAAGGTAAATTATGACTAGTTAAGAGAAGTTTAAGGGGACTTGGGGCTTATTCCTGAAAAGGAAGCCCAAGGTTATGACTGAGTCTTATTCCTGAAAAGGAGACCCAGGTTAAGGGACTTGGGGCTTACTCCTGAAAAGGAAGCCCAAGGTTATGACTGAGTCTTATTCCTGAAAAGGAGACCCAGGTTAGGGATTAAGGTTTGGGGCTTACTCCTGAAGAGGATGCCCATATTTGAGATTGGGGCTTACTCCTAAGAAGGATGCCCAAGATTAGAGGACTTGATTGGGGCTTACTCCTGAGGAAGATGCCCAGATCAAAGGTTTTATAACTGGGGATTATTCCTGAAAAGGAGACCCAAGTTAGGATTTTCTCATCTTAAAGGATGAGGTTGAATGAATGAACTCCCCGTATTTTAGTGACATAAGGATATTTAAATCACTAGACTTTGAGAGAGATTTCACAGAATTCCTTTCAGATAAGAAAGTCAAATCAAGAATTCATGCCATAAATGGTTTTGAAGAGGGTCTTGAAGACTGAATCTTGAATAGGAAAGGTGAAATGGCTTAAGAGGGGTAAAATGGGCAAGATGGGCACCCAAAAAGATAGGGGCGCGCAAGTCTTGAAAGGCGCGCAAGTCCTGCGGTGGCGCGCAAGTATTGGTCGCGCAAGTATACTTGCGCGACATATGGTGTACTTTTGCGATTTTCAACCAGCATTGAAATGCTTGAGCGACTCTTTAGAAAACCCTTTACAATCCTCTTGAGGTTCTTCCAGAGAAGGGACGCGCAAGTTATATTGAAGGAATTAAGTCGGCGCACAAGTGTTTGATAAGTTTCAACACTTAGGCCTTCCTTCTTCTCTTTAGATCTTCCGTTCTAGGTAAGAAATTACCTTAGAAGTGTTCCGGAAGCTTTGAGAAGAGACTTGGGCGTCGGGAGGTTTAATCCGAGTTTCTGGAAAAAGATCCTCCCGAATGGGGGGACCACAGGGTCTATTTATAGGCAAAAGAAGACCCCGGGCGGTTACTGGGCGGTTACTAATTAGGTCGCGCAAGTCACCTGCGCGACCAAGGTAGCCGCGCAGGTATACTTGCGCGGCAGTGGTATCACTTGCGCGGTGGATTTGCTTTTGATCCTCTGTTCATGCCTTTGTCGATTTTTGATGTTTTCTTCAAAGGATGAATCACTTTCAGCTGAGATATTCCCTTTTCCGATCTTTAGATTCTGTGACGAAAGGAGCGTCAACAAAAGTCCCCCCTCAGAGTTGGATCCGGAGAGAGATGAGGATTTGACTCTGAGGAAATCGAATCCTTCCAAAGGAAAAGGGACGGCGCGCAAGTCTTTCAGTGCGAAGAGGGCGGCGCCAAGTTTGCGTCGCGCAGGCCTTAAGTGCTCTGGGTATGGCGCGCAGATAGGCTTCTTGGCCTATAAATACACGGCCTCATCTCCGTACAAGTATCCGGATTTCCGGACTTCATACCTTCTCGAGCTCTCGCTGCGCAGGTCACCTAAGTCGCGCAAGTCTGCTCTGTTTTCCTTGATGTCACGCTCCTGTAAAGGTATTCGTACTTGCGCGGTTTATACTTGCGCGGCGAAAACTAGCGCGGCACGTGAATACTTGCGCGCCATTTTGTAGACTTGCGCGCCTTAATGCCTTATCCATTTTTTCAAATTTCTTCACAAAATTTATGAAAAATAAACCCATTTAAGAGTTAGTTTATTCATCTTTTGTGCAGATTCAGTGGTTCCCAAGGGAATTGGAACGACTTATGAACTGGCTAGCAAGCGGATTGATGACATGATGAACATCATTGGCCATGATTACTATGACATCTGCGACATGACTCTTCCAGATTTGGCTAAGTACTTGAAGAAATATCATCTTAATTTCCCACAGAGCATCTACCTGTCTCTATGTGGTCATGGTCACTTGCAAGGAGTCAATGTTCCAAATGAAAACAACTATACACCTGAAATGCAGCTGCGCTGCTACTCCTTCATTTCGGTTATGCTGTGCATTAAGAGCAACAACAATGGTGTGAACTTTCGAATTCTCCTTGCATGCCATTTCCTTGCAGATATGAAAATGGAAAACCCATGGGCTGAAATGTTTTCCACTACCGGTTGGTGGAGAGAAGACAAACATGGTATTAGAGCAATATCTGAAAATAGTACTCTCTCCAAATGGCTCTTTACTTCCAATGCTCCATTCTCAAATCCATGTATCCATCTTCCAAGTCTCTTGGACAGAAACAGAGTCACTGTTTGATCAGCAGAAAATTTTCTCAAACCGCACTCAATAACATCCTTTTACAATTGTTCCAAGAAGAGCTGGTATCACTGCATCTCTTTTTTGTTTCCAGTTGAATGAATGAATTCCAGGTGGTTGCTGATGAAGCTCGGGATGCCGTAAATCAAATGAAGTGTTATGTTGAAAGCCTCTTGTAATTCTTGAAAAAGAGAAGAGACTCCAATCTGTGGATGTCCTTCTAACTCTTGTGTATCAATGAAAAACACTTTCGTCTCCAATCATTTGTACCTTCATTCTTTCATTACCTGCTTCAAATTTACATAAGCCAATGGGCCTAGTAAGCATAGTTTGATTTTTACTAGGATTATTACAAATAATCCTACAATCTTTGAATCTTTTAACTGCTCAATATTACCTAAATCATACAAAAAATGTATATTTAGTGAGCTGGAACTTGACTTTTATTCAGAGTTCCTTTGTCTTTTGTGTGGGCAGTTTAAAGTCATGCACGCCGGACATAAAGGGGCTAATGTTTAAGGTCGAAATAGCTTTGACCGAAAATGGATTAAAAAAATGGATTCAATTCCTTGACAATTTATCTGAAAACATATTACCATACTCAAGTATGAGGGAAAAAATGTAAACTATGGCTTAAGAATATTTGAATCTGAGGAATGATATGAAAAAGATCTAAAAGGCATTAGAAGAAGTAGTTTCCAAGAATGAAGTTACTATTATTTAACAAAACCCGTTAGGGGGTTGAAATATGCAGGGCCACCTATGGGCATTGGCTGCATAGTCAAATAAAATAGCATCTTTTGGCTGACAAGTCTGTTATGTGGACTGTTTATGCAAGGCCACCTATGGGCACGTGCTGCATAGTCAGGCAAAAGAACTCCCAGAAATTTACTTTCCTAGTGTTAAAAGCTAGTGAATGTTTATGGAGATTCAAATTTTCTAAAGCATAGAGTTTGTTGTATGGAAAGAGGTACTTGAATATGGAGAAGATATTTCCAAACAAGAATATCGAAGAACTGGATGAACATCACTCCTACGAAGGTCTGACCCAAACATAGGGAAGAAGAATAAACCATAGACTTGAATACTTTCAGATCATGAAAAAGGATATGGGAAAAATACGTTAAGGATGGCTATTTTTGCGGATCCCTACATACTGTCGTTTAAGACAAATAAGGACAAAAGAGGCATTCTTCCCAAGAATGAAGTTACTATTATTTAACAAAACCCGTTAGGGGGTTGAAATATGCAGGGCCACCTATGGGCATTGGCTGCATAGTCAAATAAAATAGCATCTTTTGGATGAAAAGTCTGTTATGTGGACTGTTTATGCAAGGCCACCTATGGGCACGTGCTGCATAGTCAGGCAAAAGAATTCTCAGAAGTTTGACATTTTTGTGACTAGAAGTCATGAAAAGGGTTATGAAGATCTGAAAATATTTAAGGTTAGTATTATAATACATAAAGATGGGTATTGTCCAATGTATATAGAGATACATAGGTCAATGAAAACCATAATCATGTTGTGGCTGGGTCCTAAATTGAAATTTTGGACTTCACTACGTATCTCATAAGAATGCGAATCAAGCCATACGTAGTTCTTGAAATGTAGTTTAACGTCATGCAGGACGAAAGTATGAGTGATCTTAGTTTAGGGTCCTAGAATTCGGACCATAATAATGAATACAAAGTGTGTGTTTTCATGAGGACTTTTCAGCCAAGGGACTGAAAGTGAAATTTGGGGTTAGGCCCAAAAGACTTGGGACTGGATTTGAGGGACACTCGAATGTTCCTACGTATCCCATAAGGATGGGAATCAAGTCCACGTAGTTCTAGAACTACCCTTTGTACAAATTTGGTTCTTACATGTGAAGGGTGAAAGGGGACTTTAGTGCAATGATGTTTTAACCTGAGATAAAAAATTTAGGCATTACCATGTATGCACGTAGTCTTTTTGAAATGAAACATGATTGAAAAATCAATGTCAATAATAGTTCTCTCTCAAGTGAGGAGATCAAAGAATATTGTAGTTTATTGTCGTACCGGACAAAAGTGTTGTATAGTTTAACGTCATATAACAAGGACGAAAGTGAATCAATGTAAAGATATTGATTCCAGGGGCGGTTTCATGAATCAACATCATATGAGATGGTGGTGAACCGATGTGAAGAGATTGTTTTTGGGCTTGAACCCTGGGAGGTTGCCTACATACCCAGCCTGGAGGGCAAGGATCAAAGTCCGTGTAGTTCAATTAAAGAATGAATCAATGATCAAGTTATTCTTGGGGACAATGATCTAATAAAAAATGTTGTTGGGACTTACACATGGTTAGTGGCCCAAAGGGAGTGTTATGGTTGATGTTCTCTCTAAGCTCACGTGAGTCATACTCGGTGTGAGAAACAAGAGGTAATAACAACCTTAACGACGCACAGTTTAATGTCATGTAGGACATAAAAAAGGGACTATGCAGTTTAAAGTCTTGCAGTTAGGACTATTGGTGCTGCACAGTTTAGTGTCATGTAGCAGGGACAAAATAACAGTTTAATGTTATGTAGGACATATCAAGGACTTTCTATACAGTTTAGCGTCATGTAGTTAGGACAATGAGGACAATATTGTTTAACGTCATATTGGACGAAAAAGGGGGACTGTGCAGTTTAATGTCATGCAGTAAGGACAAAAGAGTGTACCATTTTAACGTCATGTCGAACGAAAGTGCGAATAGTTTAAGGTCATATGCATAGACCGTGGATGGTGCAGTTTAATGTCATGTTGGACCTTTGATGATTATATAGTTTTAACGTCTTTCCGGATGTGAGGGACTTTTATACAGTTTAGCGTCATGTAGTTAGGACGTCACAGTTTAACGTCTTGTTGGACATAAGGGATTTGCGAATAGTTTATGGTCATATACATGGACCAGGGATGATGCAGTTTAAGGTCATGCTAGACGGTTTAGAGAACTTTTTCACAGTTTAATGTCGTGTGGGACGAAGTTGCAGTTTAAGGTCATACTGGACCATTGCTGTACAGTTTAAAGTCATGTAGCTAGGACTAACTGGTGCTGTACAGTTTAAAGTCATGTAACTAGGACTAAGGTGAACAAATATGAGGATATCAGTTCTGGGGAGTTTTTTACAGTTTAACGTCATGCTGGACGTTGGAAGTGCCACACAGTTTAATGTCATGTTGCTAGGACAACGTATAGTTTAATGTCATCTCGGACAAATAAGTAACTTCTGTACAGTTTAATGTCATGTAGGACATTGAAGGTGACACAGTTTAACGTCATGTTGGACGAAGTTGCAGTTTAAGGTTATACTGGACCATTGCTGTATGAACCAATTGTAAGAGTCTTGGTTCTGGGAATAATATTTTGTGTTTATACAAAATACTTCTTCAGAAATCTGGCATTAGTTGGAGTCGTGATGTGTTCTCCATCCATTGAGATCAGAGAATACGCTCCATTGGAGTAGACCTTATGTATTGAATAAGGTCCTTCCCATTTTGGTTCAAGCTTGGGAGGCTTCTTTCCTGGTATCATTGGTGCTCTGAGAACCAATACCAATTCTGCCTGAATGAATGAACGAAGACGAACTTTTTTGTTAAAAGCTCGTGCTATCCGATTCTGATAGATTTCCAAGTGGTGTAAAGTGCACAATCTCTTCTCATCTAACTGTTCCAATTCATTCAACCGTTTTTGGGATTGATCATCTGTTGATAACTGATCACAAATGGCTATTCTGAGTGAGGGAAATTGAACTTCAATTGGCAAGACTGCTTCTGTTCCATATACCAATGAATATGGAGTAGACCGTGTTGCATTGCGAGTGGTAGTCCGATAAGCCCATAAAGCATGATAGAGTTTATCAGGCCATGACCTCTTATCTTTATCTACCATCTTTTGCAGTATATTTGAAAGAGTCTTGTTGAAGGCCTCTATCTGGCCATTAGCCGCTGCATGATATCGAGATGAATGGTTGGACTTAATGTTGTATTCTTGATACAATTTCTTTACCTCAGAAGAACAGAAGTTGGTGCCGTTGTCCGTCAATATGGTATGAGGGACACCAAATCTAGTAATGATGTTAGACTTGATGAATCTAACAATGAATTTAGAACTGACTTCTTTGAGAGGTACTGCCTCTGCCCATTTGGAAAAGAAATCAGTAGCAGTAAGAATATACTTAAACTGCTTGGCCGTAGCTGAAGGGTAAGGTCCCACCACATCCATTCCCCATGTGGAAAATGGCCATGAGTATTTAGCTGTATGAAGCAACTCTGGAGGTTGATGAATGAAGTTGGCATATATTTGGCATGAATGACACTTCTTTGTGAAATTAACACAATCTTGTATCATTGAAGGCCAGAAGTATCCAAGCCTTCGAATTTGATCAGACAATCTATGTCCAGACTGGTGGGCACCACAGACTCATGCATGCACTTCTTTTATGACAGCCATTGTCTCTTCACCATCAATACATCTGAAGAGAACTCCATCAAAACCACGTTTGTAGAGAATTTTCTCGAGGTGGTTTGGACCATCATAAAGAGTAAAATTGACCACACGTCGCCGAATTTGTTCTTTCTCGGCTCTATCAGGTGGAAGTGTTCCATTTTGAAGGTATTCTTTGATAGGTGACATCCATCCTATAGTATGACCATACGGTTCAGGAATGGGACTAATTTCATTAATTTCCTCTGTTCTGACTTGAACATAAGGTGAAATTGCACGACGGTGGGCAATACCAATGGTTGTCTCGTCCCGATTTGGATCTGCTAAAGCTGTGGCTATATTAGCCAGTGCATCAGCTTGAGCATTTTGTGATCTTGGGACATAAGAAAATGTCGGTTCTGAAGGGAATTCCGACATTAACTCTCTGACGTAATCATACAAAGGGATTAATTCTTCTTTTCTGATGGCATAATCCCCATTGACTTGTTTGATTACCAGGTCTGAATCACCTTTCACCTTTAAGTGATTCACTTGTGCTTGAAGTGCTAACTCCAAGCCTGCAATGAGAGCTTGGTATTCAGCTTCATTATTGGTACCACCTTCCCACAACAAAAAGGAATAAGGTAACACTGCCTTATCTGGAGAAATGAGCACAATTCCTAAACCAACTTTGTTGAATTTAGGATTTTCCATTTTCTTCCCTGTTGGACTTCTAGAAGCACCATCAAAATACATTTCCCATGTTTGAGGACTCTCTTGAATAGAAAAAACTTCCTCATCAGGGAGTTCGATATCTGAATACGTGTCTTCCACTGAAGGGTGTTCAGCCAGGAAATCAGCCAGAGCTTGGCCCTTAATTGCCTTTTGAGACACATACTGGATGTCGAACTACTGTAGAATAACCGCCCACCTTGCCAGACGTCCTGTAAGCATTGGACGACTAAGGATGAATTTGAGTGGATTATTACGAGATACCAATTGGACCTCGTGATGTTGCAGGTAGTGTCTCAGCTTCTGAACTGGAAAGATTAATGCTAGGCAGCACTTTTCAATACTTGAATACCGGGTTTCTGCTTCAAGCATAGTTCTACTGAGATAGTAGAGACTATTTTCATTCCCAGCATCATTCTTTTGAGCGAGAAATGCACCCAATGATCGCTCTAAAGCTGTCACATAGAGGATAAGAGGCCTACCCTCAACAGGTGGCATGACTACTGGTGGACTCAAGAGGTATTTCTTGATAACATCAAATCCTTCTTGACATTCTTTAGTCCACTGGTAAGTGACTCCTTTCTTCAATAATTTGGTAAAGGGTAAACTTTTGCCTGCCAAATTTGCGATGAAACGCCGAATATAGGCTAAGTGTCCTTGAAGTCCTCTTAATTCATTCAAATTCTGAGGAGGTGACATACCAAGGATTGATTTGGTCTTCTCAGGATCGACTTCAATACCACGATGGCGTACAACAAAGCCGAGGAATTTTCCTGAGGTTACCCCAAAAGCACATTTTAAGGGGTTCATCTTCAAATTATGTTGTCGAAGCTTGTGGAATATGACTTCCAAATCAGCCAAGTGATCAAAACGTTGTTTGGATTTAACCACCAAATCATCTACATAGCATTCAACAAATTTCCCTAGAAAAGGGTTGAAGATACGATGCATGGCACGTTGATATGTTGCACCTGCATTCTTTAAACCAAAGGGCATCACCCGGTAACAAAACACACCTTGAGGAGCTCTGAAGGCTGTATATTCCTCATCTTCTGGGGCCATTCAGATCTGATTATATCCAAAATATCCATCCATGAAAGAAAGTACTTCATAGCCAGCCGTCGCATCAATTAAGAGTTCTGTAATCGGAACTGGAAAATCGTCTTTGGGACAATATCGATTAAGATCTCTGAAATCGATGAAAACCCTAATTTGTCTGTTCTTTTTCTTTACAGGGACAATATTAGCCAACCACTTGGGATATTGAACTTCTCTGACGAAGTTAGCTTTGATAAGCTTATCCACTTCAGCCTCGATTTTGGAAGCATAGGTTGGGTGTGTTCTTCTCGCGGCTTGCTTGAATCCTCAATGTTCTTTTGGCAAACCCAAATGATGGGTGGAAACATCAGGATCAAGGCCAGGCATCTCTGTATAATTCCAAGCAAAAATATCTTTATTTTTCTTTAGAAAAGAAATATACATCTCTTGTTCTTCAAGGGTCATGGCCGCACTAATTAAAGTGGAGCATGGATCTTTCTCTGTACCCAGATTTACTTCTCTGAGTTCATCCACAGTGGTAGAGATACCCTCTTCAAATGCTGGAGGAGCATCTCTAAGATCTTCCTATTCCTCTTCATCATGTGTTATTTCTTCCGTTTCTACTTGCAAAGTAGATGAAAAAATGAAATTCTCATGACCATAAGAGATGTCAAAAATTTCACATTTTGAAGAAGAAGCTTCCATTTCCGACCCTATTGATGATAAAGGGTCTTCTTTGGGAATTAAAGAGGAGATGATGGATTGAGAATCGACATCAATATTCACCTCTGGTGTTGCTATAACTTCTTCTGGCCTGATTAGCGAAGTATAGACTTGTTGGATTTCAGCAGACGAAATGAAAACATCACCACTTATGCTTTCATCACTGCTTGGTAAGTTACCAATTTCTCCCATGTTGTCTGGCTCGATTGCCATAATTGACATTATGGATCTTTCCATAAGAGTATTTTGATTTGGTCCTATTCTGTCAATTTTACTGATAGGTAACACATAATCTGTACTCACATGTGAAAATGGATTTATTGGAACTTTTTCCAAACCATATGGAGCATTAACTTTGGTAATTTCCTTCATTGTAGATTTTTCTCTTCCCTTCATGTGATAAAATTCCGCCTCAATGTATTGAGACTCACATGTCTTGAACGGGGCCTTATCACCATACAATGTTCCAACTTGACCATCGAAACAGTATTTGAGACATTGATGGTATGATGATGGAATAGCTGCATGCTGATGTAGCCAGGGTCTTCCAAGCAAGATATTGAAAGCTGAGTCCTGATCGACAATCATAAAATCCGAATTGGAAACAAGATCTCCAAACTGAGTTCTGAGTGTAACTTCTCTCAGTGGTTCTTGTTCATTTTTATCATATCCTTGCAACATCATGGTAGAAGGAGATAAATCAGATTCCGTGAGGCCCAATCGACGAAGTGTGCGAATGGGCATGAGGTTGACTCCTGAACCATTGTCAATAAAAGCTCTTTGAACATCTATACCATTGACTTTTCCAGATAAGTACAAAGGTTTTATGTGCCCATGCACAACATCATCTTCATCTTTATCAGTAAAAGATATCACTACATGGAATTCTGCAGGATTATTCTCTATGTGATAGATTTCAGCTGCAGCAATTTCAGCTTCAAACTCCTGAGGACTTGATAAAGCTTCGATAAGTGCTTCTCGAAGATCTTTTGATAGATTCAAAGCATCCAAAATTGATAACTTGGCTGGTACTTGGGCCAAGTGTTTCAATATATCATACTTTTGATCTAGAGGTCTGCGTTTCCCAATAGGAATATGCGGTTTAGCAGGTACCTTGGAATCAGATGCTTTGTAAGCTGATGCATCTTGTATTGAAGTTGGCAACATCTTAGGTTTTGGAAAATTAGACTGATTAGATCCATTTACTTGCTGAGATAAAGAAGATGGAACATTTAATTGATCTTCCAAAATAACTGTTCCGAAGCTGAGTTGGCCATTGGCAGAAGAACTTGCTTGTTCTTTTTGAGCTCGCTGAAGGGCTCTACCACGAGTTTCTGCTGCGTATACAGTGCTAGCAGGGGTAGAATTAGAGTAGTGTCTTCGGAAAGATCCACGTCTTCCCATATATCCTGAAACTCTAGAACTTCCTCGGGTTCCCTTATTTGATACAGGGGATTCAGGCTCATCACGACTAAAATATGAATCTGTTAATTGAATCATATTAACAGAACCAAAGATTATCTCTTCGTCTGATAAAGACTCTGCCTGGTTAGCCTGTTTAGGCTATGCCGTTTGGTGGGACGGTGCCCGTTGCTTTGAAGTAGATGGCATGAAATCTGCCAGAGTCAAAGACAATTTAGGCTTTGATGCATACTCATCTTCTCCTGATTCCTCTTTCTTCTTTGAATTGTTCTTCCCTTTTGAGGATTTGTCCTTTGATGGAGGCTTTACTACAGCTTTTGTAGGAGACACAATTGGATTCTTCAATTGTGTTCGCAAAATGGAATGGGTCCGATTGATTGTCTTTCTGACCATCCAATCATCATATTTTTTCGCAGTTTTGCTTTTGACTTCCTGCCACTCGCCTCCTTCTTCTGGACCTGTAGCGGTAATACACGCTACATGAGCTGAAGAACCCTTCAATTTGACTTGTCCCAAGTCGACCATCTTTTGCAGGAGGTCTTTAAAGACAAAACACTCCTAGATGGGATGCCCCAACATTTGATGAAAGGGACAATAATTGGGACGGTCTTCATCTCCTTCCTTGTTTGGCCTCTTGGGCACTGATAATTGAACCAAATTATTTTCCAAAGCTGAAATGAAGTAACCAGGAACTTGCTCACTTCGGAAAGAGTATGTTTTACTCTTCATATCCTCAAATTGTTTTCTTCATTGATCTTTTTGATCATTTGGACGAAATAGCCTTTGTTGTTGGCGTTCAGGAGGTGGAGCTCTTCGAGAAGATGAAGGTTTTGAAGTAGAAATAGGTATAGGTGCTTGTTTAAGCATAACTGTAGCAGTTTCTGCTTTACCCATTCTTCCTCCTGGAGCTGATGGAATTATACGAGATTTAACCTTAGCCTGTATAAGGGAATCTTCAATCTGTTGAGCGATTGAAGTAAGGTCTCGAAACCCTCCTGTGTATTTCACAGGGATCAATGGCGTGCGTAATTCGTCACGCAAATTTGCCACACAGATTGGCATCAATTCCTCCTGAGGGAGTGATAAACTCAAGGAATATGTTAATCCCTTCCAACGAGCAATGAAATCAGAGACTCTTTCATTCTCCCTTTGCTTGCAGTTTGTAAGATCGAAAACTGTCGTTTTTAGCAAAGTTGAGCTAAACTGAAGAAGGAATTTTTGACGAAGATCCTCCCATCCGATGACTGATCGGGATTTCAAGCTTGTATACCAGACAAAAGCTGGTCCTTGCAAGGTTCGCACGAAGCATCTGAGTTTCACTGCTTCTTGCTGCTCTGGAGTTCCCATCATAGGATCACAACAAGATACGTAATGCGTCAAATGTTGTTCAGGGTCGCCTGATCCATTGAAAGTAGGGAAAATAGGGTTTCCAAAACTGGATGGAGGAGAAATTGAATCTACCCATTCAGGGTAAACTTTCTTTTCAGGTTGAACTTGCGCCCGTTTCCCTTCCATAGTTTCTAACCGAGCTGTTAATGACTCAATAGTAGTTATTAACTTTTGAGAAACGTCAGGTTGAACTTGGTTTTGGGTAGGTGCAATGAATGGAGCTTGGACAGACATGGTGGTTGGTGCTGCAACTAATGGTAGTGCTGCCAACCGTTGTTGCGTTTGACCCGTAGGATTAGACCTCTGTGGGTGTACTGACAAAGGAGGATATTCTTGATCCATCTCAGTAGTTACAACAAATTCCTTTGGCTGTCGGAATTCAGCATTCTTAAGAAGAAGACTACTCTGAAGTAGTTCTGCATTCAACCTTCTTAATTCTTTCATTTCTTCCTCCTGTTGTGCAAATCTTTGCTCTAATGAGAGCGATTGACCTCCTTCAGAGGAAGGGTGAGAAGTAACCTGATTCTTTCCTTTCCCCTTATTGGATCCTTTTCGGAGAGGGGGAAGTGGGTTACTTGAAGGAATACCCAGATTTTGGGTAAGCCTTTGATTACGTGTGCGCACACCTTCTTCATTTAGGTCTGTGTGCGCGACTTCTTGAGCAGGAACCTCTTCGTCTGATCCCTCTGATTGAGCCTCATCTGGTGAATCAGCAGCAACGGCATTGATGACATTAATGGATGCATATTGCATGGAATCCTTTCTATTAGCATTTCTGTGATATTGTCTCCTTCTATGTCCATGATGAGACATGGCATTCCGTTGACTTGATCCCTTAGGAATTTCTTGGAGAACCGTCACTTGGAGAGAATCTCCTGACATCTTGGCTCTTCGTTCCTCTTGAGGCTTATTCCCTAATCGAGAGAATACTGACTTTCTCTGAGGGAGGGATTGAAGATTTGAAAAAGTCCCCAGTCCAGTGGACTGGGGGTGTTCCTGTTTCTTCCGCTCAACTCCTCGAATCCCATTCGTTGACTCTGAGGGTTGGGTTAGAGAAGTCCCCAGTCTGGAAAGCTGGGGTGTCTCTTGACATGCTATGTCTGAGATCTTCTTGAAATCTCTCTTGATCTTGTGAATCTTAGTTCGGAAATTAGCTGGATGCATTAACCTGTATCCACTTTTATCACCTGGTTCAACAGACCGTTGGATGATTTCCGAAACTTCTGTCATTTGATGACGTGTTTTCTCCAGACGAGAGGCTTGTGCAATATTCTCGCCTGCTTGATGTAGGAGCAATTCAACAACCTGTTCTCTATATACTTGATTTTGAGAGGAACTAGTTGAAGCTTGATCTCGAGCAAGCTTTTGATTATGAACAAAGCCCATTGACTGTGGCCGTCCATGGGCAATAACATTGCATGAGACCATTTTCGGCGGGCTTTGCTGACCGGAAAGCACTGTGAAATGTAGTGCTCCGTGAACACCCCATCCTCTGATATGAACATTAGATGGAGCATTGGAAATTAACTGACGCAATCTTCTTAGTGCGCCAAGGCATGAACGTTGAAGGGTTCTCTGTTGCTTTTCAGCCTTCGGATACCGAGAGACTGATAGAGATGCCAAATCAATCTGGCGTTGTAACCCTTCTATTATCTTAAGATGATTTTCATATTCATCGTAAGATAATACCTTCTTCTTTAATTGACAAAGAGTTTTCCATATGTTGAGACGAATATCATGGATTCCATCATCCGTCAACATCTTTGGAATGTCGTACTGGGAATCATCCAAAGGCCAAAACATGACTGGTACTTCACCTTTTGCCAGTTTTTTCCTCATGTTCAGCATTTCCTCTTTATCATTAAATGAAGATTCTTCTACCTGTTTGGACCAGAGTTGGTGTTTCCTTGTTGCTTCATCGGATTCAACAAGATTGGTAGAGAAATCACTATTCATGCTGGAAGATGAATGACCCAGGGAAGGTTCGGAGAATAACCTGAACCCCAGGCTATCTTCTGATGGAGAAAGAGTTTCACCTGCTGATAGTAAAGCATCAGACATGACTGGTTTTACGTTTGCAAGTGCCTCGAGATAGGAGGGCTTTCTCGTCACTACATTGCCTTTTGAAGAATTTTCGAGACAACGTGAATCACTACTGCGGAGAGGACTTTCGCAGCGAAGTTCATCACCATGAGGAGGACCGTCATGATGGGTTACAGCAAAAGATGAAATCTCTTGATCCTTGGCCTTCTGACCACACAGAGGGTTCCTGTGGCTCTCATCTGAAGAAGAAACTTCAAGATTGACCGAATTTTCATGAAGCAAGTCTTCATGAGGAAGTGTCTGTTGAAGACCTTCAAAATTAATGTTCTCGTTATTGGGAACTGAGGGAGTAGAATCTTGAATTCCGACAGATAAATGTCTGAGGGCTTCAAGAACTCCAGCATCGAGCAAGGCCTTGTTGCAGATTGGCCTTTGATCTCCTGACTGTGCTGGGCGGATCTTTTTCTTAGATGCCTACTTACTCGCTTTAGAAACCACTTGATGACGAAAGTGATTGCTCTGAGCAGGTGTATGTGCCTGATCAGAAAAGATGGTCAGGTTAGGCTGACGATCATCGCTCAAATCAGGTGTATGTGCCTGACTTGGTTGTCCGTATGATATGGGGGAGTATGCCCCATAACCCTCTTGGACTGGAACAGATGTGTGTGTCTGTTCCGGAGTGAATCATTGATGTGTCACTCCATTGCTAGGGATAGATTTATGTGTCTGTCCCTGAGATGATGCTGAAGCTGTTATGATATCCTGGCAAGCATCCAGAATATGAGCAGGAATTTGCTTATGCTCTTTCACCATTGACAAAATATGTTTGGTGACTTCAGCCGCCGGAACAGGGATATACGTCCATTCCGGGCTTGGAGTAGGTGTATGTGCCTGCTCCTGTCCTCCTTTTCCTGTCAGTGAATCCTGACAGTACTCAAGTGTGGAGGCAGAGAGTTTAGTCTGCCTCCTGTTTGTCGTCGGGGCTTTCCGACTGACTTCTCCGTGCGCTACCAAGCGAGACTGTTGGTAGACTTGATTAGTATTAGCAGGTGTATGTGCCTGCTGATTACACTTCGCCAAACGCGGTTGACGAGATCCATCATATGTAGTCAGACGAGCCTGCTGACTAACTGATGATGTATAAGCAGGTGTATGCTCCTGCCTATGGTACTCCGCCGGAATTGCCTGGCGGGATCAGCTTGATGCTGTCAGACGAGCCTGCTGGACAACTGAATTAAAACGGGCAGGTGTGTATGCATGCTTGTTGTTTGCCACCAAGTTAGGTTGGTGGACTTCTCCGGAGATGGAAGGGATGACAACCTGCCTATTGCTAACCGGATTCCGTCTCTGGCGGTTCATCTTGCCTGCTCGGGTTCGAGGAACCTGAGCTGAATGCCTGGAGTCGGTACCCTCATCATGTTGAGGGAGCACTACCGCACGAGTCTGGCGGCGATTGTTGATGGGAGCCCTCGGGAAGGACTCCTGTCTTTTTGAATTAAGGCCCCGAGGGACCTGCTCATTCACTTCCTCGGAGTAAGGGAGTGAATGGAAATTGCGTTCCGGGGATAACAACCCGAAACGGTTGGAGACGGTAGTCAGCACTGCCTGCTTCTTGATTGCTGGCCGCCGTTGTCCGGACGACCAGGTAGAGTTGTTAACTTGGAGGGCTTGATGAGCGGCCTCCAGAGTTGGGATAGTACCGTTGCGACGGTACTCCTTAACCATTGCATTAGAAACACAGCGTTGAAGACGCTGAGTTGGTGATTTAATCCTCAGAGCGGATGACGTTCCAGCAGGAGTAGCAGTATTGGTTTTCACAGCAGCAGACCTCACAGTAGAGGTGTTCCCAGCAACAGTATTCACTGGGGTGAATTTAAGGAAAGCCATTTTTGTAGAAGATCTTGAAAAAAGAGTGCATGTTCCATGTAACAGACATTATCAAGATGAATCTGGCCACTGCATCTTTTGGATGAGCATATGTCAATGATTGCTTTGTTGCCCAAGGGGCCTAACAAATAAGAATAAAATCACTTTAACTTGGTTAAGGATTCACGTCGGGTTCACCATTTTTGTTTCTTCACGGATTACGGGGATGACCTCCTGGATAGGAGATTCAAACGTTCCGATCGGTTTCTAGCGGGTTTGTTCGTAGAACCGGAAACATCCAATGATTCCACATCCGTTTGGACCTACTTTCCAAAGGCAGGCGCTCATTAGCTTGTGGACTGATGAGGCTTAGGAATTTGCATTGGTCGAGAGGATGGGAGGTCGGACTCATCACACCTTTTTGAGGGGAATTATTGTCTACTCCGGGACTCTCTTTATAGATTTAAGTTATGTTCGTGAATCCTTATTATATTACCAAGTATAAAATGAGCTTTCCTTTAGTTTTAACAATCAATTATTAAATATGCAAGAAATTTAGAGAATATTTTATATGTATTCGAGGTTCTTCATCAATAGAGAATCATCCATATCTGTTTAGAGATTCTTGGTTAATGGTATCCTTCAAAACATTTATATAAAAGTCTCTTGGTCATTATGATGACCAGGCTGGTTTTAAAGCCACTCAGTGGGGCACTTGAAGTTTATCGTCATTCAGAAGGACATAGATTATTTCAATGTTGGGATCGAACCCATAAATGGGCTACCTACGTATCCTTTGTTTTGGAAAAGGAATCAGAACCCACGTAGTTCGAGGAATGGGGTATGATGTTTATGATTGATGGCTCAAAGATGAATGTCATAATTACTTTTACACTCTAAGCTCACGTGAGTCATGCTCGGTGTGAGAAACAAGAGGTATTGGTAAAATTTAGACAATTGTGCCATGAAAGATGCAATCATAAGAATTTGTTTGGGGATTATGTATGGATGACTGCCCAGATAGATGAAGGTTTAGGATTTACTTTTAGGGAGAAAATCCATGAACAGGGTCCACAAAGTTATATGTGCTTCATGAAGATTTGAATACTCTAATCTTGGGGCTTACTCCTATAGAGGATGCCCAAGTTAGGAGGGGACTTATGATTGGGTTTTACTCCTGAAAAGGATACCCAAATCAAAGGTAAATTATGACTGGTTAAGATAATTTTAAGGGGACTTGGGGCTTATTCCTGAAAAGGAAGCCCAAGGTTATGACTGAGTCTTATTCCTGAAAAGGAGACCCAGGTTAAGGGACTTGGGGCTTACTCCTGAAAAGGAAGCCCAAGGTTATGACTGAGTCTTATTCCTGAAAAGGAGACCCAGGTTAGGGATTAAGGTTTGGGGCTTACTCCTGAAGAGGATGCCCATATTTGAGATTGGGGCTTACTCCTAAGAAGGATGCCCAAGATTAGAGGACTTGATTGGGGCTTACTCCTGAGGAAGATGCCCAGATCAAAGGTTTTATAACTGGGGATTATTCCTGAAAAGGAGACCCAAGTTAGGATTTTCTCATCTTAAAGGATGAGCTTGAATGAATGAACTCCCCGTATTTTAGTGACATAAGGATATTTAAATCACTAGACTTTGAGAGAGATTTCACAGAATTCCTTTCAGATAAGAAAGTCAAATCAAGAATTCATGCCATAAATGGTTTTGAAGAGTGTCTTGAAGACTGAATCTTGAATAGGAAAGGTGAAATGGCTTAAGAGGGGTAAAATGGGCAAGATGGGCACCCAAAAAAGATAGGGGCGCACAAGTCTTGAAAGGCGCGCAAGTCCTGCGGCGGCGCGCAAGTATTGGTCGCGCAAGTATACTTGCGCGACATATGGTGTACTTGCGCGATTTTTAACCAGCATTGAAATGCTTTAGCGACTCTTTAGAAAACCCATTACAATCCTCTTGAGGTTCTTCCAGAGAAGGGACGCGCAAGTTATATTGAAGGAATTAAGTCGGCGCGCAAGTGTTTGATAAGTTTCAACACTTAGGCCTTCCTTCTTCTCTTTAGATCTTCCGTTCTAGGTAAGAAATTACCTTAGAAGTGTTCCAGAAGCTTTGAGAAGAGACTTGGGCGTCGGGAGCTTTAATCCGAGTTTCTGGAAAAAGATCCTCCCGAATGGGGGGCCCACAGGGTCTATTTATAGGCAAAAGAAGACCTCGGGTGGTTACTGGGCGGTTACCAATTAGGTCGCGCAAGTCACCTGCGCGACCAAGGTAGCCGCGTAAGTATACTTGCGCGGCAGTGGTATCACTTGCGCGGTGGATTTGCTTTTGATCCTCTGTTCATGCCTTTGTCGATTTTTGATGTTTTCTTCAAAGGATGAATCACTTTCAGCTGAGATATTCCTTTTTCCGATCTTTAGATTCTGTGACGAAAGGAGCGTCAACACATGTGTACCCTAATTATTTTAATAAATTAGAAACCAAGATCCTTAGAGAATTATCCTTGGAATGGTTTACTTAAAATCTTATATTTTTATTGATTTTTTTTAATTTCTCACTCCCAAAAATATAAAACCCATCATTAATTTATAGATAGTGGAACAACTTGATGAAGGGAACCACAAAACTCAAATTTATCCTATTTTCCATGTACTATATCTATGCATATATCTCTTTTATCCATTTAATTATGTTATTTAATATCATTAGATATGGCCTCAACTCAAAATTATCAACAAATTTCACTTTTAACAATAGGTGGTCATCCTATGTTCTATTGAATATTTTTCTTAAATATGAATATTTTTTTATTGTTTTGAATTGGTAAGTAACCTTTTACATTTTTATCTTGGAATTTAAATAAGATATATATTTATTTTGAAATTGGATTCACTATTATAAATTTGATTCATAATCCTTATGTAGGAATATAAATCCAACTTTGATCCTTCAAAATAGAAAATAAGGTGTCTCACGAACTTCACTATGGAAAATTTCATGGTTGGAAATGACATATATAATTCCAATTATTGGACTCTAGATGGAATAATTCTAGATATCCAAGAGAAAATATCAACCAAAATTCTCAGGTTCCCTTTAATTCATTACATTCCATTTTGTTCTCTTCAAAAATCATTGCTAACAGGATATATAGAATGTTTTTAACTCCTTCCATGCATTTCATCATTTCTTTGTATCTTTATGAAACCCGAATTGGCCTCCAACACATCCATGAAAATGTTTTCAATAAAAATAATATTAAAAAATCCATAACTCATGAATTAATTTTCTCAACAAACTATATATATCACACATCCAATGTGAAGGTTAGCTAAAAATTGCACCACATGATAAATTCGTGTTTATTAGATTACTACAAACCAAAGTATAAATGCCAACAAAATATTGGAAATATATCAATTGAGAGAAAATAATATCTCCCCATTTTCAATTAACTAATTTAGGGATTGTGAATTTCTTTATGCTCTAAGAGATTGTCATGTTGTCCCTTGGAAATTTATATACTAATACTTCTTTATTTAGTTTTTTATAATAATTTGTCAAGAATTATAATCATTTTTATGATAATGATATATTGAATTTGAAATTTTTATAATTATTTCTTAATATATATATATAGTACTTTTTTGGAATAATAGGTATGAAAAATTCATTTATCTTCTAATGATTAAAAATTTTAGTGAATTTTTTACTTCTTCAAAGTAAACCATTTATATTAAAAAACTCAAAAACAATTCAGCATTGGTTTATCAATTTTACACATCCATATAAGATCTTATCTCCTCTTAGATATTGGAAGGATCAAATTGTGATATAGAATCATTCTAGAATTTATTTCGTATGTTAGTTTCAATGTGAATCATTTAATAGAAGTTCTATACTATTTAATTATTAGTCATAATAATTCTATTCTTTTTAGGAGATATCATTAAAAATACCCAGTTCTTTATTTCATGTTTTTCAAGATAATCATAAGTATGACTCTTGGTGAACTTTATACGATTTTTATTTTAAAATTTCAAGATCTTCTTTCAATTAATATTCTTATTAAGGATCTGATAATGTGTTATCCAATCAAGCATCTCATATTTATGAGTGATCACCATTAGCCACAACATCCTTATATAATTACTAATAAAGAGTATATAGTACCCCATTAATCAAAGGATTTTGGTGTGATTAGCTCATGAACATCCACCTATTTCGATTCTAGAATCCTCAAAAGCTTATTATCCATTGAATTATAATACTTTTAAATAATAATTCCCTTTTATAAAAATCTCATGTCTAAATATTATTACAATTAAGTTTATTAATATCTAGTGAAAATTTATATTTCATGAAGTCATATAATAAATTATGGATCAAAATGATATATAATTTATGCTATAATTTTTTTTCATCATCGTTGGAAAGAAAAAACATGTATTCCTCTTCACATACCAGGTTTATATTTCAATAATTCTTCTTATGATGCATTATTATTTTACTATATTTTCTGTATATAGTGTATGTATTATATTTAAATTTATAACATGTTATGAATCAAAAAAATTGACTAACACTTAAGATATTGTGACCATGACATTAAAAAATCTTGAAATATATCTTACTCATATCCTTGACTAAAATTGTTTCTTTCTCGAATCTAATAACCATCAATCCATCATAATTTTCTAATCCTATGACCCCTTTTTTTACTATTTTATTTCCTTGAAATAGTTGTTATTTTCTTTCATAAGGTAATTACATTCACATTCAAGGGGTGATTATCATATATGGTTAGGTATAAGATCAACATTAAAGATCGTAACACCCTGAGTTTTTATGGTATAGTTTCTTTAAATAAATTTAATTTTTATAGGTTTTATTATAAACAAAATCATATAAAAATGAACCATGATTTACTATTGAAATATTATTTTATTAATATGTAAATTATCACCAAACCATTAGATTATAATGTATGAACTCTATTAATATCATAATGAAAAATATGTATAAATTTTTTATTTAATAAAAATGTATTTATTTATTCATATTAAATAAGTACTGAAATTTTTGAATTGTCAATTTATTCTACAAAAACATGTTCTCAACAAGAATATTTTTTAGTGAATTTTGTGGATGATTATTATAATTGATTTCCTCCAATTTTAGAAATTTAATTTTATAAAAAAGGAATCCTTTTTAAAATCATCACATCTAAATTATCTTAGGGGTGAATGTTTTGCTATTTTTTAAAATAGGTGATATTTGGTTGAATAATGAGAATATTGTTTTTTAATGATACATGTCTTTCATTTTCTAGAAATTTCAAGAAAAATTTTATTTTGGCTTGTTTTTAGAATTTAATTATTTTATTTTTTGTTAAAATTAAATCAATTTTTACATTTTTGTTAAATATTATACTTGGTCTTCAAATTAAAATACTTATAGGAATATAAATCCATTTTTAGAAAATTATTTATTATTATGTTTTAATTTTTTTATTAAAATAATTACACCAATTAAAAAGATATAATCATTAGAAATTTATTCCATATTGAGAATAATATTTAAAATATAAATTAATGAGTCTAATTTTATTTTTGTTCCTTATTTATTTTAAATATGGAAAAAATATAACGACTTTAGTAAAAAGTGTAAAAATTGTAAGTTAATGTTAAATCTAAGTGATAAGGACACAATGTTTAATCATAATTATTATTGGATAAATTCATTTCAATACCTATCAATTATTCCTCTAAATATAATTTTCCACATGACACGTTTCCAATACTATGACTTTATAATTCTTTAATCATTTATAAAATTTGAGGAGCGTCCCCCCCAAACATATAAAAGGACACCACAACTCTATCTCCTTAAACCCCCATGAGATATCCATCTCAAAAAACCCTACCCAATTATCTTCCCAACATCATAACAGATTAATTAAAGGATATATTAATTGAAGGTTATTCTATTCTTAAAATAAAACTCAATGGGATCATAATAGGATTTCTAAAGTATCTAGTTCAAAGAAGAGTTAATCATCTTAACCAAACACTTTTATTTTTCTTCTTCATTTACAACTATCAATTATTTACTAACAATTATAGAATAATATAACTTGTATTCACCATTTAATATTTTTTTTTATGGCATTATATTATCCACATTATTCTCTTTAAAATGGTAAACTGAACAATTTCATTTATGTACAAAAAACTACCTCTTCACAAACTGATGTAATTTATTTTCCATTACAACCTCTCATTGAGATTCAAAATGATGAAATTGATGATTTTATATGATAGTTATAGTATAATTATAATTCTATAAATATAAGATATCATTAGAATTCTTACCCTCCACTTATTAAAAAATTATAATTTGGCTTGTGCATACATGAAGATTACCACCTCCGTTAAGATATGTGATTCATATTTTATGTCATCCTATCATCAATGATCCTAAAAACATTTATAATTATTAAAATTAAAATTTGTATCATTATTAAAAATATATATATCATTTAACATTTATAAATATGCAATGAAAAAACTACCACACTGAAATTAACATAAAAAAATTGTTAACACTCAGAAATTACATGTTTAATAAATAATTATTAAAAACGGGTGTTATAATATTTTAGGTGAATCATATAAGAAATTATAAGTTCATTTATGGTCTAGATAAAGAATTAAATAATTTTAAATTTAATATAAATAATGTTAAAAAGATAATATGAATAGAGTTTGACATAAGGTAAATGTTTAGTTCACAATCTCATAATTATCTAGGATTATTTATGTTTATGTTTCAATTGGGGGAATTATATGATATTTTTATATTAACCCCCTTATTTTTTTATTTTAGGGTTATTTATGTAAATAAAAAATTTCCTTAAAATTTCCTCTATTTTTTAGTGTTCTCTATCTGTGTAAACATGATCTGGTGAAGTGTTATTCCATTGGGATGAAGGAATGAATATAAGGATAACATGACTTGTGTGTTTTGAACACACTATGCTGAGATACTCAGGGTGATACTTTGGGCACAACCAGACACTCCATTTGGGGGAACCTGTCCCTGTAATATTCACAACAAGAGTTCATTTGTAGTAGACATATTGAGACCAGGTAGGCTACTGGGAACTACCTTTTATAGGGTACATTTCCATGTACTCTTGTGTGAGACTCATCGTGTATGTTTGATTCCTAGCTTAGAAACATGTGTAGAGAATAGTGAGTTATGATGAGGTGAAAAATAAGGTACCCCATGTTTAGAACATGTAGTGTACTGGTTAAGCACACTTCATAACTTGAGGTGTAAATTCTAGTTTATCCAATATACACAACTAAAGAGGGATATTGTTGGTACACAGATAGTATATAGGGTACACACCTCTTACTCCCAACTTGGATGTGTTTTTCTGATTTTTCTCCGTAGAGTCAAAATGCGAATTTTAGGTAGTCTTTTATGAGTATTTTTACTCATAACATGATGTGGTTTTAAAATTTGGGTGTTTGAGGAATTATAAGAGTTATTTTAGGGAGATATAGTTGTGATATAATGGTTATTCCTCTAATGATTCTATAGGATTACCTAGGCCCTTGTTTTATGGTAGCATGAGATCCTTTCGGGGTTCTAGGTCTAAGTTATGACTCAAAAAGGATAATGGGTTATGTAATTAAGGGCCTACCTAGTATGAATTCTGATGTGAGAGGGGAATGATATAAATCTCTAGAATTATTCTTAAGAGGTTAATTTGGTGAGAAATTGTGAAATTATGATGATACTAAGGGATATTTGACCCCTTGGTGATGGGTTTTGACCCATGAAAAGATTTTGGGAACAATTGAACTCAGGATGCATGTCTATTCTCGATGGGTCCATGGGAACCCTAGTGGGTTCCCTAGTGACTTGTTGACCATATAGTGAGGGTGTATATGGGATGGTATAATTGGTTATATGTGTCACCCTATAACTCATATAGTTCATGTGAGGTGATGTGATATGTACTATGATTGATGGTTTAGATGGTAAGCAAATAACTATTTTTTTGTATTTTTATTGTGATCCTATTTGATAATGTCTTGGAACATATTGCTTACACCCTAGAGGAGTATGTGATATGGTCTGGTATAATTACCATACGTGGTATAGTGTCAGGTATGGAAATTCCAATAGGGGAGATATTTTCATTATGTTACGAAAATTACCTTGGGGTTGGTCTCTATTAATGGTTGGCACAATACCTGAGGGAGGTCATTGTTTATGTTTTAAAAAACCCTTGGGATCAGTCTTCATTATGATTGGAAAATTCCATTGGAAGTGGGCTTCTATTTATGTATGGGAAATTTTATATAGAAGTGTAACATTTTTTACGAATGGAAGACTCTCTTAGGGTGGTTTTTGATACTTGATTGAGAAAACTCATGTAAGGGAGTTCTGCATTATTATATGTATATGTATAATCCAATAGGCTAGGTCTATTATATTATTATATGGATTACCATGGTTTTGGAGCTAAAGGTTGATCCATTATATAAGGTTGGACCATTCTTGGTTTTTTCCCAGGACATTGATACTATTAGTGGGGTTTTCAATGATTTGGAGCTAAGGTTGGTCTGGTAAACTACGATGGATATTTCCAAAAGAATTCCCCATGTTGGTGATACTTAGAGAGTATGACCATGTTGAGAAAAATCTCATAGGGTAGGTCCGTGAAAATTATCTATAAATCATGGAGAAGAAGGTCTATTATATGGTTGGCGTGATCCCCACAACATTCATAGAGGCATCCTGACATTGGATGATGTAGGTATGGTCGATCAGGGTCTTTGACCAAAGTATCAACAATGGTTTGGATTTAGGATTGGAATGGGTTCCCACTAAGTTGGGGATTATTTATTGTTTACTCATTTATTTGTTTCCTTATGTTCTGTATCTATTAAGATGTACATATTTAATGAGCATTCACTTATGAAAGATGGTTGTTGGTCCACCATTTTTGGGTTGTCTATTAAGGGTTATATTCCCACCCCTGTAAAATAACCATAGTGCTCTTGCAAAAATTTTGCCTTCTTTAAAGTTAATCATGAGAAATAAAATGGATAGGTTTTAGTATTTCTAATTAATAATTGACCAGTGATTCAGATGTGGAATCTTGGTTCAAGTTAGAGGATTTAAATAGTCACCAATCCCAATTATGTAGTTTGGGTTAGAGTTATAGTAGAGACTTATTGTTTATTTTTTCATAATTTTTTTTCCTCCCAGTTGGAGGATAATTATTGTATATGAGCATGATAGTTCAAGTCTTTATGTAGAATTCCATTTTATTATAGCATTTTCCATTTTAGTTATTGATTAGGTGTACTCTGATTCTAAGGAATGTATATGATGTTTGGTTTATCGATCTATGATTGAGAACTCTGATATGGGGTATTGACTCCTTACAGTATAACTTTAGACCCCTACTACTTGTCTACAGCCTTTTACATATGAGGACACTTTCCCAGGGTCCTATAGCGAACCGGGTCAAGGTACTAGTCATGTGGCCTCTAGACCAGGGTATTATAGAGAGACTATAGAGAGATACAATGAGTGGTTAATCATGATCTCTATTATTTAGTGAACATAAATGAGAGGATGGATGTGTATTTATAGTAAATGAGGGAGATTGTTTTAATAATTTCAAAATATAGGCCTTAGACTCTAGGTTAATAATAATTTAAAACAATTGGAATTATAATAGTTTCTACTATCGACATTTGATATATAGGGATTGATTTTTTGATTTTTAATGTTTATAAACCGAAATCCTGTAAAATATATTATTTTTCATGTGGAAAAGATTTTTATTCATAATTAAATATTTTTATAATCTTGAAACATACTTTAGATTTAGGTAGATTTTTTATAGGATTGAAAAATAGATTTTATTACTATAAAATAAATTATTTTAATAAATAAATCAATTTTATAAATATATCCTTTATGTTACATATTCCTTCATTTTTTCTGTCATTATTATTTTATAACACTTAACAAAATATTCATATCATATTTTACATTTTACCAAAAAATTCAACTATCCTAGAAAAATATAAAAAATTCACTCCTAGTTAATTCCAACATGGTGATTCAAAATATTTAATCCATTTTATCAAATTCATCATCTAATCGTGTATATTTTATAATTATATATAGATGATACATTTGGTAAAAAATATGGTATCATAGAGAACCCATTTACTTTATAAAATAATGTACTCTTAAATAATTGTTATCCAATAGATATATTACCCATTATGACACTACCACAATCCCTATAGTTATGTTGTGATATATTGGTACATTCATGGGGTCATTGGCCAGCATTGATATGGTAGATATTTATACTAACATGAAGTGGGCTAATAGAAAATTATGCTCCAAACCTAGTTGTTGATGTTCTATATAGGCATGATTAAGGGTGATACCAAATGATGCTACTTCCCTCCCAATATTTAATAAATGATATTCACAAGGTATTTTCCAACTTATTGAGTCTGAGTTTTGTAAATTATGTATTAATTATATCTCTTAATTACCCTTAATATACACTAATTCTAATTTTAACTTTATAATTACTATACTACCAATGGTCATAATGACTAGTGGTCATAATTACAAAAAATAATGTTTCCCAATGGAACATAATTTATATATTTACATCCTATAAATTTAATAAAACCAATTACCTAAATAATAATTCTAATTATTAATTCATTACATACATCAATCACATAGATTATTTTAATATTATTATGTATTTTACCTATAATAGTTGTGATTTTAATTAGAGAATATGATCCATGGGGAGACTACATTGTACTTTTATTATTCACATTTTTCTAATATACAATATTTTTCATATAGAACTTAATAACTTTATACCTTTTTTTTAAATTAAAATTTTGTAATAAAAATATCTTTATATATTAATAGAATTTCTGATGTATTATATTCTCACTACTTGAAATATTTTCTTCCTCGAACTTTTCAATATACATCAATCAAGAATAAAATGAGGGTAATTATTCCTCATTAATTTATCAGGTTCCCATGATTCTTCTTCCAACATTTTATCCCTCCACATAAATTTGACCGATTGGGTTGTATAATTCCATAACACTTGTTTTATAGATTCATCAATTAAGATAAGTTCTTTTTATATGATAGTCTAGGACCTAGATATATTTTAGTAGTGGTGAGGACATGGATTATGCCTTTTATATAATTTACAAACATTGAGACATGAAATGCTCATTAAATTTAGGGAGGTTGGGTGTAAAATACAAATGATAAGCCACATTTATAATTCCATTTAAAATTTCAAGAGGTACAATGTACTTCATACTTATATTAACATTTTTATCAACCTCTTAACTCCCTTACACAATGATACATTCAAGTAGAGATTATCCCAAACATGGAATTCATTGTCCCACCTAAAATTATTAGTTTGTACTTCTTATCTTCCCTAATTTATATTGATAAAATTATTGACACCACACACCATTTTTTTCCTCATTGATTTATGGACCAACTAACCTCTTTTCCTTAACATCATCCCAATAGGTCACAATATGAGATATTTTTTCGTACACAACCTTTTATGGTAACATTTTCATGATTAAATGGAAAATATTTATGTACAACAATGACATTAGGTGTAGGTATTTGTCACATGTTCCTTGTAATTATAGAGAGAATTACCTCAAAATGTATTCTATGGTTTGGATGGTCCTTTCAGACTTCCCATTACTTTGAGGATAATAGGGTGTGCTCAAATATATCTTAGTGGCCAAATAATTTTTCTTACATATCTAATCATTCTAAAGGAATTTGGGATCATGATCAAATAAAATTGATAAAGGTATTCCATGAAATCTCAAAATATCATTAATATTGATTCATGAAAGTCTTTCAAGAGGTAGAACCTTTCTTATTACTTTTAAATGTGTAGTCTTGGAAAGTCTATTTACTATGACCCATATAAAATCACGCTTTTTAGATTTATTGTGAATTATGTTGTCAAATAAGTTATGATATTTTCCAACATATACATTGGTATATGATGAGGTTTCATCACGCCCTTGGGGTGTTTTCTCTCAGCCATACCTTGATGGAATACCAATCATATAGACATAATTTCTATAATATTATAATTAATATATGTTCATATGAAGTTCCCCTTTATATACAAATATATATTTTTAGTAATTAGTCGTTTAAAGAAGATCAATTTTTGGGAATCATAGAGTATTTCCCTCTTTAGCTTAGGTACTAATGGTATACATGGTCTATTTCCAAACATCAACACTCCATCATCATAGGAGAAGTCTCTCAATCTTCCATTTCATTGGATTTAATATTATTTTGTACACCATTTTCATTTTGTTGGGACTTATTTATCTTCTCTTGTAAATATGGATTGTAAATTACATGGGAAATTAATTATATTTACCATAAAAGTTTGTATATACAACCTAACTAACTCTATGAATATATTATCCTTGTCTATCTTTATTATGGATAGATCTCTATGATATTTTATACACAATGAATATGTGATCATGTTTTGTTTCCCATGGGGTAAGCATATGGAAAAATTATAATACTTAAGTAGTAACAACCATCTTATTTTTATTATGTTCAAATCCTTCTGAGTGAATATATATATTAAACATTTGTTACTGGTATATATGTCACATCATTCACCATAACTATAGTGCTTATATATCCCTGAATAAATGATTATATATGTCATCACAAGATGAGGAGTTGGATTGTTTTTCAATTTTTTCATTAGTTACCTTAATCCATATAAAAAAACTCGATCATTTTTCATAATGGAAACCATTTTTCTTACTTTAATGCATCACTGTATATAAATAAATCATCCTTTATATACAATAAGATTAATGTTAGTTCAATAATCATTTTTTTCACTAGTTTTTCAAATCATTATTCACATTTCATTGACCCTGTGAATTTTCCCCCTTTACCAGTCAATGTTTTTAAAGGATTAGATAGTCAGGAAAAATTGAAAAAACACTGACAGTAACCAGCTAAGACAAGAGAATTGAGGTTAATCGATAATAACATAAAAATATATGACATCATTATAAATGAAAATTAAATACATATAACAACAATACATTCCCCATAAATATAAAGGTTAATATATTTTGATACTATATCCATACGCATCTTATTCCATGGTAATTGTTTAATATATACCATAATTTTCTTCTCACATAGTACACTTATTTGACATACCCCACTTAAAAACATTCTACATAACTGAGGGAATGGAAACATAATAAAGGGTGATTTCAGAATCACTATAAGGTAAAACACAATAGATATAAATCAACGATAATAAGTGTGAATAATATACACATATGGGTATGATTAAATAATGATAAATTATGATAATTATACCCAATTAGTTAAAGATCATGAATCATAAATAATGGTATAAGGCTTGTTCATAACCGAAGTCATAAGTCATATGTGTGAAAAATTGTCAATAAAAATTCCTGATACTTGAGAACATATATAAAAACCATAAAAGATAAGTGTTTGTTATTCACATAATCACATAATCTCATTTCCTTTGGGAAGAATCACTTCTAATACTATCAAACTGGACTGCGTTCACTCGCTGTAACACCCGAGACTTTTATGTTATATAAATCATCAAAGGAATCTTTTTCTACACAACACTTGCTTGGCTTGCTTTACACGAAATCGTGACCTTCCTCGATAGCTTGCGTCGTACGCAATACCGAGTTTCACTAAACAACGATATGCTATTATGAATAGTAATAACCACTTTTTGAAATTTTATAAATTTTATCTTTCAAAATGGACTTCATTTTTGGATTCGGAATACCGAAATTAGCCTAGGGTGAAATTTTGGTAGTTTTTCTGAAAAATTTCAATTTTTGATGAATAGTGAAACCACTAAGTGGTAGGTTAAAAACTGAATTTTACATAAAACTTAATTTTACCGCTTCTGTGAATGAAATTTCGAAAATCCGAGAGACACGGTTAATATCAAGGACTAAAATGTGGTTCAATGAGATGAAAATATTTTTTTGGTGAATAGTAACTTTTTACTTTTTTACCACGGTTAATAGTAAATAGGGTAACTAAGGGTAAATATGATATTACTATTACCCTAACACATGTCCTAATTCTATTGGATAAGTGTAATTCGACCAAAAACAACCTTATGAATATAATATGACCATTTAGGTCCACTTGGATTAGATTATGACATTTAATATTATTTTATTTAATGAATAGTTAAAATAGTTAAAATCAAAGTTTAATAACTAAAACATTTTTAATATGGGGTTATACATAAGATAAATTCGACTATAAATATTCATTATAAAGCTAAAAATATTTCCTACATGATGGTATTTTATTTATAATTTTTAGACATTAAATTATTTAATTTAATTATGACACAATGATGATGCAGTAATTATCTTATTAATGCAATATTGACATAATTGATGTTATAAACACCAAAATAAATGTAATTTGAGACTTTTTATGAATTACACTAATTTTATAGGTTACTATTATATATTAGTGTTGATTTAATCAACTTGGTTTGAACATATAATTCTGTTATGACTTTCACAAAAATCATATATCAAATAGTGTCAAAATTGACACAAAATAGTTTTTAAATCAAATATTATATTATTAATTGTTATTTTATTCCTAAAAATCTATGGTTCGGCCAAATGACTTAGATAAGGATATATATATTAATAATAAACAATTTGGGGTTCGTTTGGCATGTTATAGTAAGTGTATTAACCATATAGTGAAAGAAAACAAAAAGACACGGTAAAAGTTAAATTATTTAACTTAGAGTTAAATCTAATTGATAAGGTTAAAATAATACCCTAAACTTTTCTAAATCCTATTGGTTGATAGGATTTCGACCCATCCCCACTTTAGCTTCGAAATAAGACCCTTTGGAACCATTATAAACCGATTTTGAATTTAATATAAAATAATATTTTGAGATATTCCTAAGGTGCCCCTCTCCTCCCTTATAAAAGGGCACCTCCTCCCCCTCCTCCTCACACCAATTTGAGCACTCAAGCTCGGACAAACCCTGCCATTATCTCCTCTCCACTTCCCTAGAATAATCCTAGAGGTCCTTCTCTTCTTCAAAGACCAATCTTAGTTCCATAAGTGGAGGATTCAAAGAAGCGTTCCAAAGAAGAGGTAATATCCATTACCGATCTTTTCAATTTATTTCTTCTTCAACTTCTTCTTCTTTAGTTGTTTCATGATAAAGTAATAACATCAGTATTACTTACATACTTATATGTTATTATAAATATTAAACAACCCTAATTCACCTTCTATCCATCCTACGGAAAAATGAAATCACCGCGCGTGCGTACGTACGGAATACCGTCTCCACGCCGTGGTGTAATCTATTTTCCACCATCACCTTACAAGGATGGGTATAATGGTGTAATGAGTAACTATTTATGATTACTATAAAGTAATATTGATACTGAAATAATATACATATACTCCAATACAATTCCATGATCATAGGAACGATATCATCACTCGTGCGTACGTACAGAATACCGTCTCCACGATGTGATGCGACTCGTTCTACATGATCATCATTACATAGTAATTATATAAATGAATTGAATGAATAAATATGATATATGTTACACTAATACCATTATGGATATAAGGTATCTATAACCTTAAAAGAAGAATAAGAATTTATTCGGCAAAACATGCATAAGAACAAAAGGCAATAAAGACCCGAGTAACAAGTAACAATGAAATATTACTAACAAGAAGCTAAGAATATGACCATATATGATATCATATCAACATGTATGATTCTGGAATAAGTCAATAACATTATTTAAACCATTATACAGGAGTTTCGGACACATACAATCCAAATCGGACCTAAGGTAAGGGAAAATAACACAATCTCATTTTTATCCGAGATTGTTTATTCGTAAGTATTTACTGGGGTGTATTTTATCATCCACATCCATGTTTCATCAATATGTAATATTATTTCCATCCACCTACAATTGTTTAAATCCATTTTTACCCTTCGGTGAGTTTTTAGTAATATGTATGAAAGGAATATTTTGTCGTTTTTCGTACGAGGTACTTTTGACTTTTCCGACAAAAGTACAAAGAATGTTTTTTTTAACTTATACGACATGAATGGATTCTTAAAACATTATTTCCAAGAAGCTTCCTTTACAAGTTTTCAAGTTTATTTTTAATCAACTTCTTTTAGTTTATAATTGCATGACATGTTAAGAAAAGAAAAGTGTTTTTAAAGAAGAAAGGATATTTTCCTCAAGAATGGAGTTCAAGTGTTTTATCAAAATTATTTTCCATCTAAGATAGTAAAGGGTTCTGTTTTTATACCTATTATTACATTGATTTGATTATGTTGTGAGGGAATTATTTTTATGAAGTCATTTACCTTATATGATTTGTTTTATGATGTCATGATGTTTCAAGAATCCCATTTTTGTTACATGTGTTATGCGATGATGTATGATTTATGATTATGTGGCACACATAAGAAAGGATTCATTATAATATGGGTGGGACCTATATCTCCCTACAATGCATTGGGTAAAGATTTTATATCTCATGAGATAGACATGGCTGGAATGGTAGGTTATACCGGTTCAGTGAAACAGGACTGGAACGAGGGTGACTCGGTTTAGAAAGGGACTTTGTCCACTAAGATAGTCTTGTCAATGAGTCATGAATAACAAGAAATGATTTTCCATGATTATGTGTGCATGACACAAAGTTTCAAGTTTCATGTTATGATTATGGGGATCTCATTTTCACTTCTATGATTTGTTCCATGTTAAGATATTATGATCTCTTTTGCAGGTTATGATTTTCAAAAAGATATGATATGATTTTTATTTCCTTTATTTTCCCTTGCTGAGCATTTGAGCTCACCCTTTTATGTTTTCTTTTCCCCAGGTCAGGAAGATGGATATTAAGTAGAATATGTTAAAAGGGACCCTAGATATGATGAAATAAATGGGAGACACTATAGCAGATTTATGAACCAGTTGTTTATATTTCCCAGTTTCTAAAGACACTATACCTATACGGTCCTTTGTGGTTTTGTCATATGTTGTAATAAGTGTGCTTCAATTTTGAACTATTAACAATGTATGTAAAGTATGGGTCGTTATAGTTGGTATCAGAGGAAAGGTATAGTCAACCTTTGGAAACTAGGATGTGAAAGCCTTAGTAAGAACCCTAAGGATAAGTCTAAGCATAGAACACAATATTAGTGTTTTAGAAATGGCCATGAATAACCTAGGATAAGACCTTAAGTGTGAAAATTTTATTCTTAAATTATGTGGTTTTCCTATTATAATTAGTGTTGCTCACACTATTCTTCTTGGTTTTAGTCAATGGCTGGAACCCGAAGGAACCGTGTTAATGCGGAATGCGATGGGCAATGCAATGATTGTCCCCCTGAGCAACCAAACAATATGGGAGCTGGAATGCAAAATCTTGTAGCCATGCTCACAAAACATTCTCAAGCTATGAATCATGCAGGACTTCCAAACGAGCAAAGTAAGGAGCAACATTCTGTTGAATCCTTCATGAGGCAGCGTCCACCTTCTTTGAGTGGGTATACTGATCCATTAGTTGCTGAACAATGGATTAGTACTACTGAAAAGATATTTTCAGTTCTTCAATGTTCTGAACATGATAAATTCATCCTAGCAGTGTATCGTTTGGAAGGAGATGCTGATCAATGGTGGAATATTATTAAGAATACGAGGCAAATGGATGAAGTTGAGTCCATGGAATGGGACGAGTTCAAGAACATATTTTTCAATAAGTACTTCCCTCGTATTCTTCGAACAAAGATGGAGAAAGAGTTTCTTGAACTGAAGCAAAGGGATGATGAATCTGTTGGTACCTATGAAGCAAATTTTACAAGACTTGCAAGGTACGCTTCTGGTATTATTATCCAACCTGAGAGTAAGATCGATCGATTCTTTAGTGGCTTAAAACCAAGTCTTCGAAGGGCGTTAGCCATAAGGGACTTCAATAGCTACGAGGAAATCATTCGATGTGCTCTCAAAGTCGAGATGGAGATTGGAGTAACACATCAGTCATATGGGTTTGATAAGAAGAGGAAAATGGAATTCAAAGGAAAATCTAAAGAGCTCACTGAAAAGAATATGAGCGTTCCCTTATGCTCAAAGTGTGGAAGGAAACATGGAGGGAGTTGTCTTAAAGGGACAAGTAAATGTTTCAAATGTGGAAAGGAAGGTCATCGGGCATTTGAATGCCGCGATAATGGGAAGAAGATGTCTAATGATGCAAACAAAGGAAGGGATACACAGAATGAACCTACTATACCTCAATGTTTCAAGTTCAAGGATATGGGGCATTATGACAATCAATGCCCAAATCCAAGGGTTGATGATGATGGTCGATGTCAACAATCTCTTAAGGCTAAAGACAAAGGAAAGTCACATGCAATTTCTATCAGCGATGTGGAGTACGATAACGAAGTGGTGAAAGGTACACATACCATCCACTCTAAAGTAGCAAATGTTTTATTTGATTCTGGATCCACCCACTCTTTTATTTCTGAAGAATTTTCTAAGGGTATCACCGTATTACCTCAACAATTAGATGTTGAGTTAGCTGTGACAACACCTAATGGCACATCAATCGCATCAAAAGTTTATAATTTTTCTCCGATCGAAGTTTGTGGGAAAGTGCTTCCTGAAATTCTTGTGATCCTTCCTATAGTGGAATTTGATGTGATTCTTGGCATGGATTGGATTTCTTTATACGGAGTTCATATCAATTGCCAAAGAAGGGAAGTCACATTTCATATTCCAGATCAATCTATGATCGTCTATCAATGCAAGTATGAACATAACCTTCCAGTGGAAATTTCTTCCATTTTATGGGTATTGATTCCACTAAATGAAGGTTATTTATCTCAAATGGTTGGTGTGAAACTCGCGATTAAGAATATGCCCATCGTACGAGAGTTTGATGATGTCTTTCCAGAGGAATTACCGGGTCTTCCACCAAATCGTGAAGTTGAGTTTTCAATAGAACTCGTACCGGGTGCTTTGCCTATTTCAAAGACACCTTATAGAATGGCCCCAATTGAGTTGCAGGAATTGAAGAAGCAACTCCAAGAGAATCTTGATAAGGGATTCATACGCCCTAGTGCGTCACCTTGGGGAGCACCTGTTCTATTTGTTAAGAAGAAAGATGGATCAATGAGACTCTGCATTGATTATCGAGAACTTAACAAGATCACTATCAAGAACAAATATCCTCTCCCACGCATTGATGACTTATTTGACCAACTACGCGGAGCTCAATACTTTTCCAAGATTGATCTTCGTTCAGGGTATCATCAATTAAGGGTCAAAAGGGAGGATATACCAAAGACGGCTTTCCGTACAAGGTATGGACACTATGAATTTATAGTGATGCCATTTGGTCTTACTAATGCCCCTACTATCTTCATGGATCTAATGAATAGAGTCTTTAGAGACTATCTTGATCAATTTGTGGTAGTCTTTATAGACGATATTCTTGTCTATTCAAAGAGCAAGGAAGAGCATGAAGATCACTTGAGAATTATATTGAAGACCCTGAGAAAGGAGAATCTTTATGCCAAATTTACCAAGTGTGAATTTTGGCTTCAAAAAGTTGCATTTTTGGGTCATATAATCTCAAGAGAGGGGATATCTGTGGATCCAGCAAAAACAGAGGTTATTGAAAGATGGTCGAGACCAACAAAAGTAACTGAGATCCGAAGTTTTCTTGGTTTGGCTGGATATTATCGACGTTTTGTAAAGGATTTTTCACGATTATCTAATCCACTCACCAAGTTGACTCGGAAAGGAGTTAAGTTTTTTTGGACAGAGGAATGTGAAGAGAATTTCAAGGAGTTGAAAAGAAGGTTATCCAGTGCACCTGTGCTCACACTGCCTTGTAGTGGAGAAAGGTTTGTGATCTACAGTGATGCATCCAAGAAGGTATTGGGGTGTGTTCTTATGAAAAATGATATGGTGATAGCTTATGCCTCACGACAGTTGAAAATCCATGAGCAAAATTACCCAACACATGATTTGGAGTTGGCTGCGGTAATCATTGCATTAAAGATTTGGAGGCATTACCTTTATGGTGAAAGGTGTGATATTTATACTGATCATATAAGTTTAAAGTATATTTTCACACAAAAGGAGCTGAATATGCGCCAAAGAAGATGGTTGGAGCTGATTAAGGATTACGACTGCTCAATCCATTACCACCCTGGGAAAGCAAACAAGGTGGCAGATGCATTAAGTCGACAAGACCATGCTAGTTTATCCATGATGAGGATCACAAAAGATCCAATATTTATGGATTTACAAAGGATGGATCTTGGAATTATAATGGAAGGGGAAAAATCTTATCTTTCTCAAATGAATGTTCAACCATCTATACATGTGAAGATTAAAGAGGCACATAAAGAAGATGTCGAGTTACAAAAGAAGGTGAGAAATGTTCCTGAATTCAACCTTGATTGTGATGGGATAATAAAGTTCAAGAATCGGGTTTGTGTTCCTCCCATCCCTGAATTAAAGAAGGAGCTGCTGGATGAGGCTCATAGTTCTTCATTCTCTATTCATCCTGGAAGCACGAAGATGTATAGGGACCTGAAAGAGTACTTCTGGTGGGATGGCATGAAAAGAGATGTTGTTGAATATGTCTCTCGATGCTTGGTTTGTCAACAAGTTAAAGCTGAGAGACAAAAGTCTAAGGGGATGTTACAACCATTACCCATACCCGAATGGAAATGGGAAAACATCACTATGGACTTTGTCACAGGACTTCCTAAAACATCCAAAGGCAATAATGCTATTTGGGTCATAGTTGATCGTCTTACAAAGTCTGCACACTTCATTGCTATTAGAGAGGATTTCTCTCTAGATCAGCTTGCCAGGATATATGTAAAGGAAGTGGTAAGATTGCATGGAGTACCACTTTCTATTATATCTGACCGGGATACGAGATTTACCTCAAAGTTCTGGCGAAGTCTTCAGCATACTCTGGATACAGAGTTGAGTTTCAGCACTGCTTATCATCCTCAGACAGGCGGTCAGTCTGAGAGAACAATTCAAACCCTAGAAGATATGTTGAGAGCTTGCTCTATGGATTTCGAAGGAGGTTGGGATCAACACCTACCTTTGGGGGAATTTTCTTATAATAATATCTTTCACTCCAGTATTCAGATGGCTCCTTATGAAGCTCTCTATGGAAAGAAATGCAGGACTCCAACTTGCTGGGATGAAGTTGGGGAAAGAAAGCTATTAGGACCTGATCTCGTTGATGAAATGGAAGAAAAGGTTAGATCTATTCAACAACACATAAGAGAAGCTCAGAGTCGACAGAAAAGTTATGCTGACAACCGAAGAAAAGACCTAGAGTTTGAAGTGGGTGATAAAGTGTTCTTACGAATATCTCCCTGGAAGAGGGTTATGAGATTTGGAAAGAAGGGGAAGTTGAGCCCTAGATATATCGGTCCTTTCGAAATACTGGATCATGTTGGAAAGGTAGCTTACCGATTGGCGCTTCCACCGAATCTCTATCAAGTACACGATGTGTTCCATGTATCTCTCCTGAGAAAGTACATACCTGATCCTTCACATGTACTCAGCTCAGAAGTTGTACCACTGGAGCAAGATCTTTCTTATGAAGAACAACCGATAGAGATTCTGGATCGTAGCGAAAAAGTCCTACGAAACAAGACCACTGGATTGGTGAAAGTTTTATGGAGGAACCACCAACTTGAAGAAGCTACATGGGAGCTTGAGGATATGATGAGGGAGAAGTATCCTCATCTGTTTGTTACAAAGTGACGAATTTCGAGGGCGAAATTCTTTTTAAGGGGGGTAGAATGTAACACCCGATACTTTTATGTTATATAAATCATCAAAGGAATCTTTTTCTACACAACACTTGCTTGACTTGCTTTACACGAAATCGTGACCTTCCTCGATAGCTTGCGTCGTACGCAATACCGAGATTCACTAAACAACGATATGCTATTATGAATAGTAATAACCACTTTTTGAAATTTTATAAATTTTATCTTTCAAAATGGACTTCATTTTTGGATTCGGAATACCGAAATTAGCCTAGGGTGAAATTTTGGTATTTTTCTGAAAAATTTCAATTTTTGATGAATAGTGAAACCACTAAGTGGTAGGTTAAAAACTGAATTTTACATAAAACTTAATTTTACCGCTTCTGTGAATGGAATTTCAAAAATCCTAGAGACACGGTTAATATCAAGGACTAAAATGTGGTTCAATGAGATGAAAATAATTTTTTGGTGAATAGTAACTTTTTACTTTTTTACCACGGTTAATAGTAAATAGGGTAACTAAGGGTAAATATGATATTACTATTACCCTAAAACATGTCCTAATTCTATTGGATAAGTGTAATTCGACCAAAAACAACCTTATGAATATAATATGACCATTTAGGTCCACTTGGATTAGATTATGACATTTAATATTATTTTATTTAATGAATAGTTAAAATAGTTAAAATCAAAGTTTAATAACTAAAACATTTTTAATATGGGGTTATACATAAGATAAATTCGACTATAAATATTCATTAGAAATCTAAAAATATTTCCTACATGATGGTAGTTTATTTATAATTTTTAGACATTAAATTATTTAATTTATTTATGACACAATGATGATGCAGTAATTATCTTATTAATGAAATATTGACATAATTGATGTTATAAACACCAAAATAAATGTAATTTGAGACTTTTTATGAATTCCACTAATTTTATAGGTTACTATGATATATTAGTGTTGATTTAATCAACTTGGTTCGAACATATAATTCTGTTATGACTTTCACAAAAATCATATATCAAATAGTGTCAAAATTGACACAAAATAGTTTTTAAATCAAATATTATATTACTAATTGTTATTTTATTCCTAAAAATCTAAGGTTCGGCCAAATTACTTAGATAAGGATATATATATTAATAATAAACAATTTGGGGTTCGTTTGGCATGTTATAGTAAGTGTATTAACCATATAGTGAAAGAAAACAAAAAGACACGGTAAAAGTTAAATTATTTAACTTAGAGTTAAATCTAATTGATAAGGTTAAAATAATACCCTAAACTTGTCTAAATCCTATTGGTTGATAGGATTTCGACCCATCCCCACTTTAGCTTCGAAATAAGACCCTTTGGAACCATTATAAACCGATTTTGTTTTTAATATAAAATAATATTTTGAGATATTCCTAAGGTGCCCCTCTCCTCCCTTATAAAAGGGAACCTCCTCCCCCTCCTCCTCACACCAATTTGAGCACTCAAGCTCGGACAAACCCTGCCATTCTCTCCTCTCCACTTCCCTAGAATAATCCTATAGGTCCAGGTCTTCTTCAAACACCAATCTTAGTTCCCTAAGTGGAGGATTCAAAGAAGCGTTCCAAAGAAGAGGTAATATCCATTACCGATCTTTTCAATTTCTTTCTTCTTCAACTTCTTCTTCTTTAGTTGTTTCATGATAAAGTAATAACATCAGTATTACTTACATACCGATATGTTATTATAAATATGAAACAACCCTAATTCACCTTCTATCCATCCTACGGAAAAATGAAATCACCGCGCGTGCGTACGTACGGAATACCGTCTCCATGCCGTGGTGTAATCTATTTTCCACCATCACCTTACAAGGATGGGTATAATGATGTAATGAGTAACTATTTATGATTACTATAAAGTAATATTGATACTGAAATAATATACATATACTCCAATACAATTCCATGATCATAGGAACGATATCATCACTCGTGCGTACGTACGGAATACCGTCTCCACGATGTGATGCGACTCGTTCTACATGATCATCATTACATAGTAATTATATAAATGAATTGAATGAATAAATATGATATATGTTACACTAATACCATTCTGGATATAAGGTATCTATAACCTTAAAATAAGAATAAGAATTTATTCGGCAAAACACGCATAAGAACAAAAGGCAATAAAGACCCGAGTAACAAGTAACAATGAAATATTACTAACAAGAAGCTAAGAATATGACCATATATGATATCATATCAACATGTATGATTCTAGAATAAGTCAATAACATTATTTAAACCATTATACAGGAGATTCGGACACATACAAACCAAATCGGACCTAAGGTAAGGGAAAATATCACAATCTCATTTTTATCCGAGATTGTTTATTCGTAAGTATTTACTGGGGTGTATTTTATCATCCACATCCATGTTTCATCAATATGTAATATTATTTCCATCCACCTACAATTGTTTAAATCCATTTTTACCCTTAGGTGAGTTTTTAGTAATATGTATGAAAGTAATCTTTTGTCGTTTTTCGTACGAGGTACTTTTGACTTTTCCGACAAAAGTACGAAGAATGTTTTTTTAACTTATACGGCATGAATGGATTCTTAAAACATTATTTTCAAGAAGCTTCCTTTACAAGTTTTCAAGTTTATTTTTAATCAACTTCTTTTAGTTTATAATTGCATGACATGTTAAGAAAAGAAAAGTGTTTTTGAAGAAGAAAGGATATTTTCCTCAAGAATGGAGTTCAAGTGTTTTATCAAAATTATTTTCCATCTAAGATAGTAAAGGGTTCTGTTTTTATCCCTATTATTACATTGATTTGATTATGTTGTGAGGGAATTATTTTTATGAAGTCATTTACCTTATATGATTTGTTTTATGATGTCATGATGTTTCAAGAATCCCATTTTTGTTACATGTGTTATGCGATGATGTATGATTTATGATTATGTGGCACACATAAGAAAGGATTCATTATAAGATGGGTGGGACCTATATCTACCTCCAATGCATTGGGTAAAGATTTTATATCTCATGAGATAGACATGGCTGGAACGGTAGGTTATACCGGTTCAGTGAAACAGGACTGGAACGAGGGTGACTCGGTTCAGAAAGGGACTTTGTCCACTAAGATAGTCTTGGCAATGAGTCATGAATAACAAGAAATGATTTTCCATGATTATGTGTGCATGCCACAAAGTTTCAAGTTTCATGTTATGATTATGGGGATCTCATTTTCACTTCTATGATTTGTTCCATGTTAAGATATTATGATCTCTTTTGCAGGTTATGATTTTCAAAAAGATATGATATGATTTTTATTTCCTTTATTTTCCCTTGCTGAGCATTTGAGCTCACCCTTTTATGTTTTCTTTTCCCCAGGTTAGGAAGATGGATATTAAGTAGAATATGCTAAAAGGGACCCTAGATATGATGAAATAAATGGGAGACACTGTAGAAGATTTATGAACCAGTTGTTTATGTTTCCCAGTTTCTAAAGACACTATACCTATACGGTCCTTTGTGGTTTTGTCATATGTTGTAATAAGTGTGCTTCAATTTTGAAGTATTAACAATGTATGTAAAGTATGGGTCGTTATACTCGCCATTCCATTATTTCCTTAGTTATGGTTTTCTCTCGAGAATATCTTATTATATCGAGTCCCCAACTTAACTAGGTTAACATAAAATTTTAATCAATATTATCTCCTTAGATATCTATATTTACTAAATTCATTATATGAATATATAATTTTATTCCAACATATTACTAAATGGAATGTATACAGATGTATTCGAAATGATTATAAAATAATCATCAAATACTTATAGACTAACCTATGGAAAACAAATGGGTTATAAAATTTTAATCATCACATAATCATAATACATATATATAAAGATAGTAGAGGATATCATAATAGCATTAATTATCTCAACATATCTTAATTAACCGTTGTGAAGGTAATGGGTTCATGTAATTATCCAAAGATAATTATCATCAAAAGTCATCCATAAAAGTGGATGGAATCATAAGATCATATACCTATTGACATATAAAAATATATTAAGGATTATCACTTATATAAAGAATAAAATTAACAGAACATTTGAACCATTCTTTGAAAACATGAAAAAATCTATTTTTTATATAAAATTTTAACAAATAATTCCCAGAATATTGAAAAAATATATCCTCTTTAAAAATAACCATGATGTTATTTAAAGTTAGATTAAAAGGAATGAATAGTCTTGAAATTAGATAAATTAATTTATACCATATAAGTTAAAGGGGAATAATCTTTTCACAGTTTTGTAAAAATATTAAAATGAACCGTTTAGAGAAAATATATATCAATATAATCTGTTTTAAAAAAAATAGTCAAATAAAATTTAAGGATGGTGAAAATTTTAAAACATTTAAACTATTGGTAAAACCTTGTATAATATAATTTTTAATATAATATACATTGGAAAAAAGTTTTATTTACCATAAATAAATAAAGTTGATTTTTCTGTAAAAACATTTTACTTATCACATTAAGTAAATATTAGTAGAAAATGAAAACAATAAATAATAATTTATTGAATAAAAATAGGAAAATAATATATATTAGGTTTAAAGGATAATATTCATATAGTATAAGATATATAAATTTATCATGGAAACTCCTGAAAGGAAATGGGGTGGTAACATAAACATCGTACCTCAAGTATCTCTTTACTTCATACTCAATATAATATCCAATATAATCAATATAATTTTTTTTATAAATATATTATATAATAATAATCATCCATAAATTACAATATATCATTCCTTTATAATGTTAAAATGTCCTTTTATTAATAATCTCTTTATTAAGATGAATATTCAAGAGAAAATTCTCCCGTTTTCGATTCATGTTTTAGTTCGATGGTTATTCTACATACACCTTGGTCAAGGGTACATTGTATATAGTGTATTAATAATTAACTAAAAATCATATTAATTAATAATATGCACTTTTATAATCAGTTTTATAAATAGGTGATTAAAATTTAATTACATCACTTCCTGGAGTTGATAGTTTGCAGGTACACAAGAGTGATGTTTCTACTTTGGGATAGATTGAATGAAATAAATGTAATTAATAATTCATATGTATATATTTATTATTAACTAATAAATATATTCTATAATCATAAAATCTGTAATTCTTAATTCAATGTAAATTAGCTATAAAAATGAACACATTTTATTTACCGATGTGGTTGTCCACACTTACGCACGAGTGATGTTATCATTTTCCAATGGATGTTAAGGTAAGAAGGTAGATAAAATAATATAGTATAGAATTATAATTATTTCATTAATATAATATATAAATACTAAATCCATTATAATAACCATTCATGAATGATGGTGATGAAAAATGAAATACATCGCTTCGTGATGCTATAGTATGAACATATGTAAGAACAATGTGTTTGTTTCCAATTTGATAAAGAAGAAGATTACTAAATTTTTCCAAATTTACATAATAAAACATAAATATTTTTTAGATTATTATTTTATTGTATCATTTTAGATAGAATATAATTTAATTAGGTATAAAATATATTAAATGAAAACACCTAGTTAAGAGCAATACCTCTTCACTGGACAAACTCTGTTGGATTTCACCTTAGGCCTTCTAGGGTTGGTATTTATATTATAAAAGTACCACTAAATAATGGGGATTGATAAAAATAAGTTATTTTTTAGGTATTTTTTGAAATAGAAGGCTCATGACGTGTGAGGATGAGAGTAGATGTTGTATCATTTTATAAGGGCGGGAGATGACACAATTAGAATTTTTCTAAAGATCAAAATATAATAATGCCTTACATAATAAATATGGATCCAAAATGACTCATATTATTATATTAGATGATATATTGTTGAAATTTTACCATAAAACTAGATTTATACAAATTTTGCATCATTTTAAACCCTATTATTTTTTTCTAACCATTTTAACTTGTCTTAACTCTTACCTTGACAACAAAATTTGTTATAATATTAAAATTCACAATAAAAACATTATGTTGAATTTGTTCAGTAATATTTTTTTGATGATTTAAAATATCTTCTAAATTTTGAAAGATTCAATTTCTATAAGTGTTACAAATTATTTTTTAAATAAGTGTGAAAAATAAAATATAATTTTTTTTATTAAAATTCATTTGTAAGCATAAAGATGAGTTTTCCACTATTTAATTCTAGGAGAAATCTATTTTATGAATTTTTAAGTAAATGATTTAATATATTATATTTTTTTTTATTAAAATCATTCCAAAATTGGAATTAATTTAATTTATTATGAAAAAAATACATTATGGTTAAAAGGATATGTTTTTAGGAAAAAATATCTTTTTTTACATTCAAATACATTTATATTAATTTATATATAGTTTAAACTATTGAATATATTTTATGAATTTGTAAAAAATAATTTTTCATAATTTTTTTGACCTATTAATACACCAAAATCCAACAAATCTATGATAACTATAATATTAAATAATAATATTTTTATAGTATTAAATGGTTTCTTTAAACTCAGTGTTGCATGTAGAAATTTTTTATATGAAATTAAATTCATTTAATGAGAAATATATCATAAAATTATGGAGTGTTAGATTATACCACATTAAAATAATTTCAACCTCAAAATTATTTCACATTGAAATAAACAATGGACGATACTATTGGATCATCATATCTTATGTTCTCAAATAGATCGTTAAATTTTATTGATTTTCCATAAATCATTTACCATGTGAGTGGTCTTGTTTCAATGAACATTACCAATTAGATTCAGAATCCCCATTGGTTGTTCCTCATATAAGAAATAATTGTTTAGTTGTTTGGCCATTGAGTTTATTACATGTGAGGGATCATGTATGTGCTTACTCAAAATAGATACTTAGAGAACATTTAGAATTTGATAGAGGTTTTTTGTATATTCCATGAAATAAGAAACCACCCTGATTCGATTAAAAATTTCAAAGAGGAAAAATTTTCTATAGATAAAAATTACATTATTTCCATAATTTCATATACTTATTCTAAGGATATTTTCATAGTGGTACCTTTTCACCAACATCAATCTTTATATCACATCGATGATTTTCAATCTAACTTTTCTGTCGACTTTGAGAAGACTTGATGTACAACTAAATGTATCTAAAATTGTTTTCAATTTACTCATCTAGATTAGGTACCAATAGAATTATTTCTCTAACTTAATATTAGAACATTATATTTATACAATTTATTACATAGAGAGATTCATAATTAGGCATCTGTATGCTCAATTGAAAGATATTTTTGTAAGTAAATTCTACCAAAAGAAGGTGTTGACCCCAACAAACCTTGAAATCCACATAATATGATCTAGAAATATCCAAAAGGGTTTTAATTATAATCAAAATTGATAATCATAAAATAAATAATAAATTAATCAAATGACATAAATATTACATATTACAGATAGTTACATAACCCAAGGGCCAAAAGGTTTAGTGTCTTTGAAATTATATACATAAAACTCTTATTTTATTTCTTTTGTGAACATTAATATATAATCATGCTACTATATAACCTTTTATCTATATGTCACATGATTTGATATAATTTATAACATTGGGATTGGAAACATAATAAAATGGTTTGATCAAACGCTGAATAAGAGAAAAAACATATAGTCGCAAGAATGAAAAATGAGGAAGACATAAATATCAAGAAAAAAGCATAAGTTCATTCATGATAACCTTTAAACCTACTGTATCATGATAAGATAATAAAAATATCAATAATTTATCATAAAAGATATAAAATTCTATAAAACAATGTCTAAATTTTCTTATAGCATGTGACAATGACATAAAAGTTCATAATAGTTTAAAAATATAGCATAATCAATAAAAGATGACATTTCTTAAAGATGAAATTCATCTTGAAAATTTAACCCAGCTTTATGAAAAACATGTAATTGTGAAACAACCATAGTCATAAAAAAACTTTTGTGATAAATCCCATTATTCGCCAGGCTATGTGAACAAACTCATTAGGTTCACACTTTAAAATGTGAGCAAACCCATCATGACCATGCCAGTGTGGAAAAATTCATTATGTACAGTCTTGACTATCTCATAATATATATGATCAAACCAATTTATTGGATGATTATATATTACCCCACCCATAATTACAAATACTTATGTGTGCCTCTTAAAATCAAACATTACTAAATCTTAAATAACTCATGGAAGAATAATGGGTTTCATAAAACATCCATGAATATACCGTCTTACGAACTTAAATGAATCATAAGATATAAAATTTATTTTCTAAAATGAATAATATTATAGTCACATATATAAGGTGATAGTAAAACAACTTCATGAATGATAAACCTTGGTGGGTTTATAGATCAGAAAATATACAAGTTTTCACCAAATAATTTAAAACATTTAAGTATAAATTAAATTCAAAAACCTTTTTTTCAAGGGAAGATAATTTTTTTGAAATATTTTTATAAATAGGTTCATATAATATATCCTATAAGAGATATATATTTTATTGATGATTACATGTGATAAACTGATAATGTTTATGTTTTAATGAATATTTAGTAACACTTATTTTAAAAATATATAATGTTTTAAAAAAATTTAACTAAATATTCATTAAAAAATTTAACATTTAATGTGATCCTTAAAAGTGGGGACTTTAGAAAAAACAAATTATTCAAAAATTGCAATTGAAAATACTTCAAAAAAATTAATTTTAAGAAAATATATAAAAATGGATACATGAAAATGTCCTAATGTTTATCAAAATAAAATGTGGTGTGGATGATAAATCCATTTATTTTGAAAGGGTAAAAAACCTTTCGAACATATTCAAATAACATTTTAAAAAAACCTACATCATTAAAAGGTATAATAAAAACATTTCATTAAAATGAAATAAGGGGAATATATGGATAATTGGAGATAAACAAAATTTTATTTCCCACTAGGGAAAGGAGAATATTGGTTGGATTTAAAAATACTATCATAGATAAAATATCCATTAAAAGTAATGCAAATTATTCTTAATTAAAATTAATTTTAAAAACATAAAAATAAATAAAGAAGAATAATTTGGTGTGAAACTTTATTTCCATCAATATTATGGTGGAACAGTATGTTAAACTATTATAGGTTATAATATATCAATCATGAATTACACTAGATGAAGAGGAGTGATTATTACCCAATGAAATGTTTGAGTCATGGAAACCCCTTAAAATATTTGTGTATTTTAAATTAAAATGACATTAGAAAGATATATTGAAATTTAACATTCGATATCATTAAATATATGATAATAACCTAATGAAATTTCAATGGTGTGGTAAGTACAATGTAAAACTTTAATCATGGTGTATAACATAAACATGTCTCAATGATAAGAAATTGAGATGTAAATCCTTACCTTGTTCCCTTTTTTAGTTGATCATATATAAAATTGCTATAAAAAACCTAAAAAATTAATATAAAATTTTATAAATATAATCATAAATATTTACCCTTTATAATACTTATTATAATTCATTACCATGATTATATTATTTACTTATATCGTATTATGACCAATGGGTGTTAATAACTTTAATTTCTTTGCAGGTGTTTAATAATTTTGACATCAATACCCAAAATTTGATTACAATTTCATTATTGATATATAATTTATTATTATATAATATAAAATTTAGTTTAAATGTTATTATTTCATTCCATATTTATTTTGGTTATTTTATCAGTAAAATGAATTGATGGAAGCTTATTTTGTTAATTTTAAGGAACAACAATGTTACATTAATAATAAGTTAAATACCTAACATAATACTTTAAAAACATTATAATAATGATTATATTAACATTAGAGTGAAAAATATTATTTTTCACGACCCCGTATTTATCTATAATTATAGTTTAATTCATTGTTCAAGTTGGTGGTTAAGTAAACCCAAACATGAATACACTTTAACCAGATTGGGGAGTATCATTATGAAGGGGATTATTTTGAAATAATATCATTGTAAAAAATAATAATGAAATTATATTTATTATTTAATTATAGTGAGGAATATTTTAATATTTTTACATAATTTATGAAAATATAAATGAGAAACAAAAAAAATTATCGTGGGGGATTTAATCGGCATCTACAAACGATTAACATTCCTGATTCAAAATGCATGATAGGGGTGAAGGTGGATAATAAATTTAAAATTTAAGATCATAATTATATGAGATATGTCATATTTAATAATCATTATCACCATTTATTATATTGTTTTAAATTGGTAAAAAAACAAATGACTTCACTTTGTGGAGGTGATAGCCCATGTAATGAACTAATAATGATATATTATTTTATAAAGTTGGTAGAAATGAATAAATAATTTTGGCAAAACTAATATTTTAAAAATTTAATTATAATAATTATATTAAATTCATATTATTATTATTATGAAAATACATTTGGATGAGTAACATTAAAAATTAAATCCAAATAAGAGATAACACTTACGTTGTGGATTTGGTTTTTCCCATTGAAGTTCCTAAGAAACTGAAGGGATAATTCTTTCTGTGACTAACTAGGTGATTATTTTTCCTGATATGGTTATATATGGTGTAAAATGGCATATATTCAAGGCTTAATTATAAGTATTAGTGTGTTTTTAAATGGGTTTAATATATCCTCTTTGAAAATAGAAGAAAATGGAACATTTTGAAACATCCTTTATAATTTCATAATTCCATGGAACTATTTAACTATCAATGGCCCCAATGTTTTGAAAATATTTATTATGGGGTGTATTAAGGTCAATAAACGTAGGAAAATGTATTTACACACATGTTTTAAACATGTTACAATATTTTTATTATTATGTTTTTACATTTAACTATTTAACTCTTAAACTGGGTAAATAGTTTTTAACTTTTTGTTATTTTGATTTACTAAATGTAAACATAACCCATACAAAAAAATTTGTGTATTTTGGAAGTAAATTTAATATATATTTAATCCAATTAAATTTATAAATACTATATAGTTGACTTTTAAATTTAAAAGGATCATGTGTAGAAACAAAAATTCAGTAGAAAAATAACATTTTGACCATTATAGATTCTAAATATTATTTTTTATTGAATTCAAATTAAATAAGTGGTAAAATATATATTTATCTATTTAAAAATAAAATAACATTAATTATTTGTTGGATTTAAATTTAATTTTTTTATATAAATTCCATGATCTAAATAAAAAATAATTTTAAAATAATCATGTTACCATTATTGGTGGTAATTATAATTTATCCTAACAATCTATATTTTACACCCAAAAATTAATTTACCCATATTTAATAATATTAAAATTATTATCTAAATATAGGAATAATTTCATAGAATTAACTGTCTATTTTATGGGAAATTAATGTTAACGTTAGCACATGTAACATGTAAAACCCCATTTTTTCAAAAGTGTAATTTTAAGAATAAATTTTATGTGTGGGAAACAATTATCAATGTTATGGATTATAATGATTTTAATAGGATTATACTTTTTTATAGAATAGTTTTTGGGTATTAAAAAATTTTACAACTTAATTTACCTATGGTTAATTTTATTAAATAAACAGATGAAAAATAGTTTTAATAAAATATTACATGATTTTCTATAAATATTCTCAAGGGTTTTAAAAATAAAAAAGGAATTTAAAATGATTTAATTTAATTTGTAAATATACATTTTCTATATACAAATTATTTAATAAAATTATATGTCATATAAATATTATGATATTAGCAACATCAGTATTTTTCATTTTTCACTTAAATATTAATGAATTAAAAAAAATAAAAAATGCATCCTAAGCTAATTTTGATGTGAGGAATCAAAAATTTCGTTTTACATTATAAAATATAAAATCTTAAAATTAAAAAACAATAATATTTTTAAAATAAAATATATAATATAAATAAATCAGATTTTATTGAAAACAAGCTTGTAAATATTTACTCATATCAAATTTTTACCTTCTAATGGAAATACTTATTCATGGTTTGAAATATTATTTTCTATTATATATTTATTAATAATGTATTATTAATATCATTTGTTTTTATAAATTGGTTATATCATGTGAAAAATGTTATAGAATATTATTGGTATATTAAAGGATCCAAAATCATGGGTCATTACATTCTACACAACTTAAATAAATTATTCCCTCTTAATTTAATTATCATTTACATATTAGATTATATAAAGGGGTGAAATGATTAACATGATAAAATATATAATAAATAATGATATATGATCCTCAATATCATATGAAAGACTAGAAAACACTTATTTTTCTCAAACATTTCAAGGAAATATATATCATAGAGAGGTATTAGGGATCATTTTCATGATTTAGTTTTATTCTTAGATAATTCATTGATTTCCTTGTACAAATTGATGGTCATGGTTTATTTGGAATTTATTTATCCCTATTATAGAAATTATTTAGGATTAAAAAATAATATAGCCAATCTACTTTGAAAATATCAATTTTTTAGGTGGATATTATGATTTTTAAATTTTTTATTTCCCCAAACATAATAATCATGCAAGTAAACAATAATTTAGAGTGTAGGCTAAGTGAACCTTAATTTCCACCATCATCTCCATCGATAGTTATTTCCTAGTTTCTTCCTTACTCTCGTGGTATAAGAGGTTATATATTTCTATAGTGATAAAAAAATCAATGGTTTAAGACATTGGATTGGATAATTTCCGAGATTACTAGAAGAAAAGATATTGAATAGTTAGTGATTACCTTGGATGAGTTATATATTATATTCACATTTCAACTAAAATATTTTTTCCCTTGATAGTTTCATACTCAATAGACCCCTTTAATATTAGTAACCCTTTATGTTGTCCCCTTGAAGAAATTTCATTTTTGTTTCTTTCTAAATTATATTTATATATATGTATATAATTAAGCATTTATTCCTTCTCCATATTCATCACATGATCATTCATGATAATCCATATTTCTCTTATTTGGATTATTTTGGACAATTTCAATGTTCATTTTTTTAATTATATTCCATGAAAACAAGTTTGGAATAATTACTTGGTTTATTATTCAATTGTAAATTTTGTAGGGGTTTTTAGTACGGTAATCTTCAAATTATTCCTTGCACCCATGGTTTTTTCTAGGATTATCCATTAGTAAAACAAATATTTTTTCCATGAGTGATAGAATATTAACAATAATATGTAATTATCATAATCATATAATGATTTAGAACATAAAAATCATATTATTTTACACTTCTATCATTTTTATAGTTTGCATAGTTCAACCAACATCTTTCTGACGAGTAGGTGGCTCGCCCGTTCGGGCGGCGGTGATGGCCGCCACGCCCGCCCTTCTCTGGCAACACTAGGTAGCCCCGATGTCCTCCTAACCATTCTCTGATCCATCCATCCTACCCGACTTCCCCCGGATTAATCTTTGCCCTAATGTCCCGTCCCTTCACCGAGGGGCTCCATTCCTTCCACTCTCCCTACAAGAGTTTTCCGAGGCTTCTAATCTCCATGTGTTATCTCTAATAGCTTGATTTGGCCGTCAGCGCCCTTCCCTGGACAGTTTCTATAGCTTTGCCAATGAATCTCTAACCCTTCAAGATCGCGTCGTCATCGGGCTTCTGGACTCTCGTCACTTCTCTCTGCGATTTTCCAATGATAACGATCTTGATGCGTTTTGGTCCAAAGGCCTTCGTTCCTGTGGGGGTCTACGTTTCATTCTCCTTTTTTGGAGCTACGACTTTGACTGGAAGAGGGATTCACCATCTGTGGCTATCTGGGTGAGCTTTCCGGGTCTACCCCTTCCCTTCCAGAACCCTACTATTCTGCAATTTTTAGGTAATTTGGTTGGAAGGTTTTTGGCTTTTGAAGAGCGATCGAGGACTCTGTGCCATCCAATAGCACCCCGAATATGTGTGGAAGTCGACGTATCCAAGCCTCCTATTGAAGAAGTATGGATCAAGGTGGAAAAAGAGCTTCGGTGCCACCAACCGGTGACTTTTGAGAACTGGAATGACTACTGCACTTCCTATTGTCGACTGTTTCATCTTCAACAGGGATGTATTAAACTGTTTCAGAATTCTTCAAACATGGCTGATAGCAGAATTTCCCCACCAGAGTCGCAAACAGCAGGCACCACGGAACCCATTGGCCCTAGTATTTCATTATAGAAGGAGGATGCGGCTGCATCCCCTATTGAAAATGGTATGAGTATGATTGATGGAAATTTGGCTTCACCTGCGAAACAGGATGTATCAATGCCTAATCGCAGTACCCAAATTGAATATTCTTCAAAGCTATCTCCTACCTCACCTAAAGCCAGGGTCAAGGATGTATTCAACAGGTTGATCGGAGCCCTTAAGGGTATGAAACAACCATTGTCACTGTATTCTCAGTGCAATGCTGTGGGTACTGACACTGAGTCTGGTTTAAATGGTACCCATTCTGATATGGAAAGGGTTAATGGGGAAAATCAGGAGGGAATTATCATGGCTCCTGGTTCTGGTCCTTATGAGGATGCATCTCGGTCAACTAGAAATGATAAAGTTGCTGCTTCTTCGGGAGGCACCAAGACAAAAATAGGGAAATGCTGGACCCAGGATAGTGTTGAGACATTCAACTCCTTTGACTGTTTGGAAACCATTGAGTCTACCCTGGTTGAAGGGGATGGGAAGACTGAGGGGGGTTCAGGAGTTGACAAGGTCCAGGAGGAGGGGAAGTTACCTAAGAAGAATAAAGGGAGAGAACGCAAGGACTACTCATTTTTACCAAAGCCGATGGAAACACGGTCAGGTAAAAAATCTAAGCTAGGTGAGAAGGAAACATCATCTTCCAGGGATGTCATGCAAGAGGAACCCCAGGTTCTTGCCAAGGTGAATAATAATGGAATGGTCAGCGGTTCTAAAACGGGAAAGAGCTTAAAAGAACCTATCATCTTCTCTGAATAGGATATGGTAGAGGAATTTCTCTATGTCAACATCCCTCAGGAAGAGGCCGATATGATGGGAAGACCTATCAAATTGGAGGTCAACATCGAGCAGGCCAGGTGGATTGAAAAACATCATTTGATCCTAACTAGACGCTTCAACAATCAAAAAATCAGCAAAGTAGAATATATCCGAACATGGGACAAAATGGCGGATCGATTTGAAGACTTCATTGGGGAAGACCCTGATGCTAAGGTATGGTTAATGAATTTGAATCTGTATAGAGAGGAAAGCACTAACAGGCTCAGATTATGCTTTGGTAATTTTTCACTTTCCAATGAGGCTTCACCTCTGGACTAATTGGGTTTGTTTCTCCTGTTGCTATCAAGTGTTTGGTGGTTGCCCCTCTGTCTGCGGTTTGTGTGTTTTTGTTGGTTCGTCGCAGGATTTCTTTGTGGGGATAGGTTTCTCTGTCATCGTCTTTGTAGGCCATTTGGTACATGGCTATTTTTGGGGGATGGAAACATCGGGAGGGACCATGCTTGTATGGGATCGCCGACTGTCCTGCATGGGGATGTTGGTTGATGCTGTTGCTTGAATGGGGTATCCTGTTTTTTCCTGTTTTTGTTTGGGGATGTTTGGATGTATTGTCGGACCCTTTGGTTTCTCAATTTTCTTGTAAAAGTGTTGTTCTTAATAAAAAAATAATTTTCAGTCAATATAATATAACCAAACAAAGGATATCCCCAAAGAGTGTCAAACTAGGTGTGCATTAAGGGTCAATTCACCATGAACCAAAATGATGAAGGATATATAATCAACAAACACTTTTTGGTTTCATTACCCCACAATTATTATATGCCAATACTATATCCACTTTTATTATCCAAACATTGATTTATTACTAAAAAACAATCTAGTCATGAATTTACATATATTTTAGGATATCATCCTATATTTAGGCTCATTAATAGTGTTTTTACAGAGGTTATATGATAATAAAAACAGTGGAAACTAAATTAATTAGTAAAAATAAAAAAACCCATATCTAAACAAATATAAAAAACTAAACCTTCATATGATTCTACAATATGGACCTATAATAAAAATGATATAAATAATACCTTAATCTGTTGATTTAAATAGCCCATCTTAGAGAGAATTGCATAACCTAAGTACTAAAAGTTTTAGTGACTTCTAAATTAGCTCCTAGCACATCTTATTTTATTATACTTCTTTAAATTTATCCATAATAATTCTCCCCTTGACCCTTTTATAGGTATATAGAATGGTATAATCCACATCACAACCTTGGGTTTAAAACAATTGGAAATAGGTGGGATTAAACACTTAGTAAGTAAAAAAATCTTCACATTAAGGAAAACATGTTGAAGGCATAAATATCATAACAAATTATGTTAATAAAATAATTGATAATCATGAAATCTAATGAAGAAAAAAATATCATTAATGAATCATTAAGGAATAATTATATATATTACCTATCTCAAAACATATCTCAAATCTTATATAACATGTTAGAATTGCAGAAAAACTAAACAATACTGTAAATACATTTCATAATCATGAAAACATAGAATTTCAAGGAATTGATATGAATCTTGAAAATCTAACATAACATTATAAACAACATATAAATGTGAAAAAACAATAATTATAAGAAAACCTATGTGAGTAAACACAATATTCCCATAATTATGTGAAAATACTCAATATATGCCCAACTAAATTTTTTGGCAAACCCATCATGGAAACACATTTGTGAACAAACTCATTATGTATACCACTTAATATCTAATGAGATATATTCATAAACCAATGAATTATAGGGATATATATGACTCAACCATTCATTATACATACATTTGAGTTCCAGTTAAAATGAATCCTCATGATATCTTAAATAACCCATGAAAAAATTTCTTAAATATTATCAAGAATATTGGAAATCTTAAGATATCAAGAATATTATATTATAAACATAATAACATCATAACAATAAAGATAGTGTACCACTCTCTATATAATTTACATTATCATTTTGTTATGCATCTGAATCTTATATAATACCTGACTAAATTTTAAGGGGGTTTGGATAGTTTTGAGGTGTTCTGGAAGTGTTATAAAGGGTTTATAATTTGATAATTGTTAGGGGAAAACATGCAATATATATTGGATACTATGAAATGTGAGGTTGGAAGTCACTATGTAGATACATGCCTAGAGAAATTGTTTTCAAAACCGAGCAGATTCTAGGAGAATCCTTGTGATTGGGGACATAGGGAAAATGAAGGTTGGTGAATAATGTGCCAAACCTTACATGTCCTCTATGTGAGGGCATTCCCTTGGGAAAACTACACCACACGGTTTCCCAAAATGCGTGGCATTAACCATGTATATCCTTGGATATTTTCTAGTAGCACACACATGGTTTCTGTATAATTTGAATAACTGTGTGACATGTAGTTAATGCTCCAAAATTTATGTTTTAATTTAGATTAAGGCCCCATAATACTTATTAATAAACTATTTCTCAGGATCTCAAACCCATTTTCCTCCCTTTGTGATTCAGTTTTATCTAGAAGCAGTTTTTATACAAATTAATGTGTGTTATAGATCTAGAAGCAGCATAAATCCCCTGTTCTTCACATTTATTCTTATATTAACACTTCTATACTCTCTCGGATCCAGGTATATATATTTTTTATAGATAGATCCATGTACTAGGATGTGATACAAGATGAAATCATACTGTTTTAATTTATGGAAGGTTTTTCTGGTCCTAGAATGTGATTTCTATAGTGTTGAACTTTTTTTCATCACCCATTGAGTGGTAGGTAACATCTTTCTCATATCCACTTGTTTTAGAATATAGAGTATTTTATTGTTTAAATGTGTTTATTTTATTTTATATATAAGTATTCTATGAATTTTTAAGTAAACCATTTGTTTTTTAGAAATATGGCAAATTGAATGGATTTTGGGAACCTGATTTCATATAGTTTCAAAATGATGTTTTAAAATTATGGTATGGTTTTGATGTGGTTTTCTTTGAAAAGTTATCAATGGAAGGGGGGTTTTATGTAAAATTTGTTGAAGTATAAGTTTTAAAAAACAATTTTTGTGTGTTCGTAGTGGGATAGACTATGTCCATGAAGTACCATCATCAATGTGGGATTGAGTATGGTCTTGACGCACAACCGTCAATTTGTGACACCAAACATGCATGTGTGGATGGGGGTATGATCATGGAAAAGGTTATAAAAGTTAATACTGAATTATTATTATAAGGCATCGGCCTTAATCCTAACTTAATCTTGAGTTATTACAAGATTACACATTGGGGGTCTTTTCAGGTTTAGAGTTTTAGAGAATTGGATCATAAAACTTGCATTACATTCAACATTTAAACAAAATGGTTACATAAAAGATGGTATTAATTTTTCCCATCAATGAAAACATATTTAAAATAAAATCTGGATTCTTTCTGGACACTTCCTTGACACCATCATCATATCATGTACCCTTCCCTTGACCTGTGAAAATTTTTTCAAAAACTTGGGATAAGCATAAAGAGCTCATTAAGGGATATAAAAATATGGAAAAGAAACATGAGTACATGTATACACAAGAATCAATGAAATCATACTCTACTCATTAAATATAAGCACTTTAACATACCTCATCAAATCATGAATAAATCATAGAAATCATAAGACATAAAGGTAACTTGAGGCATTCATAAAATTCTTACATAGGGAGTCACCCTCTTGGTTACGTTTGGAATACCCATCACAGTATATTCCATAAATCTCTACGGAGAAACCTTAAAGTTTAACTCCTTCGCGTTACCCAATGCATTGGAGAGCTATATCGGGCTCACCCGCCCTTAGTTTATCACAGAACCACTCGTCTTCATAATAATGCCCAAGAACCATAACATAATCGTATCACATAAAACATACATAAAGGAAACACAACATTTCCCCATTTCAATAACAAGATATCAATATAACACATTGATATAATAGAAACATTATTAAAACCATTTTCAATACCAAAATAAAAGAAAAGTAAAACATGGTATTTATTTTTCATTTAAAAAAAGGTATGGCTTGTAGAGAAATCCGAAACTCAAATAATGGTCATGGCGGCGGAGAATTCGTTGTCGCTGCATACGTACGACAAAAACATTCCCTTTTGTCGTTTAGTAAAACGCTTCGTATAAAAAAGATTTCTTTTGGATAAACGTATAAGTCAATGGGGTTTATACACCATATAAAAGAATGTTGTGTATAAAACAAAATATGCCTCAATGAAAGGATATTGAGATGAAGTCCCATACCTCGGGTCCGACTTGACTCGATCATTCTTTAACCTCCTGAATAATAAACTTGAGTTAATTTCTACTTTCTTATGAACCTTTTTCAAGGTCATTATTCCTTTTATATCACTTATTACCATGTCATGAACACTATGTAATTATTTAAGTTAATAACGGTCGTTTTAACGATCATTGGTACTTGAGTCAAAAATAAAATCTTTATAATTAAAAGTTGTTCATGTATCAATTATATCCAGAGTTATAATCATGATGTAGATATCATATATATCATATATATCCAGTATATACATGCAATTATAATATTACATAACGTTTAGAGGTATGAAATGAAATGCACCGTTCATGGAGACGGTAAGCCGTGCGTATGCATGAACGCTAATTTCATTTCTATTTCGTATTTTATGGAATGGAATAATAATTATATAAAGGTATATTATAAGTCCAGTATAATATCATATATAATATCATTAATTCCATCCTTTATACGTCCCACATATGGTATTAACGAATCAAATCACTTTGAGGGGGCGGTACTCCGCACTTCCTAAAATGAAGATATCGTGTTTACTCATAATGGAAACTATAAAGGTATTCCATGAATGAAAAATACAGAAGCTTAATTAAAAAATAAACATATTATACACCATATATAAATATAGTGACATCTTAATGGCCACCTTTGATGGTGTTAAAAGAATATTGAACAATCATCGTTTTGTGAGGCAGAAATTCACCATCCACGGAAACAGTATGTGTTTTAACCATTAGATGTAGTTGTGTGTAAGTGTAGCTAGAATCCTTCTTATAACAACATCATAGTATATTTAAGATACTATTTTTTTTACAAAAGAATGGAATGAAAAGAGTTTTGAGGGTTGGAGAAGCAAAATAATACATAAGAACACAAGAGAAAACACTACCTTTAAAACATGCAACTCTTTTAGATTTGAGCTCAAAGGCTTCCTTGGGAAGACTTATACCCAAAGTGAGGCTTCAAAGAGTAATATAGGGATGTGGAGAGACAAAATGAGTAGGGTTTGGCTGAGCCAAAGGCTTTGGAAGTGTGGGTAAGGTGGTAGAGGGGGTGGCCTTCTATAAGAGGAGAGGAGGGGCACTCTTGGATTGTTAAGAAAAGATACTTTGTTATAAAATGATTTTAGGATAAAAAAGGTCCCACAATTATAAATTTCTAGGATAAGGTGATAAGGATTCTAAATCCACCCATCCAATAGGTTTTTGAAAACAGTAGGTCTTTGATTTTACATTATATTTTCATTTTATTTAAATCGTTAAATAATGAGGTAATCGCTGCATCGTCATGGTGTCATAAATAATTTAATATATTTAATATATAAAATTTTAAACAAAATACTTTGATGTAGGCAATATTTTTATCTTTCTAATTAATATTTATAGTAAAAAATATGACTTGTATAACCCCATTTAATTTTTTTTTATTAAAACAACTCATGTTTGTGTCATTTTTACTTTTACTTTAAATAAAAGGCATTAATGTCTTTATCTTACCCAAGTGGCTCCATGGGGTCCCAAAAATCGACACATGGGTTGTCTTGGTTGGCCATGACACATAAAATAATGGTAGGACATGTTTCTAGGTATTTTCATTTTATTATAATATCATTTTTTGCCTTAAATTGCACTAATTACCTCTAATTGCGATTAAAAACTTAAAAGTTACTATTCACCAAAAAAAATATTTTAATCCCATTGAACCACATTTTACTTCGTAATGACAACCATGTATGTCAGATTTTTGAAATTCAAAACACATAGGTGGGAAAATTTCATTTAAACGAAAAATCAGTTTTTTAAGTACCACTTAGTGGTTTCACTATTCATCAAAAATTGAAGTTTTTCAGAAAAATACCATAACTTCACCCTAAGCTATATTTGATATTACAAATTCAAAAATGATATCTATTTTATGAAATTCAAAACATATAAGCTAAATTAATTAATTTAATAATTAATTCCCGCTGTCAGAGCAAATATCGTGTTTTTATGAAACAATAAGTATCAAAAGATTGACACTAGTTTAAGTCCAATTTCAAAGTGAAGTTAATTCAATGAACACTATTGGATTAAATTGTAAAAATATATTCTAATTGAACTTTAAAACCAATTCAGAAGATAATCTAATAATATAAATAAATTAGATTAAAAAGAGGTTTTGAATTAAAATACAACATTTTTCACTATTCATTAAAAAATGAATTTATTGGAAAAATACAAAAAATTTACCCAAAGTAAATTTCAATGTCCCAATAATAAAGAATAAGTTTATTTTGACAAATAGTGCTTATAAAATTTTCAAAATTTTGATTTAAAAATGGTTTTCCATCAAAAGACAGTAAAACAATCTTTCAAAAATATTAGTCTATTCCATGCTTAAGATTGGATTTATTCTCATTTTAAGCCTCTAAAACACTATTTAATTCATTAATAGACATAGATAAAAATATATATTATTCATTACTTACATGGAATGTTACATCCTTCCCCCCTTTAGAAAATTGCGGCCCCGCAATTTTTTACTTATCAAATAAGTGGGGGTATTTAGCCCTCATTGCATTTTCAGATTCCCATGTTGCCTCTTCAATCATGTGGTTTTTCCACAAAACCTTTACTTGATGAATCACCATATTCCGTAACACTAGCTCCCTGTGGTCAAGAATCTGGACCGGTTGTTCCTCATAAGATAGGTTCTCTTCCAGCTGAACTACCTCTGGACTCAAAACATGAGATGGATCTAGCATATACATTCTCAACATTGAAACATGAAAAACATTGTGTACCTGAGATAAACTCGGAGGTAAAACCACTTGGTAAGCAACTGATCCAACTCTCTCCAGAATTTCATACGGTCCAATGAACCTCAAACTCAGCTTTCCTTTCTCACCAAATAGAATCACACTTTTCCATGGTGAGACTTTGAGAAAAACATGATCACCTACCTCAAAAGATAGATCCTTCCTTCGGTTATCCACATAACTCTTCTGCCTGCTCTGAGCTGTTCTCATGTGTTTCTGTATCAGCTGAACTTTTTCTGCTAACTCTTCTACCAATTTCGGTCCCATCAACTTCCTTTCACCCACTACATCCCAGAAAGCTGGAGTTCGACACCGCTTCCCATATAATGCCTCAAATGGTGCCATCTGTATACTGGAATGAAAACTGTTATTATATGAAAATTCAACCAAAGAATGATGTTGGTCCCAACGTCTCTGATAATCCATCGAACAAGAACGTATCATATCTTCCAAAGTATGAATTGTTCGTTCTGACTGCCCATCTGATTAGGGATGAAAAGATGTACTAAAATTTAATTCAGTACCCAACGACTTCTGAAGGCCTTTCCAAAATTTAGAAGTGAACCTGGGATCACAGTCAGATACAATGGAAAGAGGAACTACATGTAACCTAACTATCTCTTTAAGATACAAATGGGAAAGTTGATCTAGGGAAAAAGTATCTCGTATAGAAAGGAAATTATCAGATTTAGTCAAGCACTCAACAATTACCCAGATTTCATTATTGCCTAGAGGTGTCTTCGGAAATCCAACAACAAAGTCCGTGGATATATTTTCCCATTTCCATTCTGGTACTGGTAAAGGCTGAAGCATCCCTTTTGGTAACTGTCGGTCTGCTTTAACCAGTTGACAATTCAAACACTTCACTGTAAAATCAGCAGTATCTCTTTTCATTCCATCCCACCAGTAGTACTCCCGCAGATCTCTGTACATCTTAGTACTGCCAGGATGAACTGAAAATTGAGAACTATGAGCTTCACATAACAAATCTCTCTTCAACTGTGAATCACAAGGAACACACAATCTCTTCCCAAATCTCAAAACACAATCATTATCAATGATAAATTTAGGCAACTTACCCTTCTGAACCAGCTCTACCTTTTACTACAACTCACTATCTTGCTTTTGTGCTTGCTTGTTCTGTAAGATAGAGAAGATTTCACTGATACCTGAAACAAAATAGAAGAAAATCCTGCACCAAAAACTTCTATGCCAAATTTCATCAAATCCTTAACCAAAGGATCATGTTCCAAATGCAATATTGCTAATAAAGCATTACTTTTTCGACTAAAATCATCAGCCACTTTATTTGCATTTCCTGGATGGTAATGAATTGTACAATCATAATCCTTGATTAATTCTATCCATCTCTTCTTTCTCATGTTCTATTCTTTCTAAGTGAACATATACTTTAAACTTTTGTGATCAGTATATATTTCACACTTTACTCCATACAAATGATGCCAACAAATTTTTAAAGAGAAAACAACAGCAGCAAATTCCAAATCATTTGTAGGCTAATTTACCTCATGAGTTTTCAACTGTCGTGAAGAATAAGCAATTACCTGATCATTATGGCTTAGGACACAACCAAGTCCTTTCAATGAGGCATCACTGTAGATAACATACTAACCATTCCTGGAAGGTAGTGCCAAAACTGGAGCATTCACCAATATTCTTTTCAATTCCTGAAAACAATCATCACATTCTTTTTTCCAGATAAACTTAACACCCTTCCGAGTTAGCTTAGTCATTGGACTAGATAATGGTGAAAAATTTCTAAAAAACCTTCAGTAATACCCTGCCAAACCAAGGAAACTACGAATCTCTGTTACATTTTTGGATCTTGGCCATTCTTCAACAGCCTTTGTTTTTGCAGGATCAACAGTTATCCCATCTTTAGAAAAAATGTGACCAAGGAATGAAATTTGTTGCAACCAAAACTCAAACTTACTGAATTTCCCATACAATTTATTTTCTTTTAAGGTTTTCAAAATAACCCTTAAATGTCTTTCATGCTTCTCTTTACTTTTAAAAACACCAAAATATCATCAATGAAAACCACCACAAACTTATCCAAGAACTCATGGAAAATTCTATTCATTATGTCCATGAATACAACAGGTGCATTGGTTAGCCCAAAAGGCATTACTAAAAATTCATAATGGCCATATCTTGTATGAAACGCGGTCTTCAGAATATATGCTTCCTTTACCTTCAACAGATGGTACCCCGATCTCAGGTTAATCTTTGAAAAATACTGAGCTCCCTGGAGCTGATCAAACAAATCATCGATATGAGTAAAAGGATATTTGCTCTTAACAGTGATGTTATTCAAGGCTCTATAATCAATGCAAAGTCTCATTGAACCATCTTTCTTTTTAACAAATAAAACAGGAGTACCCCATTGTGATGTGCTAGGTCGAATGAAACCTTTCTCTAATAAATCTTACAATTGCTCCTTCAAATCTAAAAGTTCAATTTGAGCTATTCGATAAGGGGGTTTTGAAATTGGCTTAGCATCAGGAACTAAGTGAATAGTAAATTCAACTTCCCGATCTGGTATTATTCCAGGAAATTCATCAAGAAAAACATAAGGATACTCATTTACCACTGCCACATCATTAATCTAAACAGTTCCTTTTTTTTCAACGATGTGTGCAAGGTAACACTCAATTCCATCTTTTACAAGTTTCTTGGCCTCTTGATAAGTTATCAATAGTAAGGGTTCATTCTTGTAACAAACAGAAATCCTTTCTGAAAAGAAACTTCTTTAGATCTACAGTCAATCTTAGCATGGTAATTAGAGAGCCAATCCATACCCAGGATAACATCAAACTCTACTAGAGGTAAAACAATAAGGTTCGCAAGTAGGTTCTTTCCACGGATAAGGATATGAAGATTCTTATAAATTCTTTTTGCCTCAACATTTCCCCCAGGTGTTTTTACCACAAGTTCAGGAGTCATTTCATGATATGGTATTCCCATTTTACTAGAAATGTTTTCAGAGATGAAAGAATGTGTAGACCCCGAATCAAACTACACACTGGCATAATCTGAAAAAACAAACATAGTACCTGATACCACTTCATTTGATGACCCGACATCTGCTGAAGTAGTTGCAAATCATTTTACCACCTCGTTCTTCTTGTATCTTAACTGCTTCCCATCACTCGAACTCTTTTTCAGACACACGTTTGCATAGTGACCCATCTCATTGCACTTAAAACATTTCATTAACTGTAAATCAAATTTGGTCTTACCATCACCCTGATCTTTTTCAGTGCAATCACGAGCCTTATGTCCCATCTTACTGCATCGGTAGCACTTTCCAGAATTCAGAAGACATTCCCCAGCATGCCTTTTACCACATTTATCACAAACTGGAAACCTAGTTTTCTTACCGTTTGACCTTTTTGAAGAATTCTTTCCTTTCTCCTGCCACCACGGTCTCTTCTTCTGTTGGTTGTTATTGAACACTTGATCATCGACAAACTCCATTTCCACCTTTCCAGCACATCGAACAAGATTTTCATAACATTTTAACTCACAAGAAGCTGATGCCCTTCGATATTTTGGCTTTAATCCTGAGTAAAAACAATTGATTTTACTATCAAGGTCTCGGATAAAATTTGGAGCATACCTTGCCAATCGAGTGAACCTCTCTTCATATGCAGCCACTGAGTCTTCCTCTTGCCTCAATTCCAAGAATTGTTTTTCCATCCTAATTCGAATAGCCTTAGGAAAATACTTCTCAAGAATCATACCTTTGAATTCATCCCAGTTGAGAGCATCAATCTCATCAGCGTCCCTAATATTTTTAACCATCGACCACCACGGATCTGCTTCACCCTCCAAACGGTAAATAACAAGACTATCCTTTTGATTTTCTGAACACCCCATGACATCGAAAATCTTCTCTAGTGCTTGAATCCACCCTTCAGCTTGCACAGGGTCAGATGATCCTCTGAATGATGGGGGATGTTGCCTCATGAAATGTTCCACCACTGACATGTTCCTCTACGGTTGATCTGGTTGATCTCATGCATGGATACCACCACCATTTATCTCTTGAGTCAACCGCGCCATTACTACAACAAACTGTTCAGTTCCAATTCCAACCATCTCAGGATGCTGATTCAGAAGGTTATTTCCTTCTGTATGCCTTCCTAGCACTGCTTCCCTGTTTCCTCTGCGGAAAACCATTCTGAACAAACATGTCTTAGATGAAGCAACATGGTAATCTTCAAATGCTATATCATTTCAAAAAAATATTTTTGGATAATAATTTAATAGAATTATAACTCCTAAAGTTACCTAAACCGACCAATGATACCAACTATAAGGCCCCATCCTTAAACCTAACTTAATCTTGAGTTATTACAAGATTACACATTGAGGATCTTTTCAGGTTTGGAGTTTTAGAGAATTAGATCATAAAACATGAATTACATTCCACATTTAAACAAAGTGGTTACATAAAAGATAGTATTCATTTTTCCCATCAAAGGAAACATATTTAAAATAAAACATGGATTCTTTCTTAACACTTCTGTGACATTATCATCATATCATGTACCTTTCCCTTGACCTGTGAAAAACATTTCAATAACATGGGATGAGCATAAAAAGCTCCGTAAGGGATATAAAAATATGGAATGGAAACATGAGTACATGTATACACAAGAATCAATGAAATCATAGTCTTCTCATTAAACATAAGAACTTTAACATACCTCATCAGATCATGAATAAATCATAGAAATCATAAGACATAAAGGTAACTTGAGGCATTCATAACATTCTTATGTAGGGAGTAACCCTCTTGGTTACGTTTGGAATACCCATCATAGTATATTCCCTTAATCTCTTCAGAGAAACCTTATCTTTTAACTCCTTCATGTTACCCAATGAATTGGAGAGCTATATCGGGCTCACCCACCCTTATTTTATCACGGAACCACCCGTCTTCATAATAATTCCCATGAACCATAACTTAATCGTATCACATAAAACATACATAAAGGAAACAAAACATTTCCACATTTCAATCACAAGATATCAATACAACAAATTGATATAATAGAAATATTATGAAAAACATTTTCAATACCAAAATAAAAGAAAATTAAATCATGGTATTTGTTTTTCTTTTAAAAAAAGTTATGGCTTGTAGAGGAAACCAAAACTCAAATAATGGTCATGGCGGCGGAGAAGTGGTAGTCGCTGCATACGTACGAAAAAAACATTCCCTTTTGTCATTTAGTAAAATGCTTTGTATAAAAATAATTCCTTTTGGATAAATGTAAAATTCAAATGGGTTTATACACCGTATAAAATAAGGTTTTGTATAAAACAAAATATGCCTCAATGAAAGGAGATTGAGACGAAGTCCCATACCTCGGGTCCGATTTGACTCGATCATTCTTTAACCTCCTGAATAATAAAGTTGAATTAATTTCTACTTTCTTAAGAACCTTTTTTAAGTTAATTATTCCTTTTATATCACTTATTACCATGTCATCAACACTATGTAATTATTTAAGTTAATAACGATCTTTTTAACGATAATTGGTACTTGAGTAAAAAATAAACTCTTTATAATTACAAATTGTTCATATATCCATTATATCTAGAGTTATAATCATGATTTAGATATCATATATGTCATATATATCCTGTATATACATTCATTTATATTATTACATAACGTTTAGAGGTATGAAATGAAATGCACCGTTCATGGAGACGGTAAGCCGTACGTACGCATGAACGCTACATTCATTTGTATTTCGTATTTTATGGAATGGAATCAAAATTATATAAAGGTATATTATAATTCCAGTATAATATCATATATAATATCCTTAATTACTTCCTTTATAAGTCCCATATATGGTATTAACGAATCAAATCAGTTTGAGGGGGCGGTAGTCCGCACTTCCTAAAATGATGATATCGCGTTTACCCATAATGGAAACCATAAAGGTATGGCATGAATGAAAAATACAAAAGCTTATGTAAAACATAAACATATTATACACCATATATAAATATAGTGACATCTTAATGGCCACCTTTGAATGTGTTAAAAGAATATTGAACAATCATCGTTTCGTGAGGCAGAAATTCGCCATCCATGGAAACAGTATGTTCTTTAACCATTATATGTAGGTGTGTGTAAGTGTAGCTCGAGTACTTCTTATAACAACATACTATTATATTTAATATACTGGTGTTGTTAAAAAAATAAAGGAATAAAAAGAGTTTTGAGGGTTGGAGAAAAAAATAAAGCATAAGAACACAAGAGAAAACACTACCTTTAAAACAGGTTACTCTTTTTGATTTGAGCTCAAAGGATTCCTTGGGATGACTTCTGCCCGAAGTGAGGCTTCAAGGAGTAAGAGAGGGATGTGGAGAGACAAAATGGGAAGGTTTTGGCCGAGCCAAAGTCTTTGGATGCGTGGGTATGGTGGTAGAGGTGGGGGCCTTTTATAACAGGAGAGGTGGGGCACTCTTGGAAAGTTAAGAAAAGTTACTTTGTTATAAAATGATTTTCGGATAAAAAAGGTCCCAAAATTATAAATTTATAGGATAAGGTGATAAGGGTTCGAAATACACCCATCCAATAGGTTTTTGACCAGTGTAGGTATTATATTTTACATTATATTTTCATTTTATTTAAATCGTTAAATAATGAGGTAATCGCTGCATCATCATGGTGTCATAAATAATTTAATTTATTTAATATCTAAAAATTATAAAAAATACTATGATGTAGGGAAGATATTTATCTTTCTAATGAATATTTATAGTAAAAAATATGACTTTTATAACCCCATTTAAAAATTGTTTTATTAAAACAACTCATGTTTGTGTCATTTTTTTTTTACTTTAAATAAAAGAAATTAATATCTTTATCTTACCCACGTGGCTCCATGGGGTACCAAAAATCGACCCATGGGTTTTCTTGGTCGTCAATGACACATAAAATAAGGGTAGGACATGTGTCTAGGTATTTTCATTTTATTATAATACCATTTTTTCCTTAAATTGCACTAATTACCTCTAATCGCGATTAAAAACATAAAAGTTACTATTCACCAAAAAAAAATATTTTAATCCCATTAAACCACATTTTACTTATTAATAACAACCATGTATTTCAGATTTTTGAAATTCAAAAAATATAGGTTGTAAAATTTCATTTAAACGAAAAATCAGTTTTTTAAGTACCACTTAGTGGTTTCACTATTCATCAAAAATAGATGTTTTTCAGAAAAATACCAAAACGTCAACCTAATCTATATTTGATATTCCAAATTCAAAAATGATGTCTATTTTCAAAAATTCAAAACATATAAGTTAAATTAATTAATTTGATAATTAATTCCCGCTGTCAGAGCAAATAGCGTGTTTTTATGAAACAATAAGTATCAAAAGATTGACACTAGTTTAAGTCCAATTTCAAAGTGAAGTTAATTCCAATGACCAATATTGGATTAAATGGTAAAAATATATATTCTAAAAGAACTTTAAAACCAATTCAAAAGATAATCTAATAATATAAATAAATTATATTAAAAAGTGGGTTTGAATTAAAATACAATATTTTTCACTATTCATTAAAAAAATGAACTTTATCGAAAAAATACCAAAAATTTACCCAAAGTAAATTTCAATTTCCCAATAATAAAGAATAAGTTTATTTTTACAAATAGAGCTTATAAAAGTTTCAAAAGGTTTATTTAAAAATGGTTTTCCATCAAAAGGCAGTAAAACAATCTCTTAAAAATATTAGTGTATTCCATGCTTATGATTGGATTTATTCTCATTTTAATCCTATAAAACACTATCAAATTCATTAATAGACATAGATAAAAATATCCATTATTCATTAATTACTTGTGATGTTACAATTATAGTATTAGTTATTATTTTTATCTCATAGATTTAGTTATAGTTATTTATTAACTATTAAATAATTTTTTAATATTTCTATGAAATATGTTAACCAGTTCTTGTCCTACTAGAATGTGTTGGGATGTCTCTAAGGATTACCTACTAATTGTAATACTCAACACTAGAATGGGAAATTAGTTGAGTATTTATATATTGTATTCAAATATATAGTAATGGTAATTGTATCATATTTCTATAGTTATGTATATTGATGCCATCAGTGTGGTAGGTAGTATTGGATTTTTGAGTTAAATTGTGTGGTGATTTCAGTCATTCCACATTAGTGTCTTTGGGCCTTGTTGTATTTTATTTTATGTTTGTTATTGTTCCCTTTTCTATTTTCAATCTGTTATTTTTATTTTTTTGGTTTACTATTGAGTTTTATTTCTTATATTAATGCATCATACTTTTGGTATGGATATTTATAATTTTTTAGGTTATTGTTTTTCTAAAGATAAAATCACCCCAATGTTATCATAATCAATTTTTATTTTTTAAAATAGTTTAGTTTCATTTTGATATCACATAAGGTTAGTATAACTCAATATATTCATAAGTCAAATAGATAGGGTGGGATGTTATAAATAATATTATTTTTGGACAGTCTATCAATATCTTGGGATGGTTTCAAGGATATATGAGTGCCAAAACATAAAATATATATCCTAAAAACTATCGTTAATATTTTTATTCTAGAAATCTTGTCACCAAGGTATTATGGGTATGAAAAGTGATTTGTGGAAAATTTAGGTTTAATTTAATTTCATCATTGTTGGTTTAGCTGATGAGTGTTTCATATCCTAATTTTTAATTAGACTTATTACTAGGACTTCATTATTCATTTTTAGTTTGATGATTTGTGGAAAATGGTTATAGTGGTTCGATTTTGGAAAGAATTGTTATTGATTTGTTATTATAGTGATTTCAAATTTTTTTTATGCGTTTAGTTTCTAGTGAGTCGTGACTAAATGGAATTTTGTTTTGGTTATAAAGCATGGCCCCAGGTTGACTACATTGAAATTGGTATGAAGAGGCACAAAATAATTTTTTAGAACTAAGCCATATGAGAACCAAAAACTTTTACAAAGCATCATTTAGTATCTTCAAGATTTTGATAGTGGAATTAAAAGGATGACCCTAAAATTGTAGATAAATCTATATAGTTTCAAAAATAGAATCCACCCATATTTTGGTCGGATTATGAGATTGAAAATGTTGATATGAGGATGAATAGAATAAATTGAATATTATAATTCCCTATAACCAAGATAAATTTCATGGAAGAAATATTTATGCTAGATGATATTACCTAGTAATGGTGGGATTTCACTATACATTCTAAATCCGCTCAAGGAATTATGTGGGATTTCATTGAATAATTGTTCAATAAAAAATTCATTCATCACACATTAACGATCATAAGAAAAACCAATTTCTTTAGTATGAAGAAAGATAATCTATCGATGATAAAGTATACAATAATGATTATGAAGATAGTAAAGATTTTCCTATTATTTGATGCTATTTTATCCTTAAAGATGTGTATCCAAAAGTTTTGGATTTGATTATAGATTTTCACTAAGATATTTGTTCAATATTTTCATATTATTTAAATATGGTAAATAGTGTGTCAATTATAGAAACATATATCTCAATAAATCTTTTTAGAGAATGTATTTTCATCTCCATGGGAATAGGTGGGAAATCAAATGATGGGAATAATTATAAAAGGGAAACCTACATCAAATGTGGTGGAGTGTCTTAGAATTAGACCATATGATCTAATAACATTCCTCCCTAACCAAAGAGATTTTCTATAGGTTTTCACTATTAACAAGATCATATCAAGCTATATTATATGAAATAACCTCGATCTTTACACAGTTGTAATCATATGTGACATCACCAGCATAAATATCATAGTGATAAAAATTCTAGTTTTATAGATACATATCATGTTACATAGAAATTCTATAATTCAATGGGTTTATCTCGTTTGAATAACTTTTTTCATTAGAATTGAGAGGGAAAAGGTCATTCTAGGAGCACCATGATGGTACATGTTATGCGATATTACTTTAGAAGCAAGGATATATAAAGATATTGTTAATATCTTTATTGTTCTTTGTATACGATTAAGTGGGATTCATATGGTCCTTCAATGGTTAGAGGAATTATTATTTTGAATTCTACTCTCATCCATGCTCTGTTTGATAATGGATAATACCTCCATTTAATTTTTACTCATTTTGTCTATCAGAAATGTTTGTTTGTTTAAATGATTCTTCATATCATGAAACTTGAATAATCATTTGGAAAATGTGAGAATTGAGCCTTTAAGTATGCATCATATTCTACATAAATTGATGGGGATGAGTTTGTATATGATTTATCCATTATTGATTTGATAATATATATACATGGATTTTCGGAAGGCATTAGTTGACATCCATCAATGACCTAATATACTATTATGTTGAATAGGTTATATTAACATGTTATAATGGAGATACGTTTTTATTTAAAGGGGAAGTGTGAATAATTGGAGAGAATGAACTTTAGAACTCATGGTCATAATTATATCTTATGACATGACATCAATTACAAAATAAAATACCTATGAAATCACACATAGATATTTTCTTACCATCCTTGATAATTTTTCAGATGTATTCCACACAAATTTCCATGTGTTTTCAACAAAAATAGAGTTGGATGTTATGAATAATCTCTTACCATGTAACATTCCTATTTTAGTTCCATAATATTTGATGGCACCAATTGAATTAAACAAATTTAAAATTCAGTAGGAAAAGTTGTAATGATATTGTTTCATTCGGCCTTGTATATCTCAATGAGCAGCGTCAATTCTAATTTTAATAAGATAGAAATTAGGGTATTTGTTTGGATTATTGAATTCCCAATTGGATTATGATAAATAATTAACATCAATTTACATGAATTTAAGATCCATTTTATCAATTTTTGGGATCCTTATTATGACAACCCTACTTTTTATTACACAATTAAACATAATTTATTACTTAAACTTCACTTGATACAACAAAAAAGATTGATAGGTATAGTGTATTTGGCACTTAGGATCATTACATAACAACTTAAAACATTAAATTCAACATCTTTATTGAAAACATCCTTTACATGACCACTACATTCCCTCGTACTTAGCATTTCATGGGATAACCAGAGGACATGCATAAGAAAAGGGTGAGCTATAAAGACGAGTAAGGGAATAATCATGGAATAACATGAGGAATAAAATAAATGTTAAAAAATAGGCATATCAATAGAGAACAAGAGAAGAATAAACACAAAGGCATGATAAATCATGATAATTATAACATGGAAATGTTGCAACAACACTTAACAAGGAATTAACATGAGCCAATGCTAATTGCACATAGAGCATGAGTAAACCCTTATAGCACATGAAGCACGAGTAAACCCTTGTTGCACTTGAATTATCATGATTAAACACTTATTTCACATGAAATATCATGATACTATACTTTACCCAATTCATTGGAGTGCTATCATGGCGCACCCTTCTTAAACATTTCACTTTATGTATAAGTGTGCCACATGGATCATAAAACATTGAATCATTCAACCTAATCATTTATTCCAAGATAAAATAATGTGGAATACATAATTTAAACTCTTTAAAAAATAGGTAAATGATAATATAGGTGAATACACTTGATAGAGAAATGGTCATGGTATTCACTACACAATGACTTTGTCTTGGAAAAACACGATGCAATTTCGGCAGCATAATGACGTGACAAAAGAACTCACAAAAATGGTTTATGAGAGCGAAAGGTGAGTCTCATCATATTTACATGACATGGAAAGTAAGGGGGTAATATTATACATGTACCAACAAATTTAATGTAATTTAGATTCATGAAACAAAATAATTGCTAGAATGTAAATGAGGAGAAAGAAATTCCTTTCGGAATTTCGGCATTGTAACGGGTGTACTTGGGAAGAATTTAAGGAGAGAGAAAGGGGTCTCCCATCATTCAAACATAATTAGTATAGTATGGGGGAGATGATAAACCATACCCCAACATCTATAATTGAAATTAAAAGGGCATAACAACCTATATAATATTGGACAAAAATGAGAAAGGAAGCAAACCCGTACTTGGAAGTGTGCTTCCAAAGGCTTGAGAGAGGCTTGAGAGAGGCTTATTGGGATATTGGGGAACCTTGGTAGGATTATAGAGAGAGGAGGGTAGAGGTTGGACGAAATCAAAAGGCTTTGAGTAAGGAGGAAGTGGGAGCTTTGATGGGTTTATATAGGAAATGAGAGGGAATTGTTTGTTATTTAGGTTTCAGACACCTCAGATTAAACTAATCAAAACCACAAACCTTCCAATGGTCTTTGCCCATGGTTTTTGCCAAAGAGGAGTGTAAAACAATATTTTATAAGGCCGAAGTCCTAAATTCTTAAAATAATGGGGTTGAATATGTGTAGGTGAGTCACACTCCCAAGGAAAACAATTTAAAAATACAAAATGTTTAATAAGTCTTGAAGGGTCTACTAAAACTTTGTAAAATAAATAAAACAAACCCAAAATTACATTATTTTAATGTTAAAACATATATTTTATGAACATAAAGTTTTTAGTGTTTTATTACATCACTATTGGTTAATTATGCTGCCATAAAACACATTATATATTTAAACGGTATTTAATTTTTACCCAAACATTTGACTGTCTCAGAAAATTATGAAAAATTCACCATTGGATAATTTCGACGTCCTGATTCCAGAAATAATATTCATTCTATCTAAACAATTTTCTAAATATGTTAATTTTCACTTTTAAAATAAATACGGACATTTATCGAAAATTCATGGGTTTTGACAAAAATGGCTTTCAAACCTTACTAAAAATTACAATTGCATTCATAAAATTATATGATAATTTATATTTAATAAGAATTAATTTAATAATAATAATAATATTTTATAAAAATATTATTTAATTGAAAAATCCATTAATTCACTAAACTAGATTTCTTAGTTGAACATTAACTAAAAATACTATTTTTCTTCTAAAACTATTTACAAGGTAACAGTAATAAAATGAAAGTATATACATTATTATATAATAAAATAATGTAAATAACCATAGTACTAAGGTCTTGTTATAAAACCTCTTATAACACCCACATAAGACCGATGAGTAAGGTGTGCGATGGTGATAGACTCTTGGGGTGGCTCGGATAACATTGCTCGGGTGGTAATCTCTATCAACTTACACTTCTCTCATAGTAAGTACCCCTCAAGCTTAACATATTCAAGCTCAGCTTGGGATTTGTAAAGAGTGAAGCCCAAAGACGTAGCCTCCTTTCTGAGCTCTAACAAATGGGCTTCGTATGGGACATGTCTACTGGATTAGGCCATCACTTCCTTTGTCTGAGTAAATTGGATTTGTTAATGACATATATTTATACTAATCATGTGATCCCTGTTGAATGGATATATTATCAACGGTCACAATTATTAAAAATATTTTAAAATCCAAAAAAAAAAACCAAAGAAGTTGAGATTTTATATAACAATTTTAGATTAAGAGACATTTAATTAGATCAATAGGGATTTCAATTAATGGATGTTTGGGTCATTACAATATTCCCCCTAAAGAAATTTTGCCCCCGAAATTTTCATTTTCCAATACAAAAACAGATGTGGGTAACTCCACTTCATAATTTCCTCTGATTCCCATGCATCTTCTTCAAACTTGTGGTTTCACCACAACACCTTGATGAGGGGAATTTTATTATTTCTTAGAACCATTTCTCTACGATATAAGATCATTACTGGTTGATCCTCATAAGAATGTTTATCCTCTAACTACACCACCTCTGAAGAGAGTACATATGAATGGTCCGGTATGTACTTCCTTAAGAGGGATACATGAAATACATCATGTACTTGGGCCATGGTACGTGCAAGGTCAAGTTGATAGGCTACAACCCCGACATGATCAAGAATCTCGAAGGGGATGATGTACCTTGGACTTAACATCCATTACTTTCCAAACCTCATGACCTTCTTCTATGGAGATATGAGTAGAAATACCATGTCTCCAACATTAAACTCAAGGTCTCGTCGACGGTTATCTGCATAACTCTTCTATCGACTCTGGGATTCCTTGATATGCTATTGAATGGTTTTCACCTTCTCCAACATTTCTTTGATCATTTCTGGTCCAACAACTTATGCTCACCGACCTCATCACAACATTTTGATGTTCTGCTCCTTTTCCCATAAAGAGCTTCATATGGTGCCATTTGGATGCTCGAGTGGAAACTGTTATTATAAGAGAACTCAATTAGAGGAAGATGTTAATCCCATCCTCCTTTAAAGTCCATTGATAATTCTCTCAACATTTCATCAAGTGTTTGGATAGTCTGGTCATATTTTCCACCAGTTTGAGGATGATAGGTCATAATAGAGTTCATTTTAGTATTCATAGCATATTGAAGACTCTTACAAAACTTATTGGTGAATCTTGTATCTCAATTGGACACAATAGATAATGGTACTCCACGAAGCCATAGCACTTCCTTTATATATATCTGTGCCAGTTGATCCAATGAGAAATCCCCCCAAATAGAAATAAAGTGTGCAGCCTTTGTAAGACGATCCACAACAACACATATTGCATTGGGGACTTTGGATTTCTTTGAAAGTCCGGTGAAAAATCTCATGGTGATGTTCTCCCATTTCCATTATGGTATGGGCAATGCTTGCATCATTCCCTTAGACATATTCCTCTCTGCCTTAACATTCTAACACATTAGGCACATTGATGTATATTCAGCAATCTCATTCTTCATATTATCCCACCAATAATTCTCTCGGAGTTCTCGATACATCTTTGTGTTTCCTGGGTGAATAGAGAAATTGTACCTATGTGTATTATCCACAAGTTTCTTCTTTAGCTATGGAATTGATTGAACACATAGTATTTTCCCAAATAAAACAATTTGTTCTTCATTAACATTAAACTCCACGGATTTCCTTTTTTCGATAGCTTCCACTTTTTCTTGAATTCCCACATCATCCTTTTGAGCATCCATTAACCTTTCCAAAAGTGATGGTTGAGAAATAATTTGTAAAAGTATTGATGATGTTACCTTCTTTATGATAGCCATGTAAATCTTCATCAAATCTAAGAAGATTGGATCCTTTTTAATTCACATCAAAGATAGAATTGATGGGTCCTTTCTACTTATAGAATCTACCACCTTGTTCTCTTTTCTAGGGTGGTAATGGATTGAGAAGTCATAGACTTTGATTAGATCTAACCATCTTCATTGGCGCATGTTCAACTCTTTCTGTGTGAATATATACTTGAGGATTTTGTGGTCCATATATATCTCTCACTTCTCCCCAATGAGATAATTCCGCCAAATTTTCAAAGCGAAGATCACTGCAGGCAACTCGAGGTCATGTGTTGGATATTTTTGTTCATGAACATTCATTTTCCTTTATGCATAGGTAATTAATTTTTCATTTTTCATCAACACACATCCCCAACCCTTCTTTGAAGCATCACTGAATACCACAAAAAGTTCTCCACTTGTGGGTAATGTGAGAACTGGTGTAGTGATAAGCCTCCTTTTCAGCTCCATGAAGCTTTCTTCACATTCATCACTCTAATAAAACTTTACTCCCTTCCGAGTTATCTTGGTAAGAGAGTTGGAAAATCTTGGGAAAATTCTCACAAATCATCAATAATATCCAGATAACCCCAAGAATCTATGGATATCCATTACTGATGTTGGCCTCGTCCATCCCTGAATTGCATCTGTTTTGAATGGATCCAAAGATATCCTATTGCTTGTGATTATATGGCCCAATAATGAGACCTCATTCAACCAGAACTCGCACTATCTTTACTTTTCGTAGAGCATCTACTTCCGCAAGGTCTCTAGTACAATTCTTAGATGATCCTCTTGATCCTCCTTGGTTTTGGAGTATATCAGAATATCATCTATAAATACTACCACAAATTTGTCGAGTTAGTCTCTAAATACTTTATTCATCATGTCCATGAATATTTTTGAAGAATTAGTGAGTCCGAAAGGCATTACTATGAATTCATAGTGCCAGTATCTTGTACGAAAATTATTCTTGGGGATATATTCCTTCTTCACTATTACTTGATAATATCCCAACCGCAAATCCACCTTGGAAAAGTATTGTGCTCCATGCAGCTGATCAAACAAGTCATCAATTATTGGGAGAGGATTCTTGATCGTTATCGTGATTTTTTGAGCTCACGATAATCGATGCAAAGGCACATTGACCCATCCTTCTTCTTGATGAAGAGGACTGGTGCACCCCATGGTGAAGGAGTTGGGTATATAAACCCTTTATCCAGATTCTCCTGTAGTTTTTTTTCAGCTCCTCAAGCTCCACAAAATCTATTCTATACGGATTCTTGGATATTGGCAATTCCCCAGGTATAAGATCAATTAATAATTTGACAACTCTTCTTGGAGGAAGACCAGAAAATTCTTCAGGAAACACTTTAGCGAATTGCCTCACAATAGGAATTTTTTCTAGGATGGTTGCCTCCTTAGACTCAATCGTCTAAGAAAGATACACATACTCATATAGTAGTAATATCCACGTTTGAGATGATGGAGCTAAAGAAGATTCATCTTCCTCCTTTCACTTGTAATGAATCGGGGGTTGATTCTCCACATGGAGTGTGATTTTCCTCTCATGTAAATTTATGTTGGATATATATAAGGAAAGAAAATCCATGCCGATAATTGCATCAAATTCCACCAGAGGGAGTATAGCGAGGTTCGCTGGGAAGTTCAATCCACATATTATGACTGGGGAGGATTTTTATTCAAGGGATGCTATGATTTCCCCATTTGTCGTACACACCAATATCATCACTTCCATTATTTGTGGTAGTCATGGGATTGTTCTACTAAACATTCGAGATATAAAATAATGTGTAGAACCTAAAAAAAAGTATGTTCATTATTATTGAATGAATAACTAGCGTACCTGTCATCACTTTTTTTTCGGGGTTCACATCGGTAGTAGTGATGGCCGAAGCTCTGCCTTGCTACATTGGAGTTTGTTGGTTTCCTCTGAAAACCCTAGGCTTAGGGCACTGATTTTCAATATGCCCTAGTTCTTTGTAGTTGTAGCAATGAACCACGCATTGAGGTTCGAATGGAGTGTTCCCCTCCTCTGTCACAGCCGCTGGTCTTTCTTGCCGATAGTTAATATCCAGGTACCCTTCTTTTCCACACCTAAAGCATTTCCTTGTCCCATTCAAGAAATTTCTGGTGTGCTTCTTTCCGCACCTTTGGCAAGTGGGGTGGTGGATATTCTTAGTACCATTGGATTTATCCATTGGACCACCAGAATTGAAGTCCACATTACACTTATTATCCCCATGATACCCTTGAGATTATCTGATCTCCATTTCAACATTGAGATAACATCATACAATTTCCTCATAGCTATCGAAGTAATGGATCACTAGCGCTTTCTGCAGGCTAGTTTTCATCCCACCAAAGAAGCGGTCAACCTTGCATTCGGGGGTAATGAAAAATCCGAAAGCATATCGTGCAATCCTTGTGAATTTTTCGTCATATGCTTTAGCATATTTGTCATCTTTTTTCGTGAGGGAAAGGAAGTCCCTTTCCATCTTAAGACGGAGGGTGTGCTGAAAATATTTATTGAAAAACATATTCCGGGAATCCTTCTATTCCAACACCTCTATTGCCTCCTCAAGCTTCGTATTTTTTATCAATGTCCAACATTGATCAGCTTCACCCTCCACATGATAAGCAGTGAGGAGAACCTTCTTCTATTCATAACATTAAAGGATGGAGAAGATCTTTTCTATATAGTTGATCCATTTTTCAGCAATTGAGGGATCAGATGATCCATTAAAAGTAGGAGTCCTTTGTCTCATGATGCTCTTGATAGAGACTTGTTATTTCTTAGGGCGGGGGGGTTGATCATTCTTCTTGACCCATGTATCTATTCAAATCTTGAGTTAGCTGAGAAAGAATCGTGACAAAGTTCACGATTCCCACTCTCATCGGATTGGGCATCTCATTAGTACAGTCATCACATTGATCTTCACATCGGTTGTTAGCCCGAGTCCTCCTATTACAAGCCATTGGATAGAATAAAAGGAAAGTTAGGGGTAACACATAAAGGGTAATCCAAGGACAAAACTGATGACTTATAAATAACTTCTATTTCCTTAAAATATGAATCTATTGGCTATTGTCTATGTTATCCATGATCTACTTTCTGACAAATATTCTTATGGAATTTTTTTCCCTTACTAATGGTTCATACTAAGCTTGTGGATTTTACAAAGCATATCCCCCGGGGGTGTCATAACCATGAGTGCTACAAGGTCCATTGTCGTCCACCAGTTCTTGTTTGAGTCTAGCTTAAAGCAGTGTTTTCAAGTTTCACCCATAGGATACATCTGTGCCAGAGATGCCTATACTTGCTCATATCCAAACAGGGTTGTATTTTCAGGATAAACCACTTACTCAATACTCACCAAAACATAGGGATGTTTTTATTATACTTAGTCATGTCCCTATGGATTTACTTGGTTTTTCTAATCCTAATCCCAAAAATAACTAAACCTATCCTCTGATACCAACTATGACAACCCACCTTTTTATTACACAATTTATCACAATTTATTGCAAAAACTTCACTTGATACAACATAAAAGATCAAGAGGTCTAGTGTCTTTGGGGATTAGGATCATTACATAACAACTTAAAAATTAAATACAACATCTTTATTAAAAACTTCTTTCAGATGACCACTACATTCCCTCATACTTAGCATTGCATGGGATAACCCGAGGACATGCATAATAAAAGGGTGAGATATAAAGCATAATAAGAGAATATCATGGAATAACATAAAGAATACAATACATGTTAGAAAATAGGCATATCAATAGAGAAAAATATAAGCATAAACATAAAGGCATGATAAAGCATGATAATCATAACACGAAAATGTGGTAACAACACTTAAAATAGAATTAGTATGAACCAAGGCGCATTGCACATGGAGCATGAGGAAACCCTCATTGCACATGAATCATGATTAAAACCTAGTTTCACTTGAATTATCATGATTAAACACCCATTTCAGATGACGTATCATGATACTATACTTTACCCAATGCATTGGAGCGCTATCAGGATGCACCCTTCTTGAACATTTCACTTCATGCATAACTGTGCCTCGTGGATCATAAAACATTGAATCATTCAACATACTAATTTATTCCATGATAAAAGAATGTCGAATACATACATAAAATTCCTTAAAAAATAAATAAATTTGTATAATGGTGAATAACCTTGATAGAGAAATGGTCAGGGTATTCACTACACAATGACTTTGGCTAGGAAAAATGTGGTGCAATTTCGGCAGCATAACCGTGTGACATAAGAACTCAAAAAAATGGTTGATGAGAGAGAAATGGGTTTATCATTATATTTACATGCCATGGAAAGTAAGGGGGTCATATAGATACATTTCCAAACAAATTTAATGGAATTTAGATTCATGATACAAAAGAATTGCTTCAATGTAAATGAGGAGAGATAAATTCCTTTCAGAATTTCGGCATAGTGACGGGTGTACATGGGAGGAATTTAATGAGAGAGAAATGGGTCTAACATTATTCAAACATAAAGAGAGAAGTATGGGGGAGGATATAAAAGATACCCCTACACTTATAATTTAAATTAAAAGGGAATAACAACTTAAAGAATATTGGAAAAAAATGAGAAAGGAATAAAACCCTTACTTGGAAGTGTGCTTCCAAAGGATTGAGAGAAGCTTCTTGGGATCTTGGGGCACCTTGGGAGGATTTTAGAGAGAGTAGGGAAGATTTTTTATGAAATAAAAAAGCTTTCAGCGAGGTGGAAGTGGGATCTTGGGTGGGTTTATATAGGAAAGGAGAGGGAATTGTTTATTATTTAGGGTTGGGACACCTCACATTAAACTAATCAAAAACACAAACCAGCCCATGGTTTTTGGCCATGTTTTTTTTGAAAAAGGGGAGTGGAAAACAATATTTTATTAGGAGAAAGTCCGAACTTCTTAAAATAATGGGGTTGTTTATGTGGAGGTGAGTCACACTCCCAAGGAATACAATTTAAAAAGTCAAAATGTTTAATAAGTATTGAATGGTCCACTAAAGCTTTGTAAAATAAATAAAACAAACCCAAAATTACATTATTTTAATGGTAAAACATATATTTGCTGAACATAAAGTTTAAATTATTTTATTACATCACTATTGGGTCATTATGATTTCAAAAAACACATTATATATTTAAACGGTATTTAATTTTTTCTCAAAAACCTGACTGTCCCAGAAAATTATGAAAAATTCACCGTTGGATAATTTCGACATCCTGATTCCAGAAATAATATTCATTTTATCTAAATAATTTTCTAAATATGAAAATTTTCACTTTTAAAATAAAAACCTACATTTATAAAAAAAGTCATGGGTTTTGACAAAAATGGCTTTCAGACCTTAATAAAAATTACAATTGCATTCATAAAATTATACGATCATTTATATTTAATAAAAATTATTTTAATAAAAATAATAATATTTTATTAAAATATTATTTAATTCAAAAATCCATTAATTTATCAAAATATATTTCTTAGTTGAACATTAACTAAAAATACTATTTGTGCTTTAAACTATTTAAAAGGTAAAAATAATAAAATGGAAGTATATTCATTATTATATAAAACAATAATGTAAATAATCATACTGCTAAAATCTTGTTACATAACCCATTATAACACCCACATAAGACCAAAGAGTAAGATATGTGATCGTGACAGAATCTTGGGGTGGCTTAGATAACATTGCTCGAGTGTAAATCTCTGTCAACTTCCACTTCTCTCGTAGGCGGTCCCACTTGAGCTTAACAAATTCTTACTCAGCTTGGGCTTGGTCAAGAGTGAAGCCCAAAGACGCAACCTCCTTTTCAAGCTCTAAAAAATGGCCTTCGTATGGGGCACATCTACTGGATGAGTCCATCACTTCCTTTTTCCGAGTAAATTGGATTTTTTAAAGCCCTATATTTATACTAATCATGTGATAACCCATCAACGACTATATTAGCAATGGTCACAATTTTTAACAGTATTTTAAATTTGAAAAACATAAAACCAAATAAGATGGAATTTTATATAAAAATTTTACATAAAGAGACATTTAAATAGATCAAGAGGGATTTACATTAATGAATGTTTGGGTCATTACACTCATGGTTCTATAATATTTATTTATGATAAGGTTATCACCAAATATGAGTTTGGAGGGAGGATATTCTAAAATTTTCATTCTATAATCATTATAGTAATTACGAATATGTAGTTATGAAATTTGGTATCATAAACATACTAGTGGTTTTTATTGTATTAATTATTTAAATCTTTTATAGGTATATAAATTCATTTGGGGTTGTGTTTATTTAAGATATTATGATGTATTTTAGGACTAATTCCAATCATGAACAACACATAGCTATATCATTGGGTATCCTGCAAGAAAATTACCTTTATTATAATCTTACAATGTGTAATTTATGGAGTTAAGAATTATATTTCCTTGGATATGTTATTTTTGAAAAAGGAGTCTTTATTTATTCAGAAAAGGTAGAATATGTTTTCTCAAATAAACCATCACAAAATGCCTTTTCAATATATAGTCTCCTTTAATTTGTATTATTTTTTGGTGCTTTGTTCTGAATTTTTTAAAACATTACACACTGATGATTGTTTTGACAATTAAAGGTGTTCAACTCCAATGAAGCAAAGAATATAAAAAAACATTTTTATTTTATTAATGTTACACTTACATTAGCACATGTCCATATATTTCTAGAGTTATGAAAGGGCTATGTGTTTAATTGTGATTTAGCTAGTTCTAGGTTGGGATGTATTCCCTTGTCGGGAAATCATGTTATAGATTATATATCATCATAGATATATGATCATGGGAATAATTGGACAACACATGATTTAGAATATTCAATGAGATTCCATGCCTTGAAAACATTGAATCATTGACTCTTGGTGATAAATTTATAGATTTTAAGGATTATAAGAGATTGACACACATTTTCTCACAAATTGATTTTAATATATGGAATCTAAGATTAATGGATTACTTACAGGTGTTTATTATCTACTTGATGTATAAATTGAGTGAATGTAATTCTATAGCTTAATAATTGAGTAATAATTCTTTTAAACGGTTACCAATAAAGTGGAATTAAATTATTTGGAGCTAACATTGATTATATTTTGTATGAATTTGTATTATGTTGGTAAATATGATATTATGGTATAATTTCCAATTTTTATTGATCATGATTAAGATAATCAAAAAATTTATGCTCAAACATTTGATCCCAAATGTCCTTCTATGAGGTCAAAACTCAATGGTGGAGAGAATACTAAAATATGAAATCTATTTGGGAGTTTAGTGTTCTGTTTTAGAGATCAGATTTTGGTACCAATGGAATATCCAGAACAACTTCTCTCTATGTACCACCTTTATAAATGGGACATACATCTTTGTATTCATAAGATATATAAATCGCAGAGAGTATAGTTTTGTGGTAAATAATAAAGAGGAATGTGGTAGAGTTTTTCATTATATACCATACATTTTAGCAGGTCAATGTGAATCACCAATGGCCTAATGGTATATTGCAGTGTTTAACTATTCCCATGTGGAAATGAGATAAAATAATTATTTTTTATGTTATAGGTAATGAAAAATTTCCTGGAAGCATGATTCCATGTGGGTGATTGTGGATCGACTCCCAAAGTTGGGTCACATCATCTATATTCGTGAATCTAATATGGTGGATGAATTTTCCAAAATCTACATTATGGATTTTTTAATGGTACATGTTGTTCCAATTTCAATTGTGACTAACTGGGACCCAAGGATTACATCTCGATTTAAGAAGTCCTTGAAACAAGACATTGGAAACCATTTCACTATGAGCATAAGGTATCATCCACCAACAGATAGTCGGTTTGAGTGAACAAACAATTCATTTAGAATACACATATAGAGATCGTGTGATGGATTTTGCAGTCTCACTATATTGGAATATACTATTAGTGCATTTCTCATTCAAAAACTATTACTAGGACACTATACATATGGATCTTTTTGAAGCGTTGCGTGGATGTCCTTATCGTCCTTCATTGTTTTTAGTGGAAATAGGTGATACTTCACTTATATAACCTAGACTTTTGCATAAGAAAATGGAGAATATTTATATGATTAAAAAGAGGATGGAGATAACTCAGATTCACCAAAATATTTATGTGGATCATTATCAATGACCACTGTCATTGAGGTGGTTGATCATGATTTCTTGAAAATGACACAAAGGTTAAAGAATCATCATTTTTGTAAGAAAGTAAGGTTCTATCCTTGATAATTTTTCCCATTTTAGATACATTAATAGACTTGTGATGAGGCTTGTTGATTGGTTTTATAACCATGGTTTATTTCAATGCAGATTTTATTCTTTGTTTCTGATTTGAGGAAGTACCAGCCTGATCCAAACTATTTGATACAATTGGAGCACGGTGTTATTGAAACAAATTCTACGTAGATTCATGTGATAATATGAATTAGGTATAGATAATAAAAACTCTTATGTGGGAAAATAATTGGTTTAGTTTCTGTTTTATAATTACATGTTCATATTAATGACGTGATGTGGTAACTTGAAAATAAAATACTATAATAACAGTATGATTTCTTCCCAAGTAACACTCGTCTCCTATATTACATGGATGTAAATTCCAATGGTGGATAGAATGTATCACCACCATTTTCATGTACATTAAAATTTTATTATTTATTTTTATCTTATATAATACTTGGGTAGAGTCTATGGGGGTTTTAGTTAGTTATGATGTGTTTTTCAAGTCTTTTAAATGGTGTGAAGACTCAGAACAATTGTGGGAAAATATATAATATCACCAGGAAACCCAATAAGGTGATGATGGGATTCATTGTAAAGGTTCACAAATAGAAAAATATTCTTCAAAACCACGCACAGGACAGAAAAAACCATTTGATTGGAGATATAGGTAAAATCATGCCTAGTTTAAAATTTTTCTAACTGTGTGAGCTTATAGTGTGAGGGTGTATCCTTGGAATAGTAGCAATACATGATTGAAGAATGTTTTTCCAAAACATGAGGTTTAAAATGTGAATCTCTCAAGATCATTTTAAATAATGTGTGTATGGGTTTTGCACAGTTTAATTGACCATGTGACCTAACCATAAAATGTGAGGCTAATGTTTCAGAATTTGTATTCTAATTTGGATGAAGTCCCCAGAAACTTAATTATTCTCTTATTCTCCTTGGCTCTCAAACTCTTTTCCCCCCAGACTCCCTTAGTTATTCCCATTGATCATGAATTAACTTTTTGATGAATCAATATGAATTCATGATACAGAATAAATGGTATGTCCTTTTCATTCCCTTCTTCTAAGATATACTATTCTCCGGCCTCTTAGATCCATTATTCTTGTCATGTATTGATAGATATTTTTGTCAAGAAATGAATCCTGGTGAGATATTTTTGGATCTAATGATAGGAAGGTTTTGTGAGCCAATATCTATAATTTCATAGTTTTGTTCATTATTTTCTACATCTATTGAGAGGTAGTTGGATTCTATCTCATATCCACTTGTTATAGAACTTGATGTACTGGTTTATTTAAATGTATATTTTTTTTATTTTCAATGGTAACATTGTGGTATTTCTTAAATGAAACAACTACGATTTTTGTTTTATAAATATCAGAAATTGGATTCGAAAATCCCTTTTCATATAATTTTAATAATATTTTTATTAAATTATCCTATGATTTTGATGTGAGAATAATGTTTATTGAAATGTTATAAAAGGAATAGATTGATTATATAAAATGAATTACAATAGAATTTAGTATAATTTGTTTATTGGGATTTCTAAGTGGGTTGAAGTTTTGTTAGGGAGTAAAACCGTTAATATGGGATGTAGTATATACCTGAAGCAACACTATTAATGTGTGACAGCAATAATGAGTGTGTTGATGGTGGGTTGAGACATTGGGATTGTATATACTAAGTATTAATTAATGGTCATAATATTTTTTAATGGTTTTAATCTCATATATTTTCTTATAGTTTTCTATGAAGTGTTAAAATGTTTTTCAATAATTTTTTTTGATATGTGCTAAATGGTTATTTTATTGGTGGTGTGTGTTGGGATTTCACTAGGGATTTCTCACATAGTTAAATACACACACCCAAAATGGGATGTTTAGTTTTTTAAGATATTGGATTCCAATATATAGGAAGTTGAAAGGTATATTATTTATCTAGAAATGAATCTTAATACCATGGTCATGTAAGGTGGTGTTGGAGCCTAGATCTAGATTAAATGCCGCATGGGGTCATGCCACATTTGTTTCTGTTGGTCGGGTTATATTTTAATGTTTTTTAATTGATATCCATTTTCCCATTGTACCTAATATATTATTATTCAGTTTTCATTAACTTTGAGTTAAATTAATTATATTGATGCATCATATAAGTGGTTTATATGCACATATTTTTTGACAGTTTTTTGTTTTTCTAAAGACAAAATCATCCCCCAGGGGTGTCATAATCCCATGGAATTTATTTCACACCTTTAGTGTTTGGGGGATGTGACATGAGGTTAGTGTCACTCCATCTCTTCTCAAGTAATTGATTCTGGGTGGGATATTACATATTTGGTGATACAAACATCACTTCATAAAAAATATTCATTTTTTGTACATAGATGTGAAAATTCAAATTTTTTCACAAAACCATTTCAAACAATGAAGTAAGAATTACATTAAAAAGATTTTTTTAGGGGGAGGAAATGTATTTTTAAAATATTATCATGAAGAGTACTAAAAATATATCCGTGAAAAGATATAATGGTTATCAAAAAATATTTATGTTATATATGAATACTTTCACTTTTAAAATAATCATTAATTATGGAGACTTCAAAAATACAGAACGTTTTTAAAAAGGTAAGATAAAATATATGGAAAATGTAAACATTTAAAAGAATATTTAATAGTAAAGACTTAATAACTACATAATATTTTCAGAAAGTGGATGTGAAAATACATAAAAAAATTAATTTCAAAATAATCCTTTTGAATTGTGACCTTTAAAAGACATAAATGTTATCAAAACAAAATGTTGAGTGGATGATAACATCATATATTTAAAAATAATTTCAAACACTTTAAATTAACCTTGTTGAAAAAAAACATTGATGAAAAGGATAAAGAACCTATTACATTGAAATTAAATAATGGGATAAAAGTATAATTATACTGAAATATAATTTTAGTTTTCACTATGGAAAAGATAACAGTTTTAGAAAGTAAAAATGTTGAAATTGAAGAAAAATTCATTAAATTTAATGGGAATTATTCCTAAGAAAAATGAATTATAACATAAAATTAAAATCACCAAGGATGAATAGTTGGGTATGAAACATTAATTCCTGATAATAATGTTTCGAAACATCAAAAAATCCTTATACCATAGAGTAGATCAATCGTGGATGATAATAGAAAATGATGATTTATTATGACCCAAAAACAAAATTTGAATTATAAAAAATATCTTACCACCATTGTAACTTTTGAATAAAAACCCCATGAGAAAGAAAACATAGAATTAAACATTGAATATCAAGAAATATAATATAATCATGATATAAATTTATAATGGGGTTGTAAGTACACCATAAAAAATATAAACATATTTTATAATATAAACATGTTGCAAATAAAATAAATTAAGATGGAAAACCTTCCATTGTTTCCTTACATAGTTGATCACAATATAACCTCCTCTAAAAAATAAAAAAAACATAATATTATATTTCAAAACCATGAAAATGATTATTACCCCTTTATAATAATTATTATAATTATTTATCTTGAGTACATTTCTTATATACAGAGTATTATGACCATCATGTGTTAATAACATTAACTATTTTTCACAAACTTAATAATTTTGATAACTTTAACAACCATCTAGTATCATGTTAATTATTTTTTTATAATTTATGACTCTGTAATATAAAAAATATATTTATTTAAAACGTTCATTTTTCATTACATGTTTGTTTCAATTACATTACGTGAAAACTGGAATAATGACAACATATTTCGATAATTTTAATAGAAAAACATATTACGTTAACTATAAGTTAAAATTTTAATATAAAATTTACAAAAACATATAAAAATAATGTTTTTTGGAATATATAATAATATTATTATTTTTCATGTTCACATCATCATACATAACTCTATTTTAAATTATGATTCATGTTGGTGATTAAATCAACCCATACATGAGCACACATTAAATATATTAGTGCGTATGGTTATGAGGGTGGTTATTTTTAAATAATATAATTATAATAGAATAATAATGATACTATTTTTATTTTATCACAGTTTTCAACCAAATAAAAATATTTTTAGATAATTTATGATAATGTAAATTAAAATACTAAAAATGTTTCATCTTGGAGATGGTAATCAACACGTACTCATGATTAAAATTCTCATTTCTTGCCATGTGAGTGGGGTGATGGTGGATATGGAATTTAAATTTAAGGAAAAAAAATATATGATATATATAATGTTTATTCATCACTACACCCATTAATAACATCCCTGGAAATTGGTAATGAAAAACAAACCATGTCTCTTTGTGGACATGGTAGTTCATGCAATTCACTAACATTGTTTTTTATAAGTAAATAGAAATGAATAAATAATGGATAAAACACTAATAATAAACCGTATAATTATAATAATTTTAAACAATTTATAGTATTATTATTGTTATAAGACATTTAGAAGAGTAATATTAGGAAGAAAAGTTGAAGAGGATATAACACATACGTTGGAGACCTGATTTTTCCCTCGGAAGTTTCCTTGAAATTAATGGGATTATGATAAAAAAGAGTGACCAGGGGAATATTTTTTTGGGAGAGGATTAAAGGGAGCATAAATGTTAATATTTTATTATAATATTTATATGGATGGGTTTTTGTTTTACATGGTGTCAATTATCACATTTTAAATGAGAGGAAACCATCAATTTTGGAAACACCCTTTCTACTTCAATAATTCCACTACAATATTCCGTAGTTAATTTATAAAATTATCAAAAATTATTTAAAGTGGATGTTATTGGGTCAATAATTTCATAACTATTTTTTGAAACATTTTTTAACCATTTCACGTGATTATTTTAAATTATAAATTTACATTTCACTATTTCAGTTTTAAACTGGGTAACAAATTTTTATCTATGTGATTTTTTGATTTATCAAATTTATATCATATCCAGTATAACCAAATTCATATGTATTTGAACTAAATTTAACATATACATATTCCAATTAATTTTCAAAATATTAACAAAATAACTTTAAAATAAGAAATATAATGTTGAGAGAAACTAATTTAGTAGTAAAATGACATTTAGACAATTATGGTTCCATTGTTTTATTTATTATTGAATAATAATAAAATAAGTGAAAATATATTTATTTATGTGTTTCAAATCACATTAAATTCATTATTTAATATAATATTAGTTAATTTATTTGATATAAATAGTTTTATATTAATAAAAGAATTATTTGTAAAACAATCACCATTATCGTGGTAATTAGAACTAACCCAACAGTATAAATTTTTTAAAAAAAATTAAATTTTATATATTAAATAATATTATAGTTATTATCTAAAATATAATAATCATTTTATAAAATTAACTTTCTAAGTGTGTGGTGTAGAATCCCATGTTTTTTAAGTGTTGTTTTTGGACTTGGGTGAATGCCCGAGAAGTCAACTGAGTGGATCGAGAAGTTTCGGGAGTGTCGAACCAGAAAACCTCAAGTTTCTAAATACATGAGCGGGTGCACATTTTGTGCATGGTCTGCTAAACCATTTTCCCCACTATATGAAACCGTGCAGCCCTTTTTAAAAAGGTACAATGTCTTTGCACACATTTTACTAAACTATACATCTAGAAAATGCAGGTTGTGTCTTGGAGGTAGTATGTACCACATGGTAATCACATGGTTTGGAAAACTGTGCGGGCTTAACTGTGCGCGACACTCGATTTTAAAATTTTAACTATTTTAAAATTATAATTAATTAAAACCTATAACTAAAATACCCTTAAATTTACTCTCTACCTCATATCATGATGCACTAGGGGGTTCTCCCCTTCACCGCGTTCTCATACCACCCCCACCCTCAGATCCTTTTCCATATGTCCTCCCATCTGATGTCTTCACTATTCTTCCTTGAATCATCAAGGTACAATCCTCTTCCTTAGTTTCTTCCTCTTCTTTGCTGATTTGGGTCTCTTCTTCGCTACATGTGGTTTGGTCGAACCCTGTGTGGAGGCTAATTTGTTTTTTCTATTATTTTTTGTACTAGGTTGGTGTGAATGTTCTCTTATAACCTAGGGGTGTGTGTTCCGGCAACCGCCGTCAAATGTGAGGCAGTTCAGTGTGTCTTGGTCTGCTAATAATGTTTTGGGGTAAGGTTTATACCTTCTTCT
>OY728163.1:63068353-63260853 GCA_963277665.1 Viscum album | reverse complement strand
TGAATGAATGAATGAATGAATGAATGAATGAATGAATGAATGAATGAATGAATGAATGAATGAATGAATGAATGAATGAATGAATGAATGAATGAATGAATGAATGAATGAATAAATAAATGAATAAATAAATTATTGAATTTATAACTAAATAAATAAATAACTAAATAAATAAATAACTAAATAAATAAGTAACTAAATAAATAAATATAAAAAAATAATTCAAAAAACCACCGCGAAACGTTCTACAACGGTTTTGAAAACTGCAGCGAATAGTTTCCCGATGCACAATTTAGCGGCGGTTTAAACCGCCGTGAAATGTGAAAAAAAAAACCGCCGCTAAATAGGCATTTTGTCGTAGTGTAATATAATTGATATTCCCCATGGCAAGGGAGCTTCCAAAATGGTCTTAACATCCCAATTCAAAACGTTATATTAAATTTTAAAACATTAATATTGTGGATCCATCATCTATATGGTTGTGGTTTCAACTATACTAATTTAGGTTGAGAATACCATGACATGATAGAATCCAAAAAGGATATGGAGACTTCAACTATGAATCTCCTTTAAGAACCACCACAATGTAGAGGAACCATGTTTTCTATTTCAGACAAAATTATAAAACTTAAACATGTCAGAGAAACCTCACACCTGTTGAATAACACTACTAAAACTACTAAAATTAATATTGTATTCGTCCAAGATCCCCAGAGTTAACACCATTAGACATTATTCCTAACAAACCATCCATTACCTTGGTGTGATAAACTATTCATGTCATATTAAAATGGAAATGGAAATACGTAAAGGTCACTTAATGTTGATAGTAATGATCTTTTGCATTAAAATACTACATATAACCATAACTCAATGTTGCCACATATATAATATTGGGAACTACACCTCTCCCAGTTTTATAGAATAAATCTATGAAGATCTCATCAGATTTTATGCTATGTAAAATAACTCCACCATGGTGTAGAGAACCCCTACAACCTATAATAACACCAAAATTGTAGTTTTAAATCCCACCTTTGACAACACTTCTTAAAATACATCTCGCAATTCCCACACACCACAAAAACCTCTAAAATGGCCCTGCCTCTGAAAAGCATGTTCTTTAAACCCCATAATTCTAAATCAACCCTATCACCCCTAAACCTACATGAAAATTCATATCAACCACAATAATACTACCAAACCCCACATTGTGTCCTTATACACATAATAAATGAAAAAATAAAGGGTTTGAGAAAATCGGAGCTCTTATATCATATAACCCTCTAATGATTCTCCTCCTTGAAAGTCAAGACATCTATAAAAAGGAATCAGTAACCATTAAACCAACACCCCTATGATATAAATTTCAAATAGAAATGTCATCACTACTAAATCATAATGAAAAACAAATCTCCAACAAATCAAAGTTAATTCAAGCATCTCATAGTGAAAGAAGAACATGGTTCAAAACAAAGTCAGGGTATTGAGAACACATCTATGAATTTTAATCCAATATAAATTACCCAAACCCTAAATTTTTTTACATTATAATAACTAATTGAGTTATGCACCTGGGTAACACTATATTCTGATGATCATGAGTCTTTTATAGGACACTCTAGGAAACGTTGTGTCATACTCTAAAACCATATATCCAATATCAATGGAATGAAAATCATCATTAAGATATGGATGCATCTATAACTAATATAAATGTTCATTGACCCTATCCATCAATGGGGGATGTGTACTAACTGATATGCAACCTTTTTTATGCACCCTAAAATTTCAAATGGAATGATAAACCAAAGATAAATGTTACACCCTCATCCAAACATCCATTACCCATTATGATAGTAAATACCGAGGAACACATTTTCCTTATCCCTGAACTCAATATGAATCCTCCTATGATCCAAAAAAACCTTATAATGACACTTTCATGTCTTTACTAACTAGTAAATCATCTAAACTATCTTGGTCAATATATACAACACATAAGGTCCATGAACTACTGATACTCTAACCTCGGTCTAGTACAATGGAGATCGACTAGGACAAATATAAAACTCCTTAAATAGATTTCTTCCAATGAATGAGTGATATCCATTATTATATGAAAACTTAACCAAGGTTATATTGTTTTCTAAAGATCTCAAAAAACTCAAATCATATGTGGGAAACATATTCTTCATTATATGAGTGGTTCACTCGATCTATCCATCAGTCTGATGATATAAGACATTTTTATGTTGTAGTTGAGATACAAATTAATGTTAAGGAATTACCGTGACCCATGATGATAATTTAGGATGTTTATCTAATATAATTTTCTTTGGTGTCTTGGTAAGCTTCATTATCTCATCCACATACCACCTCACCAATTCCATTACCACACTTGATTCCCTAATCTCAATGAAATGATGAAATTTAATTAATCAATCCACAATCTCCTAAAAATAATAATAAACTCATTTAGTTTAAAGGAAAATGGGGATAAAATCTATAAATATTTATTCCCATATCAACTTATGAGAATAAAATTAATGAAATAATCCATGAGGGACCTAATGATCATCCTTCACCTATTAATATAAAAATCATTATGACCTTACCTCATCTACAAATCACTAAATAATCAAGAACCTTAATTAAATCCTAAGGGTATGAAACATCAAGGATATGAAATGATGGAATACCAAGGGTAAGATACAAAACTCCTAAATAATATACCAATGCATCGCCAATGGAAAAAAAATCTCCCCTACATCAATGTCATATGATGACCAAACTCTAATTATCCCTCTTGAGATTAACATGAAAATGTGATCTCATATTACCTATACCATTGTGTTACCTTCTTAATATCCTACACCAACTGAAAAAATGATGATTGGACAATAATCATGTATATGAAGCCTTGACCAAAATAGTATTGTACATTAATATTCCCAACTATAAGATCACTAATTAGATTCCAAGAATCCCCATAACCTTGAACAACATATCCTATTAACTTCCAAATTAGTTAATATGTCACTACATTCTTCTTTATACTATTGAAGATATCTCTATTTCATAGTCATGAATAAACTCATTACACCTCAAATATTATAGATTCAAATCTTACTAAGTTAAGAAATAGCTAGGGATATTCTAATATATGAAGAAAAAATACATTTACCATTGAGGTAATGTTATGACTACATCATGAAAAACAAAAAAAATCCAAATTGAGATCATGGGTGGAATAGTTACACTCATGGGTGAATAAATTCCAAGACACATATGAGTTCACCCTCCTCTACTACATCAATATGCAACCCAAAAAAATGAACGGAAGACTAACATAAATCATTAGACATAACTTCCTCTTCTTGAAAGCAATCAACAAGAGTACTGATAAATATCTCATTTAGGATATCTAAATCCAATAATCACTGATTAGTCCATACAAAATATTTATCCTATAGTTTCATCTCTTCTAATGAGTCTATAATATTAGATATGTATAAAATTAATCATAAACAATATCCCATGATTCCATGGATACTACAAACCTCTTTGACATTCATGAGTGATTTTCTAGAAATAAATTTCTTAATCATCGAGGGATCGAAATTTACTCCCTACTATAACACCACATGACCGATAAAATACACCCCTCTTATCCAAAACATACACATAGACATCATCGTAGAGATATGATGGTATTGGTGGAGTTTTAACACATCCCAAAGGTTATCAGTATGATTTTAGCCTAACTATTAGTATATGAGGATGTCATTAATGAACATTACCATGAACTGATGTAAAAACTCTTGAAACGTGGAGTTCATGAGTCAAATAAAAAAAATTAATTCATTTATTACATCTAATAAAATAACCAAAAACTCAAAGTTACCATATTGGACCATTAAATAATTCATATTGATATCATCCTCATTAATCATTATTCGATGATTCCCAAAATAAATCTCAATTTAAAAAAACAACTAGCTCCCTTTAATTGATCTAATAATTCATTTTACCATTAATATGGATAATTTTTATTACTAGTCACCATATTCAACCACTAATAGCCTATGAAAAACATTCAAACACCATTCACATTCTTGTATAACAACTCTTTTGTACCCTAATATGACACACTTGGCCAAATAGGACCCATCACCATTAGAATATCAATCCAATTCATTAACTCCCAATGCATTGAATGTTCTATATAATAATGATGAATCAAAATTTAAATTTACTAACCTTTAACTCTACACCAAAATTAGAATACTATAGATGGGGTAGCATTATAAGCATATTTTTAAAATACTATATATAACCTGAAAATACTAGGAAAATTTATATTGTAATACATATTGAACCCATAATTTTCATTGATGCCTATTAAAAAATAGGTTCTACATGATTATATCCCATATAATGTTCATGCACGAAAACATACACTAAAAACATACAATTCAAATCATATCATGCAACTCTCCTCTAGAGGAATGTATGACCAAATATATAGAATACAACCAATCGATGTTAAGGGTGATATCATATGAGTATATCTACATAATGAGTAAATAAAACTATGACATAATATTACCTAACATCAACTCATAACCACAACAGGCATCATAATAATTATACTAAACTCCAATAATCAATTTAAAAACATGGAAAACTATAATCCTCCCCACCCGGTGTCCCAAGGAATGCGGCAAAGAAGATGAAATAAAAGAGGGTAACTATTTGAAATCAAATATAGTAATGGTTAGGGTGGATGATAAATAGATGGTACGAAAAAAACATTTGTTAGAATTGGGATCTCAATTTCATGTGACTAATCATTCCAAGATCACATACCTAACTAGAATTGGTGAAACAACCACCAAAGACATGATCAGTAGTATATCCCTAAGTACTAGGGACATAATGGGGATATTCTCTAACTACTCTATGTACCATCATTGGAAATAAATCCATTTCAACTAATTAATATATAATTTACATAAGGTGACAATTGTTGGGACATATATCAATACTTCCCTCCTAAACCATTATATTCATATAGAATATATTGGAAATATATCTAATGGTGACCACAAACTCCTATTACAAATAACTCAATCTCTAAAATCATATTGGATACATGGGAACTATTATTCCAACAATAAAAGAAGAATAATAATTTTGGGAAAATAATTTCCTATAAAACTATAACTATGATGACATCAAAGACCCTACATCATTTTCTATACTCCGGGGGATGAGCCTTATCAAGGGGATCTAGACTTCACTTTCATCCTCATGATCACATACACCTTACTCAAAACCTCAAAAATGTGAAATCATGTAAATAATGTAATTTAATAATGGATATCTAGATGATTAATCTCCTAAAAATTCTATATATATGGTTTTATATCTAGAAAATTATTGAATAATATATAGACTAGAACCATGAATATGATATTGAGGTACCACACACTCTTGATTGAAATCTATAAAAAGAGAAATTCATACATCTTGGACACCTTTATCATCATTTAAAGGAACTCTAAATGGAACTATATCTAGAAATTATCTCATGAAATCTCTGTTTCAATGAGATATCCATGGAATAAGATCCACCAATTTCATGTTTCCCATATCATTGGATTAACCTCCCGCTGGACAATGTAATCTATCCTAAAATGGATCAAACTGAATGTGATCTCTAGATCCTCTAACCAAGGATTTATCTCCATATATATACACTCCACTCATTCATTTCCAAATACTGGTAATGTAACTCCCATATAACCCTCATCCATGAATCATCGTCCTTGACTTGGAGAACCCATCCGCGGTCAAACTGGTCATCCTGATATACCTTGCCAATTTGACCCACACATAGATGATGATCAGGAACCATATTTAGAAAAAATGAAGAAATATCATAATACTAATTTAAATAAATTCATTAAATATCATTTAATGGTATTTAATTTATCTTCCACCAAAACCACCTCAGTAAAAATAAAATCACAATCAATAATGATGCATGTACCTCTCCTAGGAATCTACCCCAAAATATTAATTATCATTTTTAATCTATTCAGTAATCCTGTATTACATTTATAAAATCATTAGTGATTTCAATTTCATCCATACTATATAATCTACCTTATTATGTCAAACACTAATATTAGATAACCTAATTTCTATAAAAACACAAGAAATCATTAATTGTTCCAAAATACTAATGTACAAAACCTATCACAAATATCTTTGATACAAATTTTTCAATACCTTCCCCCATTGAGAACCCCTCATATGATTGTAGTAAATATGATAGTGACTCTCATAAACCAACCACTGATATGAAACTACATCGAATCTAGAATCAAGGGTATAAAACATACAGATTTTATTAGTTTCCATCATTAAATGAATATTATATAAAGTGTACTTTAATGAGATCCATAATATAATTGAAAATAATAATTATATAATGTATGTAAATATCATATAAAAAACATGTCTCTAAAATAATATACTAAAAATATAGTCTTATAGAAGTATCCCTAATAATATATCTAAAAAAGAGTTAGTACTATCCATCTTGGCCCTCTAATCACATATGGAAACCATAAAAATTTCCATATATATGGTAGAACACATGTATACTGAGTAGGATCATCCAATATTCATGTCATGAATATATAAAAGAATAATAATATTGTATTGGTGAATAATGAATAGAAAAAAAGAGAACCCACACTATGCCATCTATCATCCAACCCCATGAAGGCTCTATCAACAAATAATTAATCCATTTATAATAAAATACAATTTAGGTATACCTCAATAAGGAACACTAAATCCACTTAAACACTGATTTTTAACTCTTATACGATGTTAATAATGTTATTTTATTCTAATACCTTTTATATCACCGCAGATGCACAACCCACGTCATTACCACAAAAAATTATCATCATCCCAATATAATGCATACCACATAATACAATGTTAAATATCCTTTAATACATATCAATAGAAACATATTGCACAACCACATCATAGTTACATACCACATCCACATCATATTATAATATCATGATCATAAACTGAATCAAATTCATGTCATTCTCCCACAATTCACATCCACCATCATGTGTCACATTCCAATCTACATTAATATATAATAAGCATAAAATTATAATAATGTTGGGGTAATTCTACTATATGGACATAAAAAACAATACATAATAACCTAATGATATCATATTCATCTCTCTACCAAGAATGAAGTGAGGGAGAGTGGATGTTTTCTATAATTAATTAACATTACCAATTGGATGTTAGGGGAAACAACTAGGACGCAAAAAAATTGTTCTTCAATAAGGTGATCCGAATTGGATAGGGTGTGTAAGATATAAAATGAGAAATAAAACACATATACAGCCACAAATAGGATCCACCCAAGGGTGTATAACAAAATCTGCTTCAAATAACCAAATCAACCTCTTCACTACCATTGGTACACTCTAATATCCACTATGAACACAATACCAGAAACAATACCTACTATCCACACACACATCCAAAATAATAATCATAATCTCCCTTTTAAACATTTCATAGAACAATTTACTTATTTAACATTTTATCATCCAAATACAGTTCAATATTCCATTCATTGACTTATATTTAATTTCAACCATTCATGAACCCTTAACTATTATTTACCAATCCATTACACATACATTTCATCATTTTAGGTTTTAATAGTTTATTTAAATGGAATACTTATTAAATTCTAGCCAATAACCATTACCAAACCCAATCTATACCACATAATATATATTACACTACCTTATGACACACAATAAATCACTACATGATATCCCCCAAAACTCATTCAAATTGGTGCCATAATGTCCATTGAATAATTAAATTCTAATAAAACTATCGTTACCAACGTTTCCAATCTTAAAAAGATCTTATTCATCACTATAATTTAAATAATAAAATCTCCTCATGCCAAATATATAAATATAAAAATATCATATTATCGGAATCTCATGACAACACTGAAAAACATATCTACAAAAACACCATCCAAAACCATTCACACCACAAAAATGGAAGAAAAAGTAAACATAATAACCATAACATATCCAGTGAAAAATATATCAATAAATATATTTTCTATCGTTAATTTTATGTAAATTATTTCTTCCATTAATAACCAGCATTAATAAATTATAGATTTCAATAAAATATGTTCTTTACCATTATAAAATTATTTAAATTTTATTTAATGTTCAGTCAAAAAAATAATGTTCAATTAATGATTTATTGTTCACAACAAAATGTAATAACTCAAAGAAGAAAAAGAAAATATACACCAATTTTTATGAATATCATTGAATCATGTAAAATACATTTGAATAACCCCTTAGTCTCAATTTTGAATAGTGTGATTAATTATCTTAACAAGGAAAATATTTACCATCCACTAAATGAAGTAAAAACATGATACTTCCAAGATTTACAAAAACATATTGGAGAAATATAAAATCCCCATAATTGATTGAAGAATCTAGGATAATGAGATAATATGATAATAACTAAGGATAAATTATAATTAAATATTATGGGAACCAATTAATGATCAAGCCAAAAAAATATCATAAAACAATAATTGAGAAACCAATTAGATGAGAAAAATCATCATTACATTAGAATCTATAAATAAAATAATTAAAGATAAGAGAAATAAAATCAGAATTGAGATCATCATATCAAGAGATACAAGTCCCCTAGAATATGTGGTTTGAATCATTAATGATATGAATTGAAGGCATATAAGTAGACATGTGGTCTCATAGGGTTTGATAGAATATAATAATATTAAAACAAAATGATTACTAACCCGTCTTTATGGAATAAATCCTATGTTCCTTCACCATCACATGGAGACATATCAAATGGTTTTGAAAGTATCAATAAAACAAGATCCAAAATCATATCTCATCAAAATGAATGATCCCACAAAATCTTAGAGTTAATTTCTTCCTTTCTAGAATATTTTTACAAATAATACAATATGAAGGCTCCCGATTTATCTATCAGGGCCCTAACAACCTCTCCCATTGAAGAACTAGCATTATATAGAGGAATTGACCATATAATTCTCAACAGACAAGCTAAACATTACAATATTAACAAAAACTCTCACCAATGACATTAGACCACCACTTATCATAATAAATTAATTCCCCCATCACCGTTGTATATAAATTTAAACTAGTAGCTTGGAGTTGGTGGTTACATATTTACATTGGGACAAGATATAATAAATTGTATCACATGGAATCAAATAGTTTAGTTTCCTTGGAAACATATATACATTCTTAAATATCAAATTAAATATGAAAACATAAAATAAAACATATAATTTTCTTTGAGAACTTTTTAATTCCCTATAGTATATCATTTCATAGAAAACATAGTTCACATTCTTGAATCCTAGGGTAAAGAAACAAAATAAAATGATGAGATCAAATTCTCAATAAGGGAATGTGTACAACAGAAGATGACATAGAATAAATAAGGCATGAATAATAGAATATGAATAAATGATATTAAAATAATTGATTATAAATAATAACATTATATTAAAACATGTCCAAAGATAACATAACTATTCATAAAATCAAATAGAAATCTATAACTTAGATCATAATGATGAAATGTTTGTGGAAATTGACCCAATTAAACCAAACTCGGTGGTAACATTATTAAATTGGAACTATATTAAAGCGATAAAATCTCAAAGGACTTCATAGGTTAGTATTCTTGGAAAACTAGATATATATATATCAATCTCACTTTACATTTTAAAACATAAAATAAAAAAACTAATGAAATTAAATATTCTATAACTTTGACCTCATTTAGAGATTATTTCATCATATGGAAGGGAAAATAAATAAAATAATGGTGAGCTTAGATTCTCAATAGGGGTTGTGTACAATGGAATATATTATTAGTAAATAAGTACTAATAAATATTTAAATATAAAAAACTAAAAAACATTACATTTAATCAATAACTTAAACACAAGGAATAATATGGCCAAAATAAAGGATAGTCAAATAATTCATATAAATATTAACATGAGATTAAAATTTATCCATGGATATCAAATCAATTCATACAATCACATGGACTTCAATAACTGATTTCACAATGATGGAATTCATAATTTCAGATATCTAAATCTTACCATCGAAACCTCATTCCAAGACATCTTCTATAAATGGGTAGGCCTATACCAAATACCCAATATAGTTTTTCTCATGATAACTATTAATGAATCAAGGGACTAAGTAATTATATGCCTCATCCATCACATAATATTTACAATGCATTAATTATATGAATAATACACACAACCTAATCAATAATACTTAAAAATAAATACCTGGCCATATTGGAAGAACTATCATATGGAATGTCAATATTCTCTATAGAAAAAGTGAATATAAAACATCCATAAAATTATGGGGGATTGTAATACCCCCAAATGATAAAGGGTTAAATGACTAAATGATATGACTCATGTCAACAAGGTGTGCCTTCCTTTTCGGGTTCCCACTTGATTAGAACTCCACAGTTTAGTGTTCTTGGTCTGGAGTAGTGATCGGGATGGGTGACCTTTTGGTAAGTTTCCCTGTGTTTGTGAGAGTGAGGGAAAAACACACTAGAAAGGACTTTTGTTGGCCTGTGGGGACAGTCATTATTCAGATGACCCGTTCGGGCATGTGGGTGGGCCCTAGGGTGGGGACCACATGTTTTCGGGGCAATTAGGGCTAACTGGTAGGCCAGGACCCGACAGCTATGTTAAGGTGGGGGTGTCTGTGATGTCACTAGGGACCGGTTGTCACATTTGGTATCAAAGGTGGATCCCAGCCTTAGGTGTAGTGCACTGCGTGGGATAAGATGTTGGGACCACAACGAGGATGTTGTGCTCTAAAGGGGGTGATTGTAACACCCCCAAATGATAAAGGGTTAAATGACTAAATGATATGAATCATGTCAACAAGGTGCACCTTCCATTTCTAGAGCGTACCTGATTTTAACTCCACAGTTAAGCATGTTTGGTATGGAGTAATGATCAGGATGGGATGCTTGGTTTGGAGTAGGGATCTGGATGGGTGATCTTCTGGGAAGTTTTCCTAGGGTGTGTGAGTGAGAAAAAATAACACTGTAAAGGACTTGTGTTGGCCTTTGGGGACATTAATTATTCACATGACCCATTTGGGAATGTGGGTGGACCCTAGGGTGGAGACCATGTGTCTGTGGGGAAACTAGGCTACCTGGCAGGCCAAGACCTGACAGATATGTTAAGGTGGGGTGTCTGTGCCGTCACCTGGGACTGGTTATCATATAGATGGTATATTTGGATTATATCATCAAAAATAAAAAATATTCAATAAAAAATATTTATATACATGAAAATAGGTTAACAAATATCAATAGAAATTTTCATTAGGAAAATACCCCTTTTCACTTTGAGATCACTTATATATAATATAAAAATATCCCAAATATTAAATAAATCATTTTCATTGAAAACATATTTCAATAATTTGATGTTATATTTAAATTATTTAGTAATTAGGATGTAATAAAATTATATTCATGTTGTATAAGTTAGAAAACATTCCTCTGACACATTTTGTATTAGAGGTGGTGCCCAGCCTTAAGTGTGGTGCACTTCCTGGGATGAGATGTAGGGCCCACAATGAGGATGTTGTTCTCTAAAGGGGGGTGATTTTAACACACCCAAATGATAAAAGGTAAAATGAATAAATTATATGACTCATGTCAACAAGGTGAAACTTCTTTTTCTGGAGCCTACCAGATTTGAACTCCACAGTTAAGCATGCTTGGTCTGGAGTACTGATCAGGATGGGTGATCTTATGGAATGTTTCTCAGGGTGTGTGTGAGTGATGAAAAATTACACTGGAAATGACTTGTGTTGGCCTGTGGGGATAGTTATTATTCATATGAATTGTTTGGGAACATGGGTGGGCCCTAGGGCGGGGACCACGTGTCTAGTGGGAAACTGGGCTACCTGGGAGACCAAGACCCGGCATCTATGTTATGGTGGGGGTGTCTGTGCTATCACCAGGTACTAGTTGTCACGTGGATGGTATATTTGGATTATATCCTCGAAAATTAAAAATATTCAATAAAGTATATTTATATACATGAAAATACATTAAAAATATCATTAGAAATTTTAATTAGGAAAATACACCTTTTCACTTTGAGATCACTTATATATAATATAAAAATTTCCCAAATAATAAATAAATCATTTTCGTTGAAAAAATTATTTCAATAATTTAAAGGTATCATCAAATTATTTAGTTCTTGGGATGTATGGAAATTATATTCGTGTCGTATAAGTTAAAAAACATTATTTTCACACTTTTGTAAGAAATGTAAAAAAATCCCTTATTTTTTATACAAAAAGAAGATTATTCTTAAAATATTTTCGAAATATTAAAAAATGTGATATAATTTATTTAATTAAAAATTGTATAATGTAAAAAACTCTTTAATAAATGTTAACAAAAATATGGACATGGAAGAGAAAGATTCCCGACTAAGATGAAAAATGAAGTAAATTTTCTTTAAAACATTATTTTTTTATATAGTACATTAAGAGATGAAAAAAATATGTAATTTATATAACTAAGTGTATAATAATAAAATAAATTTTATTTTTGATAGAAATATAAAATATTTACCCTAGTGGATACTTATAGAAAACCAATCCTGAATAATGATGACACTGAAAAAACCCTTTACCACTTTGGTAACTTTCATTTCATAACCCCTATGAAAGAAATAGCATCAAAAAAATTATAATAAATTTAATATAAATATATTCATTATTTAACAGATCAAAGAGGATGTATATACTCCTCATAAAATAATATAGTTGTAAAACATAACATATAACCCAATGAAAAATATTATATGAAGAACCCTTACCTTGGGTTCGACTTCCTTCACATGTGATAGAAAATAATATATACAAACAAAGACTTATTATACCATTATTATAGAAAAATAATCATATATTTCATACCATATAATATTTACTTTTATACTTTTAACACCCATTAGAAATAATTCTTTATTGAGATCACTATTCCGGGTGATAATTAGTTCATTCTTCATGTATGTTTTGGTTTTGTTAGTTTTGGTCATTGAAAATCAATCATGACCCCATAATAACCATGATGTTATTAATGATATAAATTTAAAATGTATTCACTAAATATTTTCTTACTATGATCCATATAAGGCATAAAGGAAAAATAGATAATATCACTTTATAGAGGTGGTATCCCACACATATGCATGAGTGACATTATCGTTTAACAAAGGATTGGAATGTATGATGTTATATATGATATTATATTTCAATAATAATATTTATTCCATAAACATCTTCAATATTAATTATTTCCTTCAATAAAACAATCCATGTAACATGGTAATGAAAAATGAATTACACTACATTGTGGAGTTAGTAAGTCATATGTACGAACGAGCGATGTTTTCACTTTATATAGGTTGGAAAAGAGATAGGAAATTATTTTACCTTAATCATAATAAAATATTTGTATATTTATGATACTGGATTTATTATTTTGGTATGTGTATTATATATTTATATTAAGTGTAAGAAGAAATAAATTTAAACAAGTTACTAAAGATGATTAACTTTTCTTTGAGAGAGCTCCATTGGTCATCTTTTAAGGGACCTATGGTTGGTCTTTTAGGGATACGATCACCTATAAAAATTGGATATGGATGTAGATAATAGTATTTTTATGTTTTGATGCATCAATGAGGCTCATTGTGGTGTATAGAAGATAGGAGAAGTGGGTCATTTATATAGTGAGGGAAAGGGCACATAGGGAATCAATAATAGTATTTAAATATAATAAATTATTTCTCATGGTAAAGTGAAACAATGTGGCTATTATTTTAAATTTGTGGTACTATATGGTCTAAATATCATAAAAAAATAAAATTTTTACAGGTTTAGTTTGTATTTAAAGCCTTATATTTTAGTTATACCCCTTAGATAACATATTTTTACCTGAACCGTAGTAAGGCCTTTTTCACTCTTAAAGGTTTATAATTTTACATATAAGGTGCCAATTGTTCAATAAATAGAAAAGATATGAACTTTTTATTATATATTATCCAAATTGTACTCTTAGATGGTTTTTATTATTTTTTTATTATTTAATAAAATATTATTATTTCATAAAATATCAACAATGTAATTTTTTATATTATTCATTTAATTTGAAAATAAAGTCATCAAGAAAAATAATTAATTAGAATATAGAATTTTAATACATCTCTATGAATTCATATATATATATAATTATTGGTGCACTATAACTCACAAAAAAATTATTATTTTTAATTTTTTTTAAAATATTTTATTTTATTTTTATATTAATTGAATAAATACTAAATCAGTGTTGTGTATGCATTTAAGGAAATTATTCTGTAAATAAAAATTAAAAATAAATTACCATGATAAAAAACTCTTTTATTTTTAAAATCAAATTTACAACCAAACATTTCCAATTTTTATCCTTATAAAAAATCAGTTATTAAAGTCAATAGAGTGACATATTGTGTTTATTATTTTCTTAAATTAATATAAATGTCCAAATCAAACAATTATGGAAACATGTGGCCATATATTCATTAATTATATGGGAATTGTCTTAAAATAGTCATCAAATCGAATATAGGTAAGTTTTATGGTCATTTTTCATAATATTTTTATCCTTAATTACTCGATTTACCCATACAGTTGTGAAAATTATTTACTATGACTAATATCCATAATTTCCAAAAAAAGTTCTATTTTCGAAATTTATACCACATGATTCTAAATTTGGATTCCATCTATCAAAAGTCAATTTATATATGTTTCGTAAATTAATTTATTATTAAAATGTAAATGAAACGAAAAATGATTTTTTCAATACAAAACACCTTTTTAAGTATATAGATGTTTTTATACTATATTAAACCATAAAAATGATTGAAATTAACATATTTTGGTTATTAATTATATAATATAAATTTTTTACTTTTAATCTATTTTTTAGAAAAAATAAACTTTTTGAATTCTTGATACAGACATACAGTTTCCAATGAAAATCAATATTTTTAACTATAAATTAGAAAAACATTCTTTTCAAAAAAATCCAAAACATTCACCCTAAGTTAATGATGGTATTGTTATTTAAAAAAATTATTTTAATTTTATAAAATATCGTATCTCTAATTTTTATAAATGATTTATAATTTCCTCCCAAAAAATGAAAAATATAATAATTTTTGAAGAAAGTGTATTTTTGAAGTATGGAATGATTTTACGAAAATTTTAATTCTTATTGATAATTTATTTGTCTAAAAAAATTTAAATATTTTTATAATGTGGTTAAAACTATTCATAAAAACCAATTCAATGACATGTTTAAAAAATTCATATTATTGTGTGGTTCGTTTATGCTTGGTGCCACATGTCATATACACTATCGAACATATTGTTCTATTCAAAACTCAAGGTGGTATATTGTTCCCCTTAAAATAAATTGAACCCGCACAATTCTATCTCAGATATAAAATAACCAATGTTTTAAAATTCCTTAATTCAAACCCCAAATCAAAAATGGATAATAAAAATTTCATTAAATAGGAAAAGTGGGATTCATAAAGGTAACCTGAAATAACACATAATCAGGTTCCTAGCTAAGGATAACATTGTTGGGAAGTTATATTATAGGCATAGAGGATAAAACTAATTTCCACTGACAAATAGAGAGTGATAGATAACATTCTTATTATAATTTTATAGGCCAAAATACTATAAATCTTTGATGATTGAAATGAACACCAATTATTCAAAAATTAAGGTTAATTATAATATTTTTTCAAAATATTCTTTCTATAGTTTATGTATCATTTTATAGTCTAAATAGAGACATAATACAATGTTCTTACATGATTTATTTTCTATTAATAATCATAATTTCGTCATTTATTTTTTATTATATTAATTTTAACTGCATCTATTTTCCCAATAAATTAATATTAAACAATATAGTTTTATTCTAAAAGCATTAATTTTTTTAATGAAGCATAAGATCTATAAAATAATGAAAATTCATTCATTATTTCACTAAAAATTTCACTAAACCAAAATGGTTAGAACATGTAGTCCAATATGGATTAACATATCACATTAATCTATAAACCCACAATAATAACCCATAAAGTTTAACTTAATCCACTCCATAAATTGTTTACCTTAGGACTGCTCCAAAACAGGATTGGAAAAATTCAAAACCCAAAAATCGAAATGATTTGACCACATATTTTTCTTATAAATAACAATATAACTACTATCTCCAAATAATGTCTATTTCTCTTAAGGTCATATATTGAAAATCTATATACACTAATCACATAATCCACAAAATATGAAAGCTATTTCCATAAATACCCTGAATCACCATAAATCAAGAATAAAATCATATATTTTTCAATTAAGTCAATCTTTATTCCTAAAATTGTTTTTTCCTTAATCATATAATATTCCCAATATAGTGTACTTCTTGAAAAATAAAAAAATCACTAATTCACTCGATCACTTTTAAATTTCATGGTGATATATATGATAAAAGAATATTCTTAAAATTTACTAACTCTTTTTGTCACGACCCGTCCTCAGGGCCCATGTCGTGACTACCCCAAGCCTGCCTTCTATAGGCCAGGGGTTGGCGACTAGCACCAAAGGCGTAAATCCCGATAAAAAGGGAAGGCATTGCCTTTTTATATAAGTAAAGAACACAACAGAGTACTTAAGAGAATTATGCACTAAGTAAAACTTAGTACAAAAGTAAGTGCTGAAAAGTAAATGGGATAGTATACAAACCCAACTGAAAGTACAGTACAACTGAAAAGGAAAGTACAAAAACAGTAAAGTAAAGTCTCAACCACCGAGTCGTTCTCCGGGAATCCCACCTGAAGGGTGGGTATTGATGGTCTCCTCAGCACCTTGGGTCCGTCTGTCTGCTCCATGTAAACCTCACTAGGTGGTCCACCTCCGGGTACTGTCCATCTCCACAAGACTCCTCCACGATCAGTGTTGCCCGTCGTTTGCATCCAACACAATGTAGTGCGGGCATATCCCATGCAGGGGTGAGCATATGATACTCAGTAGGGACTCTGAGACTCCCGAAGGTCTCCCAGAATCCACAAAGGATAACCCAAAAAGGAAAAATACAATCACGAAGTATCAACCGACTTTACTTAGGTATATTCTCATACATATACCTAAGTTATCAATCACAGTTCGGCTCCAGCTCCCGAGACCAAGTACAACCCAATCCACACAGGAAAGAAGTCAATCACATCAATGATAATGATAGAAATTCAAGACTCATCTCACACAGGTATACATCTTTCGTATAGTGATAGAGATGACTAGATATAGTCACTGATTCATCTAAGATGTCGGACCCACACAAGATACAAGTCCAGCTAAGCTGTCGGACCCACACAGGATACAAGATCAACTACTTTGTCAGACCCACACATGATACAAGTACAGAGGTCAATACAACTAAACCCTCACAAGATACAAGAACAGTAGTCATCGCCATCAAACCCATGGAGGATTCCAGTACGGTAGTCGTCGCTGTCGAACCCACGGAGGATTCCAGTAAAGTAGTCGATGCAGTCGCAGCTAGCTCTACGGTTCCCGCACACATCACGCTCGATTCTGAGAGGGTCCACTCCTCGAGCAAAGGGGTCGATACATCAATAGTCATGAAGTCAAGAGTTGATGTATCCCAAAGTTTTGTCTCATCAAAAAAACCCAACGTGAAAGACGGTGCGTCAATCGGACACCCGGTCTGAGAGTTATTGGCTTTTCCGTTCCAGCGGCCCAGTTGGTTTTTAAGCTAAAACCAAACTGACTATACTCTAGTTGCGTCCAAACCTCGAGATTAGTATGCCAAAATAAACTGTCTCATAAAAAGGAAATCAACATAGTTGACGGAATGTCAATTGGACGTCTGGTCCTTAAGTTATAAGCGTTTCCGTTCCTAGGGCCCGGTTGGTTTCAGGTTTGAACCAACTCGGCCGTACCCAAACTTTGCCAAAAACTCAAGTGTTATATAGTGAAACAACCGTCTAGATCCAAGTATTCCTACGCAACTAACAGTGAGTCAATTGGAGGTCCGTATCTCAGGTTATGGGCAAAAGACAAAAAAATAGTCCGAAGTGGGGGGTCTGGGCCCGGTCTGACCCGGCCCAACCCACTCAGGGTCAGCCTGAACCGGGTCCGGGTCCGGCCCGGTTGGGCATGTCCCGACCTGGCTGGGCGCAGCCTGGCCCGACCGGCGCGGCCCAATCCGTGTGACCCGCCCCGGCCTGACCAGGGGGGGTGTGCTGGCTCGGCTATTTGGATGATAGGGGGGTGCGGCCCCCTGTTCTGCAAATGCGGTACCAGGCTGGCACCACTGGAATCCCCGGATCCCGTGCAGCCGCGGGATCTGCTACTCGCTGCCACGGCTGGTGCCGCGATGGGCTTATGTTGGCGGCGCGCCGCGGCGCCGCTGCCTCCAGGGGGTCGGCCGGTGCCGACCGCCGCATCCGGCCGCCGGCGCCGCCGCACCAGCGCCTTGTGCCGCCGGGGTCTTCTACGGGCCACCAGACTCATTCTGGTGGTCCGTTTTTGCTTCCGTCTGTGCCTGTCGTCGTCTCAGGATCTGAACTCCACTTCGGAGGCCCCAAATCGCTGTTGCGGTCCCGTTTTGTCGTCGCCAAACACCTCGTGCATGAAGAACAAAATAGCAGTGGGCCCAGATTTGTTCATTAGTCCATACCCACTAAGTTAGTCATTCAAAACATCACCCAACAATTAAATGCCATGTTCGAGAGTATAAAACACATAAAAGGATATTATAAATAAATTCTCCCTACCTTGAAGTTTTAGTCATTCGTATTCGATCCACGGAAGACGAGCGTCGCGGTAGACGTGCGTCATGGAAGAATGGTGTCGGTCCATCAACGATGGAGGAAAGGTCATTATCATAGCTGATGTAGACTCCCTGACGTCGAGGTGCATCTGAGGAAGATGCACCGTTGGAAGAAGTTCTTTTCGTTCTTCACCAAGGGTTTTCTTCGTTGAAGAACGGTGTTCTTCGTCGAAGAAATATCACCTCTCCGTTAATTCTCCAGAGTCTTTTCCCAAAAGTGTTTTGCCAACAAAAAGAAATAAGAGGCTCCCCAATTAATAGAATTGTTATGAAATTCATATTAATTCCAAAGCAGTGCCAATTAATTTAACGCTGATATTAAATTGATAGGTTGGAACATTTAATGGGATGAGGGAGGTAGGAAGGATCCACCATAATGAATATGTGGAGTTGTCAAAGTAAACAATAGGGAATTATTGTGGAGTTTGAGGAGAGTTATTGGGGGGTGAAGGTTGGAGCTCGTGAGGGCCCCACCTCACAAATATCCACACTTGGGAGGAAATAACCAATTCACAAATAAAATCATGTACCACACAATTTTATTTAGTTTAAGATTAAGCCCCAAAAATTATCTTTCAACCCGCACAAAATGCAACTGTGGTAAAGGTCCCCTTAAGAAAATACCGGCGTTGCAAGTTCATCAGTGCCCTCATATTTCAATTACGAGAACCACTTCAAAATATAGGAAAACCCCTCATTCGTTCACTGAATGTACCCGAGCTAAACTTCAGAAAATTATTCCGGGCACACCGGGCCTCAGAATCAGGTGCCATAAGAAACTGCGCACTCGTAAAATTCAAAAGAATTTAAGAAAAAAAATTCCTTGAAATTTACGAGTCTTTACATTACTCCCACCTTAGGGATTTACGTCCCCATAAAGCTACAACATACACTAGGGAAACAGAAAGGGGTACTGATCACACATTTGAGCCTCCCGCTCCCAAGTTCTCTTCTGAAGGTTCTCGTGCTGCCAGCGAACGTGCACTAGAGGAATTGACCATCCACGAAGGACCCGCTCCCGTCGATCCTCGATCTCCATCGGAACCTCTAAGAATTTCGCCCCGTCGTCGATGTCCAGCACCCCGTGATCGATGATGTGGGTCGGGTCGTACACGTATCTCCTCACCTGAGATACGTGGAAGACGTCATGCACCCGGTGCAACTGAGGTGGAAGGGCCATGCGGTAAGCCACCTCGCCTAATCTGCTGAGGACCTGGAAAGGTCCAATGAATCGGGACACAACTAGCCACCCCATCCAAATCTCTGTAGTCCTCTTCGAGGTGAGACCCGTAAGAAAACTTGGTCGCCAGCCTCGAACTCCAGTGGTCTCAGTCTCCTATCAGCATAGGAATTCTATCTGCTCTGTGCAATCTTCATCCTCTCTTGGATGATCTGCACCTTCTCCGTTGTAGCCCAAACCATCTCTGATCCTACAAGTGCTGACTCCCCAGGGTCAATCTAGCACAGAGGTGATCTGCATGGTCGGTCGTACAGTGCCTCGTATGGTTCCATCTGGATGGTGGAGTGGTAGTTATTATTGTACGCAAACTCTAACAAGGGCAAATGATCCTCCTAGCTACGACCAAAGTCGAGGACACATGCACGGAGCATGTCCTTGAGAGTCTGAATGGTCCTCTCCGTCTGGCCATCCATCTGAGGATGAAATGCAGTGTTCAGGCGCAACTGCGTCCCAAATGACTCATGTAACCCCTTCCAAAGCTGGGAAGTAAAGCGAGCATCTCGATTAGAGACTATATAATATGGCACACCATGAAGTCTTACGATCTCCTGAACGTAGAGGCATCCCATGCTCTCTACCGAGCCCTACTCTCTGATTGGTAGGAAGTGGGACGACTTGGTGAGTCATTCTACGATCACCTAGATGGAGTCGTGTCCTCTGGAAGTATGTGGAAGCCCTATAACAAAATCCATGGAGATCCCATCCCACTTCCTCTCCGGGACCTCCAAGGGATATACCAAGCCTGCTGGCACATAGTGCTCCGCCTTCACTTGTTGACAAGTGAGGCATCGTGAAACGAAGTCTGCTACAGCCTTCTTCGTACCCGGCCACCAGTGCTATCGTCTGAGGTCCTGGTACATCATCAACACTCTAGGATGTACCGATAGAAGGGATGTGTGAAACTGCCTCAGCACTTCCTCCTGCAGTGCAACTGGTACCATGGTACGTCCCCTGAAGAGGATGACATTCTCTCCTCCTTCAGAAAATCCATCAGGTGCCTGCCCTGTGGAAATCTGAGCACATCGCATCTCACAGTCAACGTCCCGATGTTGTGCCTCTCTGACCAGATGAAGTAATAGAGGAGTGACTGTGAGAGATTTTAGAAAGGCTGCTCCATCTCTATCCATGAAGGATATTTGCAAAGCAGCTAACTTATCCATCACCTCTCCATGTAGTTGAATTCCAGATAACCTACTGAGAGCACCAGCCACAGCGTTCCTTTTCCAGGGGTATAGACTATCTCAATGTCATAGTCCTAGAGGAACTTGATCCATCGCCACTGTCTCAGGTTTAGGTCCTTCTGCGAGAAGATGTACCTGAGACTCTGGTGGATAGAGTAGACTGTAAAGTGATCGCCCATCAGATAGTGTCGCCACATCTTTAGGGACAAGGCCACTACAACTAACTCCAGGCCATGGGTAGCGTAGTTATGCTCGTGCTTCCTCAACTAGCATGAACCGTAAGAGATCACTACTCGCTCCTGCATTAGGACACACCCGAGTCCGGTCCCTGATGCATCGTAGTAAACTACGTACACTACGCCCTCCTTCGGTAGCCTCAAGAAGAGCGCACTGGTCAATCTCTGTCTCAGCTCCTGAAAGCTCTGCTGGCATCTATCTGACCACATGAATGGTTTCCCCTTCTTCGTCAAAGCTGAAAGAGGTGCTGGAACTCTGGAGAAGTCTGGCACAAATCTCTGATAGTACCCAGCCAGACCTAGGAAACTCCGCACCTCCGTCATGTTCCTGGGTGGCTCCCAAGAACGTACTGCCTCGATCTTCACAGGATCCACAGCAACTCCCGCCTCCGAGATGATGTGACCCAAGAAGTGAACCTCTCAAATCCAGAACTATCACTTCGAGATATTACCATAAATATTTTTCTCTCGGAGTGTGTCCAGTACAACCCGCAGGTGGTAGGCTTGCTCCTCCTCAGTAGCCGAGTAAATCAGCATGTTTTCGATGAAGACTATGACAAACCGATTGAGGTAAGGTTGGAAGATATTGTTCATGAGACTCATGAACAATGCTGGAGAGTTGGTCACACTATAGGGCATAACCAGGAAATCATAGTGGCCATACCGACACCTAAAGTCCGTCTTCTTCACATCCTCGTCTCGAACTCTGAGCTGGTGATAGCCTGACCTGAGGTCTATCTTCGAGAACCATCGTGCTCCCTTGAGATGATCGAAGAGGTCGTCAATCCTCGGAAGTGGGTACTTGTTCCTTATGGTCACCTGATTTAGGCGACTGTAGTAGAAACATAGTCATAAGATCTCATCTTCCTTCTTGGCGAATAAAATCGGAGAAGCCCAGGGTGAAACACTGGATCAGATGAATCCCTTTCCCTGTAATTCCTCCAGATGTACCCGCAGCTCATGAAGCTCAGTGGGAGCCATCTGATATGCTGGAGTAGATATCAGTGCTATCTCGGGGTACAGGTCTATGAAGAAGTATACCTCTCTTTGAGGAGGTAGTCTTGGAACGTCGTCAGGGAAAACATCCACATACTGATCCAGCACAACAGGAAAACTCGGACTCCGCACATCAACTGCTCCTAGGATGAGACTAGCTAACCGATGTGTGATTGGCTGACCTATCCTCTACGTAAGTCCATCATGCACTACAAAGGCTCCCTTCTTGGCGGTGAAGGTGAACCTGGTCCCATCCGTGCGGACACACCGCATTTTGCGCCTAATACAGTCGATCAGGGCATGGACTGTAAATAACCAGTCCATACCCAAGATGACGTCGTAAGGCCTCGACGCCACTACCAGAAGATCCTAGCTGAAGCTCTCGCCTCCTAGAGTAAGCTCACACTGCTGGCACCAGTGTGTAATCGTCGAGTCTTCTCCCGTAGGAGTCTCTAGCCATAAGGATCGATCCAACGGCTCCATCAGAATATCTGAGCTCCGAACAAGGGCAGTGACAATAAAATAATGACTCGCACCTGGGTCTATAAGAACTGCAGCAAGGGTGGAGTAGACACAGATAGTACCTCGAATCATCTTAGGTGTGTCGTGGTCGTAAGCCTCCGCTGCCTGGAGCTGAGCCTACCTTTGTCCTCCAGCTCCCTATGGTCGGGGTGGACCTCCTAGGGGTGGTGGTGGTAGAGCCTCGAAACATCGTCCACCACCCACTGCTCGACCAACTCCTCTTCCTCGTCCACCTTCTCCCTGAGGACCGCCACGGTCGAACCTCTACCTATGCTTGGGAGGTCCCTCCACTGTATGATACTCGTCTGCATGGTGGGTCGGGAAGTCACGATCCATGTGGCCCTGCCCACTGCATGCATAGAATTGTCTGCTCCTCGTGAGGCTGGCTCTATTTTGTGTGCCCCGCACAGCCGAACCTTTATCCTAAGGTCACCCACCTGATGTCCTGGTCTGTTTAGACCCCTGTGACATCTGTCTACTGCCGGGTGTAGAAGACTCCATTACGTGTCGCCCAACGGTGGGTCTCGCTGCTGGTGGCTGCTCAGCGAGAAATCTCTCCACTAAAATGGCGCATTTCAGCACCTCTTCCTACGTCGGGATGCTGAGGGGAATCGTCGAAGCCCTGATCTCGTGCCTCAGTCCCTGCTTGAAGGTTCGGGCCCTGAAGAATGGGTCTCGTCCCATATCTGTGGAGTAGCGTCAAAGGTCAGTAAACCTCGTCGAGTACTGAGCTAATGTCATGCTGCCCTTCTGCAGATGTAGTAACTCTTGAATGCGCACTGCACAAAGGGTGGCTGGAACAAACTCCAAGCAGAAGAGACTCTCAAAGTCTCTCCAAAGTAGATATGCCTTGTCGTGCACCTGGAGCATGAAGCTCCACCATCTACCAGCTACTGAGTGCAGTAGACTCACGGAAAGGATCACCATAAGGTCTGTTGGTGTCCCTACCAATCTGAAGACTCTGAAAATAGCCTCCATCCAATCCTCGGCTGCCTGAGGGTCCATCTCTCCACAAAAAATGGGCGGCCTATGTCGCTGAAACTCGTGCAACTCACTCAGTCGGCGTGCACTCTCTGCTGCTGGGGCTGGTAGTATCGGTGGATCATCGGGTAGTGGTACTGCTGGTGCCTCTGCTGTGATGGGTCCCTACACTGAGGCCTCATCGCTCGGTGGGCTGGCATCTCACACGTAACTCGGAACCCTAGCTAGATTCCTTCGTGGGGCCATCCTGAAAAGAAATAGGTGTGCCAGGGTCAAACAGTATACCTGGTGAGCTGACATAAAGTAATCACAAATAAAACTTTTGAAACACATATGCAATCAGTTTTTTCGTGCACTGAGTCAGAAATCAGAGGTCAGGGTCCTTATGTATGGATACGTCAGCCGCCACACCAACACTGGACTCCCTGGACATAAAACCACACTCAATACTCTTAACACGATTGCTTCATAGAAGGGAAAGATCAGAGTTCTGAGTTCTGTTGTAGAACCAAATCCTTTGATACAAATTTTCCATGACTCGTCCTCGGGGCCCATGCTGTGACTACCCCAAGCTCGCCTTCCATAGTACAGGGGTTGAAGACTAGCACCAAAGGCGTAAATCACGATAAAAAGGAAAGGCATTACCTTTTTTTAAGTAAACAACAAAACAGAGTGAGCAAGATAACTATGCACTAAGTAAAACTGAGTACAAAAGTAAGTGCTGAAAAGTAAATGAGACAGTATACAAACCCAACTTAAAGTACAGTACAACTGAAAACGAAATTACAATAGCAGTAAAGTAAAGCTGCAACCACAAAGTCATCCTCGGGGAATCCCACCTGAAGGGTGGGTACAGATGGTCTCCTTAGCACCTCGGGTCCGTCCGTCCGTTCCATGCACGCCTCACTAGGTGGTCCACCTATGGGTACCGTCTAGCTCCACAAGACTCCTCCATAATCAGTTTTGTCCATCATCTGCATCCAACACAACGTAGTGCGGGCATATCCCGTGCAGGGGTGAGTATACAATACTCAGTAGGGACCCTGAGACCCCCGAAGGTCTCCTAGAATCCACAAAGGATAAACCACAATGGAAAGATACAATCACGAAGTATCAACCAAATTTACATAGGTATATGACCATACATATACCTAAGTTATCAATCAGAGTTCAGATCCAGCTCTCGAGACCATGTACAACCCAGTCCACACAGGAAAGAAGTCAATCATATCAATGATAATGATAGAAAGTCAAGACTCAGCTCACATAGGTATAAATATTTCGTATAGCGATAGAGATGACCAGATGTATTCACTGATTCATCTAAGCTGTCGGACCCACACAGGATATAAGTCCAGCTAAGCTATCAGACCCACATAGGATACAAGACCATCTACTCTGCCAGACCCACATAGTATACAAGTACATAGGTCAATACTATCGAACCCACACACGATACAATAACATTATTCATCTCTGTCGAACCCATGGAGGATTCCAGTACGGTAGTCTTCGCTGTCGAACCCATAGAGGATTCCAGTATAGTAGATGATGCAGTCGCAGCCAGCTCTAGGGTTCTCACATATAGCACGCTCGATTCTGGGAGGGTCCACTCCTCAAGCAAGGGGATTGATACATCAACTGTCACTAAGTATAGATTTGATGTATCCCAAAGTTCCATCTCGTCAAAAGAAACCCAATGCGACAGACGGTGTGTCAATTGGACGACTGGTCTGAGAGTTATTGGTTTTTCCGTTCCAAGGGCCCGATTGGTTTTTAAGCTAAAACCAACCCGACCGTACTCTAAATGCATCAAAACCTCAAGTGGAGTATTCAAAAAGAACCATATCATCAAAAGGAATTCAACGTATTTGACGGAACTCCCATTGGACGTCCGATCCTTAAGTTATAAGCGTTTCGGTTCCAAGGGCTCTGTTGGTTTCGGGTTCGAACCAAACCGGCCATACCCAAACTTCACTGAAACCCTAGGTGTAATATACCAAAACGACCTTATTGATCCAAGGATTCCTATGCAACTGACAGTGCATCGACCGGAGGTCCGTAGCTCAGGTTATGGTCAAAAGACCGAAAAACGGTCCGAAGTGGGGGGTCTGGGCCCGATCTGACCCGACCCGACCCACTCTGGGTCGGCCCAAACTGGGTCGACCCGACCCGGGTCCGGGTCCGGTCCATGAGGGTGTGGCCCGGCCTAGCTGGGCATGGCCCAGCCTGATTGGCACGACCCGATCCGCGTGACCCGCCCCGGCCCGGCCGGGTGAGGGGGGTGTGCCGGCTCGGCCAGCTGGCCGAGCAGGGGGCGCAGCCCCCTATTCCGTGAACGCGGTGCCAGGCTGGTGCTGCTGGACTCCCCAAGTCCGACGTGGCCGCGGGATCCGCTGCTCACCCCTGTGGCCGGTGCCGGCCACCAGTGACCCGCGCCGCCAGGGTCTTCCACGGGCCACCAGAGTCATTCCGGTGGTCTGTTTTTGCTTCCTTTTGCGCCTGCGGTTGTCTTGGGATCTGAACTCCACTGCGAAGGCCCCAAATCGCCATTTCAGTCCCGTTTCATCGTCACCAAACACCCCATGCATCAGGAACAAAATATTGGTGGGTCCGGACTTGTTCGTTAGTCCGTACCCACCGCGTTAGTGGTTCAAAACATCACCCAACAGTTAAATGCAATGTCTGAGAGTATAAAACACATAAAAAGATATTACAAATAAATTCCCCCTACCTCGAATTTGTTGTTGTTCGTCATCGATCCGCGGAAGACGAGCGTCTTGGTAGATGGGCGTCGCAGAAGAACAGTGTCATTCTGTCAATGATGGAGGAAGGGTCATTGTCATAGGCGACGTAGGCTCCTTGACGTCGAGGTGCATCTGAGGAAGATGCGTCGTTGGAAGAAGTTCTTCGCGTTCTTCGTCAGGGGTGTTCTTCGTTGAAGAATGGTGTTCTTCGTCGAAGAAGGATCACCTCTCCTTTAATTCTCCAGAGTCTTTTCCAAAATGTGTTTTTCCAAAAAAATAGAAATAAGAGGCTCTCTGATTAATAGAATTGTTATGAAATTCATATTAATTCCAAAGCAGTTCCAATTAATTTAACGCTGATATTAAATTTATAGGTTTTCAGCTTTAATGGGATGAGGGAGGTAGGAAGGCTCCACCATAATGAATATGTGGAGTTGTCAAAGTAAATAGCAGGGAATTAATGGGGAGTTTGAGGAGAGTTATTGGGGGGTGAAGGTTGGGGCTCATGCGGGCCCCACCTCACAAATATCCACACTTGGGAGGAAATAAATAATTCACAAATAAAATCGTGTACTACACAATTTTATTTAGTTTAATATTAAGCAACAAAAATTAACTTTTGACCCGCACAAAACGGAACTGCGATAAAGGTCCCCTTAAGAAAATACTGGCACTACGAGTTCATCGGTGCCCTCGAATTTCAATTCCGAGCACTGCTTCAAAAGATATAAAAACACGCTCGTTCATTCACTGAACGTACCCAAGCTAAACATCATAAAATTATTCCGGGCACACCGGGCCTCGGAATTAGGTGCCGTCAGAAACTGTGTACTCGTAAAATTAAAAAGAATTTAAGAAAAAAAATCCTTGAAATTTACAGGTCTTTACACTTTTACCCCAATAAACCATAATTACCTCGAAATCAGTGATCATATTAACTATATATGGTATCAAAAATGTTAAACTTTTTTTCACAAAATTTAAATGCATTATTCATTTTATATCCTTTTAACTAAATAATATAATAAATCAAAGGGTTATATTCCCATAAATTTTATTGATAGTACCTTTAATCATTTAAAACAGTAATCACACAAAATAAATAAACTATTATCTATGAATTTAAACTTATGATTTACCTTATATATATAAACCCTTGATGCTTTAGTTTAATCCCATATTAGTATGGAATATCAAAGGTTTCTATAGGTTATATTCTCTCATTTAACATTATGGTTTTTAAATAAAACTTTAATTAACCCAAGCATATCCTCTATGTGTATGAAACTATGTGGGTAGTATGGGAACACTCATCATGTACAAGAATGATGAATGAGATATATTCAACCAACTATTTTCATGTTTTTACCCTTAGGTTCATCTCTTTAAAATCTAATTCCACTTATAATATCCATACAAGGATGTCTTTCTTGGAAAACCAGATAATATCTACCATATAAAAATATTAGGATGATATCATAAACATATACATATCCTTAAAGTCATTCATTAGGTTATTTTCCCTAATTTACATTTTCTTAAATCTAGTTCACAATGTATCTACTAAAAATGATATCATGCTAACTATAAAGACCCTGACCCCAATAGTCGAGAGGTGGTGGTTACCTTGTTAAATTAGCACTAGATAAAAGTGATTGCATCTGAAAAGAACAAACAGTTTAGTAGTCTCATTAAACTAGATACATACTAGAATATTACATTTAATTTGAAAACATAAAATAAAAACATAATGTATATAAATATTTGGAACCCTTGAACTCATTCAAATATTCCATTTTATAACCAATAGAAAAGAAAAAAATATATATTTTTTTCTTAGATGCTCTGTAGGGTTTGTGTACAATGGAATCTATCATGAGTAAATAATATATAATAAATAGTTTATGGTATGCAATTCAAACACATTCCATTTAATCAATAACATGTTAATAAAGAATAATATTGAAGAAATAAATGATATCCCAATAATGAAATATAAATAGTCCCATGTGATTAAAACTTATCAATGGTAATCATAACTATTCAAATAATTACACGGATATAAACAATTATTTTCAAAATGATTGAATTCCTAATTTCAGGCATCTAAAACATACTATCAAGGCCTCATGTGAAGACATCTTACATTAGTGGGTAAAGCCTCAACCAAATGCCCAATCTAGTTTGTATCAAATGAACAATTGATTCCATGAGATTATATATAATTCTAGGCTTCACCCATCACTTATTAAGTCTAATTCCATCATTATATGAATAAAAAATGCAGCATAATCAAAATTCCTTGAAAATAAATAACTGTATGTATTGGAAGAACTAGAATATGGAATATAATAACTTTTCCTATAAAAACTGAACATAAACCTTTCATAATAATAAACTTGATGGTTTCATTGTATTATATCCACAGTAAATCATAAGAATCAAAAAAATTGAAATATATTAAAATGCTTTAAAATTATCCCTCAAAAGTTTCTTAAGGAAAATGCCCCTTTCCACATTGAAATCACTTATTTAAAATTTAAAACTTTTTAAAATTTTATGGAAATAATATTATTTAAAAAAACCTTGAAAACTTGTAAAGTAAGCATCAAAACAATTTTTATTAATGATGGTGTTAAATTCCCTTCATGTCTTATAGTTTAAAAAATATTCCTTTCACACGTTTTAAAGAAAAGTAATAAAGTATCTTGTTCAGAATTGGATAAGAAGACTCCTTTTACAAAAGTTGAAAAAGTCAAACATGGGTAAACATTTCTTTAATAAATCATTATATGATGTTAAAAACATAATATAAACTATTATATTTAAAAAATACTATTTAGTTCATAAATATCATATATATTCATTATTTCCATATTTATAACCATCTATATAATATGGTTATGATAAATTAATTACTTCTCTATGAGGAGATGTTATGTTGTACGTATGCGCGAGTGATATTTTCACTTTTAATATGATAGAAAAGTTATGGAAAGTTTTTATAACCTAATAATTATAACATATACGTATATTTATGACACTAGTGATAATATTTTTTTATGGTTAAAATATATTTAAAGGATTTATAAGAAGAGATAAATTTGAAATATTTAGTAAAGATGATTACCCCTTCTTCAGAATAGCTCCCTTAGATCATCTCTTTAGGGGCCTGAGGTTGTTCTTTTAAGAATACCATAATATCCATAACATGTATAAGTATTTTGAGAAGGTATTTTTTAGGGTTTGGTTAGGTTAAGAGGCTATAGGTGGTTTATAGAAGAGAGGATATGTGGCTTTTTATAGTTAACAAAAGGCCACACTTGGAATTCATACGAAGATTTAAATATAATAAATTAATTTCCATGTGAAAGGTGAAAAATGTGTCCATAATATTGAATCTAAGTTAATAAATTATTAAAATCTCACAGACCAATAAAAATTGAATTGGGTTAATTGGAATTTTAAACCTTATCATTGGTTAAACCCCTTAGTTAACATATTTTAACATTAACTATGATAATGCCATTTTTATTTTTAAAGGGTTGTAATTTTGATTATAAGGTAAAAAATGGTACAAAAATGCACAAGGAATGATATTTTTGACCATATATTATCCCCCTTGTCCACTTTCAATATTTTTATCATATTTAAATAATTTATGAAAATTTTATTTTTCATAAAATATTGATAAAGTCACTTTTAACCCTATTCATATAATTTGACTTTAATGACATCGGTAAAAATACATAATATGAATGTATAAATTTAATCAATCTCAAATATGTCGTATATATTTAAAAAATCCATGGTTCATTGTAAATAACATTATGAAATTATACTTTAAGATTTTTAAAATATATATATATATATATATATATTAAATTTATTGAAAAAATACTAAATAGATGTTGTATAAGAATTTAAGGTATTTATTTAATAAAATAAAATAAAATAAGTTAAGATAATTAAAAATTATTTTATATTTAAAATATAATTTTATAAACAAATTTTTTCTATTTCATACTTATAATAAAAATTTAAAGTTATTGAAATCAAGAGAGTGGTGTTTTGTCTTTATTATTTTATTTAAAATATATAATGCTCCAAATCAATGAAATATGGTACCAAGTATCTATATGTTTTAGAAATTGATGGAAAATATCTAAATACACTCTTCTAATTGGATAAAAGAATTTTTAGTTTCATTTGTTAGTCCTTATCATAATATTCTTAACTTTAATTGCTTGATTTACCATTATCGTGGTGATAATTAGCATTTATGGTTAATATTCATAATGACTGAAAAGAAAAGAGACCTATTTACCAAATTTATACATCATGATTCCATATATTGAATATATTTTTAAATATTAAATTTATATAAGTGACAAAAAATATTTTATGATTAAAAAACAAAACACAACGAATGATAGTTTTTTCCCAAAAATACCTTTTAAGTATTAAATTGTTTTTATAATAATATAAATAATAAAATTGTTTCTAATAGACATAATTATATTATTCATGATATAATGGAACTAATTTTACATTCAGAATATTTTAAAATAAAATTTCAATATGTAAATATTTGAAACAAAAATACTATTTTAAATGGAAATCGGTATTTTTTTCACTATTCATAGGAAATTCGATCATTTTATAAAAATAAAAAAAAATAATTACCCGAAGTTAATATTTAAATTCTTATTTAAAAAATGCTATTAATTTAATAAAATTAAATTTTAATATTTGCTATTAATTAATTATATTTCCCACAAACAAAATGAAAAATAAATCCATTTTGAACAAATGTTTATTTTTGAAGTATAGAATTATTTTATTAAAAACAAATTACTTATTTGTTATTATATTATATAAAATCCTTATACATAATTTTATAATGTTGGTAACTCTAATAATACCCAAAAAATGAAACTTATATGTTTTAATAGTAATATTATTTAATGTTTTGTTTAATGTCAGTGTTTTGTGTTGTATACTCTCTCGAACATAGTATTCTTTTAAAAACTCTGGGGGTTAAAGAATGCATAATTTTAAACATTATAAACTTATAGTTGATACATCACACCATGAAATATTACATAAATCGTTAAGGCAATAACTAATTACCCATCTTTTTTAGTCTCGTGAGACCTACTGATGCGTAAAGGTGGTATGGAATTCTAAGATACACATATCATATAATAATTCTAATGTATTTATTATATGAGTAAACAATACCACTAAATCAGCATGCCTTAATAATCAATAAGTTTTCATATATAATGAACTAGAATACGAAATGTATATACTTTCCCTTATCAAATGATCAAATTCCAACTATAGAAATTTATTTCATGGTATTGTTAGCCTATATCATCAGTAATGTATAAGATTAATCATAGTCTGTTGACATTTATTAGAATACTTTTATAAGAAAACTGGAAAATTTGTTGAGGAAAATACCCTTTTAATTTTGGAAAAAAATATTTAAATCTAAAAAATTAAAAATTAAAAATGATGTAATTTCCATCTAATAAAACAATTAAAAATTTTAAGGTATGCTTTAGAAAAAAGAGTATTTTTGATTCTATAAATGTTTTTCATTTGATGTATCTTAAAAACATGTTCTATTCAAACCTTTGTTAAAGATGTAGATCATTTGAAAATTGACAAGAAGATTAATTTTAATAATTTTCATAAAAATTCAAACATGGGTAAAAATGATATCAATAATTCATTTTTTAATACTAAAATATTCTGTAAAGAATTTTAGAAAATATTTGGCCACGAAAGAAAATTATTCATAGCCGGAATAAAACAAAGTCATTTTCCTCAAAAACAATCCTTCAGACATTTGAGTATGTGGAGAGAGGAAAATAAATGGAAAGAATTAAATTTAAAAAAATTACTAGAAGATAAGAAAATTTATTATGTTTATGATATAATTATCATATAATTCCACAAATGGAATCTTAAACATAAGAGATACTTAATAATTATGAGATTATGAAATAAACACATACCTTTTCCCAACATGATTTTTATGTGATTTTAGCCCCCTGTATAAAATTTTAAATTTATTATATTTATATACCAGAACCATATTCATACTTATAACATTATATAATATCCACTTATATCATTTCAACACCGTTTTATTATTAATTATTTATTAAAATCTATGTTTTCAAGTGTAAAATGTTTAATTTTTCATTTAATTTTCGATTTGGTAGTTTCATTCCTTCAATATTTCTAGTATTAAATCATATAAATAATGTTAATAATTATATATATATATATATATACTAATCATCCACTTAATCATAGTCATCCTTAAGTGGAGTATAGGAAAAATGAATCACATCGCTTATGGGAGATGGTAGTCCACACAAACTCATGAGTGACGTTATAATTTTTTAAGAATTGTAATGGTAAGAAGGTAAATAATATATTATTTTAATATAATAAAAATTATGTCTAAAATATCATATATATATTTTCATCATTTCTATCTTTATAACTATTCGATTAATTTGGTTGTAAAAACGAATTACACCGCTATGGGGAGATGATAAGATGTTCATACACAAGAGTGATGTTTTCATTTTCTATAGGTTATAAAAGATATGAATATATGTAGTTCCACCAACATAATAGTATTTAATTTTATATAATATATTTATTTTATTATATAATCATGTTTATATTAGATTTTATTAAGGTATAAGAGGGAATAAAATGAAAGCACCGAGTTAAATATTATTCCTCTTCTTGCGGAAATAACCTTTATCCTACACTATAATACTTATAGTTTGTACCTTTCATGAGAAAAAAGCCTCTTTGTATTTGGGAGTAATATTTTTAAGGGTGTTTTGTTAGGGATCGGTTTATATAAGTGTCTCAAGAGGTGTGAATAATAGATTATAAGTTTTGACCTTTTATAATGAAGGGAAAGGACACTGTTTGAATTACATAAAATATTTTAATAAAATAAAGTCATATTCCTATGAAAGTGGCCCCAAATGGTCATAAAATTGAATATTATGAGGTTATAGAAAAACCTAAAACCAATAATTAGTTTTAGAAAATATTATGTGACATTTATAACCTTATCTCTTAGTTTACCCCCATGGTAAACTTGTTTAAACACTAATCGTGGTAACAATTTTTTATTATTTTTACTATTTAATATAACAAAATAAATTAACCTTATTACCATATATTAATTATGATGATTCAAAATATGGAATACATTTTATAAGATTCTATATTTATATTTTTTCAAAAATTAATTTTAATATAACTGCACAAAAAACAATGAAACCCATTTTTAAAAATATTTTTTTAAAGAATATTGATTAATGTTGATTAAAATGTAATTTATAGTACTATTTAAAAAAAGATAATTAATTTTCTATAAAATCATACCAAAAACCTAAAGGAACCATGTAAGTATATTATTAAGTGAAAATAATAAAAAATATTTTTCTACTTGGACCAAAACATTAATTAGACTTCAAAAATGTTAAGCATATATTTGTATGATCAACATTATTTTTTATATTATTTATATTACATATTTAATATATTATTTTCCTTGATAAAAATTTTCATACACTTTTAATTGATTATTATATCATTATACAATCGTAAAATTGGTAGTTTGTTTAAATTAGTATTTTCACTATTGACCCAAAACAAATGTTGCAGAAAAATCTCAAAAATTAACCCTATGATAATTTTGAAATGATGAATTCCAAAATAAAATTAACATCATAAAATTAAATTTATAAAATTTAATAATTTTGGTTTTAATAAATTTCTTGAAAAAAATTATGTATATTGTATTATTGTTTCTCTAGAAAGAAAAGCATACTATAATTGAAGATCAGGTGTTGCATTCTTCGCTTATTTGAAAATTAAATTCTAGAAATTTACTAAATTTCACCATAGGAATAAATTTCGACAGCTGACCATCATCACATCTTCGTGATCCTACATTTCCACTTTAATTTTAAGGCTCCTCTAATGTACTTTCACCAATGGAGTAATTGGATCCTGAAACACTTATCCATTATTTCCATAATTTGGATAGGCACTTCACATTAAGATAAATTTGGTTATAATTCTATTTCCCTATAGGTTATAATATCCATTAGATCTGGATTTTCCATCTATAATAATTTGATATGGAACACATCATGAACTTTAGAGATTCTAGGTGTAATTTCCAAATGGTAAGATCCACCTCTGAATTTTTCTAAATTTGAAAAGGCCTAATGTTTTTGGTAATTAATTTTCCATTCTTTAAAAACATATAACACCTTTACAAGGTTACAAATTCAAGAAAACATTTTCCCCTACTTGAAATTCTAGATTGTTCCTTCATTTATTCACATAGCTCTTTTTTTTACTTTAAGATTCCTTAATAATATTATGAATAGTATTAACATTCATTATTGTCACCTCCATGAGATTTGGGACTACAAGTATCCATCCACCAACTTCATACTAAAAATATGGTGTATAAAACCTCTTATCGTACAATTTTTCATATGGTTCTATTTGAATTCTTAAATTTAAGCTACTATTATATGTGAATTCCTATGGTAGTAAATTCAGATTCCCCATACCTAGAATGTTCATCGAATATGAAAAAAACATATATCTTATAATGAGAGAATAGTCCTATCAAATAACCCATCAGTTTTATGATGATATGTGGTGCTTAAACATAGCTTGATTTCAAGATCCCTATGAATACTTTTCCATAAATTCATTATAAAATTGTGATCATAGTCAGTTTCAATTAATATTATTGTACCATGAAATATCACAAACACCATTAATATAGAGTCTTGGAAGGATGTTAGGAGGTATATCCTCCCTTATTATCAATAAATGTATCTACATGGTGAGGTGTTCAAAAATAACTCATATAGAACCATTCTTTCCAAAAGTCTCTAGAAATATTGTTAAAAATTCCATAGTAATATAATCTAATTTCCACATAAAAAGATATTGAGGTCACATAACTCATTTACAATGACCTCTATCATTCATTACATTTTTAAGAACCAAGAATCTTAATACATACTCTAAAATTACCTATTTTAAATTATCCCACAAAAAATGATCCTTCAAATCCCTATACATTTTGGTGCATCCAGGGTTTATAGAGAAATTCAAGCTATGGGATTCATAATTCTCCCTTTAGCTACAGTATGTATAGAACACCTAACCTCATTCCAAATTTCTGTATATAATCTTCATAAATAGAATCTTCTAGTTTCCCATCATTAAAAAAATTAATTTTATTTTATACACTCTAATCATCAAGCTATGGTCTTTTTATATTTTCAAGTTATGAAGATTTTGGAATCCTTTAGAAAAGGAATAATTCTTTTCATTACTTAATAATTCATGTATCCATCATTACTATTTAACTAAATAAAGAATCCCTTTTAATCCTCATAGTATTTTAACCTTCATGATCTTTCCTACTTAATGCATCAGCTACCTTATTAGCATTCCAAGGGTGGTAGTGTTTTGAGTAATCATAATTCTTAAGTAGCTCTATCCATCACTTTTTCATCATGTTGACCCCCTTTCTTGAAAAGATGTATTTTAAGATCTTGTAATATTTATATATATCACATTACTCACCATATATATAATACACCCATACCATAAAAGAATAATTTTTGGCGTCCAACTCAAAATCATTGGTTGGATTGATCGTTTCATAGATCATTAACTACCTTGAATCATATTCAATAACATTATCATTTGGAATAAGGACACATTCATGTAATTTCTCCAATGTGTTACAATATATCACAAATACACCCCTACTAATGGTAATATCAATAAAGGCATATTGATCAAACACTTTTAAAATTCATCAAAACATTCATTACATTTATTTTTCCATAATAACATAATCCATTTTTGTGAAAACTTGGATAATGGGATTTGTAATCTGGTAATATTTATAAGAAAACTCCAATAGTAACCACCTAAACCAAAGAAAATATATACATCTATTATGTTTTTCATCATAGGTAATTCTTTCACTACATTTGTCTTTTAAGGATCAATTGGTATTCCATACTTTGAGATAATTTAACCAATAAAGGGAACTTCCTAAAACCAAACTTCCTATATGATATATTCTTTATATAACTCCTTTAATATAAATTTCCCATGATTTACTTTTTAGTAACTATTATGAAATTTATAAATTTTTTAGTATACTAATATATCTTAAATATATACCTTAATGAAATTATAAAGATATTCCTTTAACAATACTTTCATAATATCCATAAAAGGGCATATTTTTCTTATCGAAAGTTCATTACTATAGACTCATAATGCTCATACCTTATACCAAATGTTTTCATTAGAATATATTACTTCTATTCTCATAATTGAAGATAACTAGAATGAAGATCAATCTTTGAAAAATATTGAGCTACTTGAATTTGATCAAATAAGTCATCAATAGAAGAAATAGGAAACTTACTCTTCACTATAATGGAATTTATTTCTCTATAATCAATACCCAGACTTATAGTCTTGTCCTTCTATTTCAAAAATAGAACAGAAGGTCCCCAAGGAGAAACACTTGGTTGTCTAAATAATTTAACATAAAACTCTTACAGTTGTTTCCTTAACTCCACTATCTCCATTGTGGTCATTCTATAGGAACTAATAGTTACAAAGTTTCATGTCAGATATTATTTCAATAGAAAAATGAACATCATTCTTAGGTTTATGTTCGGTTAGTTCTTCATTAAACATATCAATGCATTCTTTTATAATAAAAAAATGTTTTATCTTATGGTTATTTTAATAGTGGAGATATTGTATTAGTTTTTTTGTTAAATTAGTAATTGTTTATATGAACTAGTCTACATGGCCCCACCCCAAAAGAACCTTAATGATGAAATTATAATCGTTCGAATAAAATGTGACCACTAGGATTTCCTATATCAGTTCCATTAATGATTACAGAATTAGGGCATCTATATTACAATGTATTAATCAATAAAAACATACCATATTGTCTGAAAATGTTGAAAATACAATATAAAATGATAAGACCGAATAAATATAAAATATTAAAATAATATTATGAAGAAATATCCGTAATACCTATAACTATGAACACTAGGGAATAAAATGTGAAGGAACATGAAAACCAAATAGGCTAATGTATTCATCTTCATGATCATCGATTTGAAGTGATACTCTAAAGATGATCAAATTTTGAAAGTTGATGATTTAAATTATGGGAATCATTTTTAGATTAGTGAGAAAACAATGAGATATGGGATATTGGTTTTTAAAGGAAAAAAGTGGGGCATACAGCCATTAAAAAGAAATAGTGGTTGATGTAGCCATTAGGGAGAAATAATAACAATATCCTTAAGGATTATAAACTAAAATAATTTTCACAACTCCAGAAAATTTTAATTATATTATTCATGCCATGATAATTTTTATATAGGCTTAGGGATAATATATAAATTGTTATTAAAAAGTAATTTCTCAATGAAAATTTTTGTCAACTAAAAAATATATGGTCATTATAAAAAAAATTATTGTTATAAGATTATTATTTTAACATAATAATATATCATTAATAGTAAAATAGTAACTACCTTTGTGAATTAATTTTGGATAATGATTTAGAATAGAATATTAATAGAAAATGAAAATGATAAACCATGATTTCCACATATTGAAACTATTAAGTATTATAAATTTTATTACATATGGTTTATTTGAAAAAAAATTGGAATAAAATAAATGATATAAAATATTAATTAATAATATAATTAATTATATGGTATGGTATGGTTGTAGAAAATACAAACACTAAAGATAATGTTTATATAAGATTATAATAAAAATTGGTAGATATAATCATGTTTCAAAATAAATAATATGATAAGGTAATATGAATATAATTTTCATTAAATGGATGCATGTTAATGTTTTTGTAGCAAAAAATTGGTCAACATATCCTAGACCAACCCACTTCAGTTATTGTAAGGTAGTCGTCCATGTAAATAAGAAGACCGGGGAATGGGGTGTGATAAAGGAGGCATAGGGCAGCACACATGGTGTCTGGAAGAGAATATTAATTTGTTCAAGGGGTGAATTTATATGAAGTGGTGTGGCGGTGTGGTTTGGCACCAAAGGTAGGTAGGAGTCCCTTGGATCCATTATGCCATGTTCTGAGACAAAACAAATGCACATTTACTTATTAAGAAGTAGTGGATACTTGAAATATTTGATGTTGGATTAATGAATATTACAAAAAATAGATTTTAATTATAAAAAATTACCTATACAACATGAGTAGTTGAATATAATAAATATAGTCAATAAAATCACATCAAATGATCATCTTCAACCTTTGATAGTGCGCGAGAACATCAAAAATCTAAGAGGCACCCACTGATCTCACACTAAGATCATGATAGGGTGGAGATAATATTTAGGGATTATTACATTTAGACAAATTATATAGAAATTTTATCTCTTCACAAGTAATGGAATATAGAAGATGAACTAAATCATTTTTATAGGTCACCACACCCCCTTATCTTCATCACCAAATAGTCACTCAATATCATTTAAGAATTTCCATATATATAGTTATATATATATTTACTATATGTTGTAATATAAGAGAGTTATCTCTCCCAAATTTTCCTTATAAGGAAGTTCTAATGGGATTCATCTGGAAAGATTCATGTTTCCCAAGTTATAGAATGAGAAAGACAGACAAAATGGCAGTATAAAAGGGGAGGTACAAGGGTTTTCTAAGGTAAAGGCTTTATCAAGGGTATAATTAAATAATTTCTATTGGTAGATATGGGTATGAAGAAAAACATTTTTTAGAAATTAAGTTTTATGATTTAAAAACAATATTTATTTGGAATCAGCTTCAAATATTATTATTTTCATCTACCCAAAAATAATTATTTCATCTATAAGAATATTTTTAAATACATATTTTCTAAATTAAACCATCATTGAAAGGGGGATTTATATATTTTCAAATATAATATTTTATTCAAAGGTTGTTTTTTAATTTTATATAACAGGAATTATGATTTAAAGTATTTTAGATTTTGTGTTAAATTACTCATATTATCATTTCAATGGAGAAATTTTTTTAACAACATAATAAGAGTTAATTCTTTTCTTGATATTATTTTATGTTCTTATTCATAATATTATGTGGTTGTATATTCAAACAAGTATTTTTAGTAGATTTCACGTGATAATATTCTTATTTAACTCTCATGGAATTTGACCTATATCTTGATTATTGTGTGTCCATACAATAATTATTCAGATTTAGATAACATTTATGTTTTATAGAGTTTAATTATCTCATGTTTTTTGTTACTGAATATTCAGAGATTAAATACCTATAATTTTAGATATAAATATATATGGATTGATATATATATATATATATATATTCATTTTCATAATTTAAAAAGTATCATTAAAAACTTGGGGAAATGGTAAGATATAAAATGTTTTATGAAAGAATTATCACTTGGAATTTCTAAATAAGGTGTGAATTTTTTGACGAACCCCCCCCCCCACCCGAAGAGAATATGCATTTGTTCAAGGGGTGAATTTATATGAAGTGGAATGGCGGTGTGGTTTGGAACCAAAGGTATGTAGGAGTCCCTTAGATCCATTATTCCATGTTCTAAGACAAAACAGATGCACATTTACTTATTAAGAAGTAGTGGATACTTAAAATATTTGATGTTGGATTGATTCATAATAAAAAAATAAATTTGAATTATAAAAAATTACCTATAAAACTTGAGTAGTTGAATATAATAAATATAGTCAATCAAATCACATCAAATGATCATCTTTAACCTTTGATAGCGTGTGAGAACATCGAAAAACTAGGAGGCACCCACTAAGCTCACACTAAGATCATGATAGGGTGGAGACAATTCTTTAGGGATTATTACATTTGGATAAATTATATAGAATTTTTTATCTCTTCACATGTAATGGAAGATAAAAGACGAACTAAATCATTTTTATAGGTCACCACACCCCCTTATCATCATCACCAAATAGTCACTCAATGACATTTCATAATTTCTATATATATAGTTATATATATACTATATGTTATAAGATAAGAGAGTTATCTCTCCCAAATTTTCCTTAGAAGGAATTTCTAATGGGATTGATCTGGAAAGATTCATGTTTCCCACGTTATAGAATGAGGAAGACAGAGAAAAAAGAGAAGGTACAAGGGTTTTCTAAGGTAACGATTTATCAAGGGTACAATTAAATACTTTATGTTGGAAGATACGGGTAAGGGGAAAACTATTTTTTAGAAATTAAGTTTTATGATTTAAAAAAATATTTATTTAGAATCAGTTTCAAAGATTATTTTTTTCATCTACCCAAAAATAATTATTTCATTTATTAGAAATTTTTTAAATATCCATTTTCTAAATTAAACTACCATTGAAAGGGGGATTTATATATTTTCAAATATATGATTTTATTCAAAGGGTATTTTTTAATTTTATTTAAAGGGAATTATAATTTAAAGTATTTTAGATTTTGTGTTAAATTATTCATATTATCATTTCAGTAGAGAAATTTTTTTAACAACTTAATAAGGGTTAATTCTTTTCTTGATATTATTTTATGTTCTTATTCATAATATTTTGTGGTTGTATATTAAAACCAGTATTTTTAGTAGATTTAACGTGATAATATTCTTATTTAACTCTCATGGAATTTGACCAATATCTTGATTATTGTGTGTCCATACAATAATTATTAATATTTTGAGAATATTTATGTTTTATAGAGTTTAATTATCACATGTTTTTGGTTACTGAATATTCTGAGAATAAATACATATAATTTTAGATACAAATATATATGGACTGATATATATATATATATATATTCATTTTCATCATTTAAAAAGTATCATTAAAAACTAGTTTAAATGGTAAGATATAAAATGTTTTATGAAAGAATTTTCACTTGGAATTTCTAAATATGATGTGAATTTTTTGACGACCCCCCCCCCCCCGATGGGTAGACCCTCTACAACATCCAATGCTCAGAGTGGACTCAATTTTTTGTTTTCTTATCTTGTTAGATGTTATTGGTAAATAATTACAAGATTTACTTAATAAGAAAATATTCATATGTATTTTAATGGTATTAATATTTTTTTTCAAAGGAAAAGGTATCGTCTTTATTTATGAATTATTTATATTAATGAATGTGGTTTTCTCAGGTTAAAGTTCTGAAAACTTTTATCACTTTTTTGTATAACTAATTATGTATTTTTAAAATGGGGAAAGTAAATTTAATGATTAAAAATGTTTTTGATATTGTTTTTTCTATTTGAAGAAATTGTTTTCAATGGAATTTGTTTGTTTTTTCAAAAAGTATAAATTTTGGTTTTTTTAACCAATTATGAGCCATTTTCTCACCGCCCATGTTTATGAAAATTTTATTCACAAGGTATTTAGATGATTAAGACTTATTGATGAGATATGTATCGAATATATAGATTAAATGGATTAGAGATGATGTTTACATATGATAGGCTTATTTTTAATAGAGAATTTAATTTTTGAGTGAGATAGTTTTTCTTTTTCTTTTTCTTAATCATCTTAAAATCTAGACTTAATTGATTCATGAACTATATATTTCTCATGTGATGTTATTTATTCTATTTATAAAAATTATAGAGTGTTTTTAGCCCCAGATATGGGAGTGTTCGTATGGGGTGTCATAGTATTTATCAAAGAAATATTTTCAATAAAATTAGAGATTATATTGATTTTCATTTAGAAGAAGTTCAACAGTTAAAAAATTCCTTCTATGAAAACTCGCAATTTGGAGGATTTTGATATTACAAATATAAATTAATTAAAAATATTAATGAAAGAATATTACTTTTAGAGGCCTTACAAATTTGGTGATGTGGATTTCACCAAAATTCCTTCACTATACTCTGATAGGGCCATAATTAGTAAAAGGATTAGTTCGTTTGAAATTAAGTAGGAAGTGATATTTATCGTAAGAAAACCTTTTATACGGAATTTTCATATTAAGGATTGAATCAATGATGAAAGGAGGAGGATCATGAACCACTCTTATGTATCTTTAGGATGAAATAAATGAAATCATTATTATAAATACTTGTCCCATGGAATTCGACCTTTTTCAAACATAAGACTTAACGACTAGAAAATATATTTTATATAAACCACCACTTATATATACGAAAATCACCATGGCCCATGGATTATATTAAAAAAATCCAAAACTCTCAATTCCTTCATTTATCCTAATAATAAATATATCAACAAGGGATATTCTATTTTTCACTATCTCATGATATTTTGAAGCTCATGTTTACTTTAGACCACAAATGAAGGTGACCCTTGTGTAGCCCACATTACTTAGTTTTAACCATTTTATTTTTTGAAAATAAACCCAATATATTGTAAGGACCATTAATTCAATGTTTTAAAATAGACTCATTCAGGATATTTTATAAAAATATAATCCATCCAAATATCTTGTAGTATATATTAGATATTAAAAATTGATAAATTATCATTGTTACAAAAATCAATATGACTTTAAATATTTATGTTCTATTTGGAAAATACCTAAAGAAATATTTCACAACATAGACCATCTTATTACATGAGATACTCAAAGAAAATATGCACTGGTAAGGATAATTGGAAATATGGGATATGATATCAGATCTTAGAATAATCTTGTAATTTTCCGATTATGATATGTTTTGGGGATGTGATTTTTTTAAGGGTGGAAAATGTTACACCCAATATGTTTTATTAGTATTTTTCATTAAAAATTGATTATTTTAATGAATTTCATTACATTACATAAAAAACAAAACTCAATAATGATATTTTCTTCAATGGAATAAAACGGGACATGCATGAATTCATAAATAAGTTTCATAAAGGTTTATATAATTAGGGAATTTTGGATTTCAATGTATCACTTGAATCAAACATCACATATGTAAAAACAATTTATGAAAATAAAAGATGAAATGATAAGAAAAAATCGACATAATAGAAGAAAATAATGTTAAGAGTAAATAATGTTTATAACAATAACTAAGAACACTATGGAACAATAAATGAGAAGGAACATGAAAAAAATAGTGTTGAATTGTGCCTCGTCCTGATCATCCATTAGATTTGTTTCTCCACAGATGATCAAAGATGGAATCTAGTTGATTAAAAGTATTGGAACCATGTCTTAATTAGTGGAAATAATGAGATGTGAAATATTGGTGTTACATAGCATAATATAGAGATATGAATACTAAAACAAATTTCTAGTTAAAATAGAATTTAAAGAAAATTATTAATAACATCCTTGAGGATGAGAGTGTAAATTAATTCTCAAAAATATGTAAAATTGTAAATAATTTTTTATAGTGATGTTAATGTTTATATAGGTTCAATAATAATAAATTTATTATTAGTAAAATGAAATTCCTAAATGATAAATGTTGTAAACTAATAAATATACGGATTTTATGTAAAAGTTTAATTATAATAGTAATATAATTAAGTAAACATGAAAATATATTATTAATAGTAAAATTATAACTCACTTAGTTCAACGATTTGGGATAAAGATGTAGGATAGAATATAAATATTAAATGAATATAAGTTACCGTTATTTCCACTTTTAGAAACTACTAATGAACAAAAATTATATTACATAAGGCCAGTGTTTAAAATTAATTGGAATAAATATATATATATATGTAGAGACCCGAAACTTGACATACATGGACATTACATTACTTTTGCGGAATACTTAGTACATAACAAAAACACACACACAAGGACCGTAATAGTTTAGTGTCTTTGGAAACTCGGAATATAATCTTCTAATCGTGGTGAAAGATCTTCAACATCTCGCATAAAGATATTCCCTTTTTTACCTAAAACCTTTCTTTACATCCCGGGGAAAAAACATAAAAAGGTGAGCTCAAATTCTCAGTAAGGTTAAACAAAAGAAATATCAATCACATCATATTCATAAGAACATAACATTTTGGAAATCTTAACCTACAAAAGAGATCATAATATCATAACATGGGATAAATCATAGTAGTGAAATGTAATCCCAATAATCATAACATAAAACATGAAACTTTGTGTCACACACACATAATCATAGAGAACAATTTCTTATTAGTCAAGACTCATTACCAAGACTATCTTAGTGGACAAAGTCCCTTTCTGAACTGAGTTCACTCCTCATTTCAGTCATGTTTCACTGAACCGGTATAACCTACCGTTCCAGCCATGTCTATCTCATGAGATATAAAATCTTTACCCAATGCATTGGAGGGAGATATAGGTCCCACCCATCTCATAATGACACCATTCTTATGTGTACCACAAAATCATAAACCATACATCATAGCATAACCCATGTAATAAAAATGGGAATCTTAAACATCATGACATCATAAACCAATTCATATAAGATAACGCAATTCATAAAAATAATTCCATCACAACATAATCAAATCAATGTAATAACAGGGATAAAAACAGAACCCTATATTATCTTAGATGGAAAATAATTTTGATAAAACACTTGAACTCCTTTCTTGAGGAAAATATCCTTTCTACTTCAAAAACATTTTCCTTTCTTAACATGTCATACAATTTTAAACTAAAAGAGGATGATTAAAAATAAACATGAAAACTTGTAAAGTAAGCTTCTTGGAAATAATGTTTTAAAAATTCATTCATGTCGTATAAGTTAAAAAAAACATTCTTCTCGTACTTTTGTCGGAAAAGTCAAAAAGTACCTCATACGAAAAACGACAAAAGATTCCTTTCAAATCTTTTACTAAAAACTCACCGAAGGGTAAAATTGGATTTAAAAAGATGTAGTTGGATGGAAAAAATATTACATATTGAGGAAACATGGATGTGGATGATAAAATACACCCCAGTAAATACCAAAGTATAAACAATCTCGGATAAAAATGAGATTGTGATATTTTCCCTTACCTTAGGTCCGATTTGCTTCGTAAGTGTCCGAAACTCCTGTATAATGATTTAAATAATGTTATTGACTTATTACAGAAACATACTTATTTTTATGATGTCATATATGGTCATATTATTAACTTCTTATTAGTAATATTTCATTAATACTTTTTATTCGGGTGTTTATTACTTTTTGTTCTTATGCGTGTTTTGTTTAATAAATTATTATTCTTCTCTTTAGGTTATAGATACCGCATTTACAGAATGGTATTAGTGTAATATATATCATATTCATTCATTCAATTCATTTATATAATCATTATGCAATGAATATCATGTAGAACGAGTCGCATCACATCGTGGAGACGGTATTCCGTACGTACGCACGAGTGATGATATCGTTCCTATGATCATGGAATTATATTGGAGTGTATGTATACTATTTCAGAATCAATATCACTTTATAATAGTCATATATAGTCATTATTTACACCATTATACCCATCCAAGTAAGGTGGTGGTGGAAAATAGATTACACCACGGCGTGGAGACGGTATTCCATACATACACACGCGCGATGATTTCTTTTTCTCTAGGATGGATAGATGGTGAAATAGGGTTGTTTCATTATTAGAATAACATATCAGTATATGAGTGATACTGATGTTATTTCTTTATAATGAAACAACTAAATAAGAAGATGTGGAAGAAGAAATAAAGATGAAAGAATCGGTCACGGACATTACCTCTTCTTTGAAGTCCTTCTTTGATACCTCCTTTTAGGGCACTAAAATAGGTCTTTAAAGAAGACCAGAAACTCTAGGATGTTTCTAAGGAAGTGTAGAGGAGAAATTGTCATGGTTAGGCCGAGCTTTAAGGCTCAAAGTGGTGTGAGGAAGAGGGGGAGGAGGTGCCCTTTTATAAGGGAGGAGAGGGGCACCTTTGGAATAACTAGAAATATTATTTTATTATAAAGCCAAATTCGGTTTTAACTAGCTCCAAATTGATTTATTTCGAAGATAAGGTGGGGATGGGTCGAAATACTCTCATCCAATAGAATTTATACAATTTTAGGTTCCTATTTTAACCTTATCATTTATATTTAACTTTAAGTTATATAATTTTACTTTTACCGCGTCTTTTTGTGTTCTTACACTATAAGGTTACTAAACATACTATAACAAGCCAAACGAACCCCAAGTTGTTTCTTATTAATATATATAACCTTATTTAAGTCATTTGGCCGAACCTTAGATTTTGAAGAATAAATAACATTTAATAATATAATATGTTTTAAAAAAACTATTTTATGTCAATTTTGACACTATTTGGAAATTGATTTTTTTTAAAATCATAAAAGAATGATTAGTTCGAAAAATGTTAATTAAATCAACACTAACATGTCATATTAACATATAAGTTTTTTTTAATTCATAAAAAGTCTCAAATTACATTTATTTGGGTATTTATAACATCAATTATGTCAATATTTCAATAATAAGATATTTACTGCATCATCATTGTGTCATAAATAAATTACATTATTTAAAGTATAAAAATTACAAATAAAATATCATTATGTAGGAAATATTTTTAGATTTCTAATGAATATTTATCGTCGAATTTATCTTATGTATAAACCTATATTAAAAATTATTTACTTATTAAACTTTGATTTTATCTATTTTAACCCTTCTTTAAATAAATTAATAATAAATGTCCTAATCTAATCCAAGTGGGCCTAAATGGTCATATTTTATTCCTAAGGTTGTTTTTGGTTGAATTACACTTTTCCAATAGAATTAGGACATGTGTTAGGGTAATAATAATATCATTTTTACCCTTAATTACCCTATTTACTTTTAACCGTGGTAAAAAAAAGTAAAAAGTTACTATTCACCGAAAATTATTTTCATCTCATTGAACCACATTTTAGTACTTGATATTAACCATGTCTCTCGGATTTTTGAAATTCCATTCACAGAAGCGGTAAAATTAAGTTTTATGAAAAATTCCGTTTTTTAACTAACACTTCGTGGTTTCACTATTCATCAAAAAATGAAAGTTTCCAGAAAAATACCAAAAATTAGGCATAATCTATATTTGATATTATGAATTTAAAAATGATGTATATTTTATCAAATTCAAAACATATCATTTACATTAACTAATTTAAAAATTAATTCCCGTCGTCAAAACAAATAGCGTGTTTTTAAGAGATAATAACTATCAAAAGATTGACACTTGTTTATATCTGGTTTAAATGTGAAATTACATCAAATGACCAAAATTGTATTAAATTGTAAAAATATATTCTAAATATAATTTAAAACCACTCAAATTAATAATTTATCACTATTAATTATTTTGATTAAAAAAGTTGTTTTTAATTAAAATTTAGTAATTTTCACTATTCATCAGAATATGAAATTTATCCAAAACGTACCAAAATTTCACCCTAAGCTAATTTCGATATTCCAAATCCAAAAATGAAGTCCATTTTGAAAAATAAAATCTACAAAATTTCAAAAAGTGGTTATTACTATTTATAACAGCTAGTTTTAATAATATTTTAATAGCATATCATTGTTTAGTGAAACTCGGTGTTGCGTACGACGCAAGATATCGAGGAAGGCCGCGATTGCGTGCAAGGAAAGTCAAGGATGTGTGTTGTGAAATCTCCTTTTGGTGTAGCGTACAACACAAGACATTAATGAAATTAAAAAGAATATTTTTCATAAAATCTCGGGGTGTTACATTCTACTCCCGTAAAAATTAATTTCTCCCCCAAAATTCGTCGGGGTTATAAATAGTGTACTATTCATAGAAACCCACATCATAAAAAGAAATACCAAAAATGAACTTTAAAAACTAATGTATGAAATATAACGGTTACCCAAATTAACTCATCACTGGGTTTCCATATAGGATAACATTGGTGAAAATATAGATATGGAAGAGAAATCTAACCATCATGTTCTGATTGAGAGTGGTAGAGAACATGGCTATGAAAAATCCAACAATCACAAAGTCATAAATTTGTGATGATCTAGGGTACCATCTGATTCATCGGATATAAAGGCACTAGGACAACATTTTTGGTTTTCAATATCATTTCCCTAAAGTTGAAGAATTTTAATTAGAATAAATACTTACATTATTTTGGTACAATCTCACTGTTGTTCGTGCTTTGACCACTTTCCACTTCATCTCTTAAAGAAATGAAGTTGAATTTGTTATTCGTGAAGTGTTAAAAGATCATGTGATAAAATGATGGGTCATACCATCTGTTTCAAACAAAAGGTTAGCAAAATTTATCAAATATACATAAGTCCATCTTTGGTGAGGTTAATCGTATATGAAAAAATGAACTTATACTTCATCTATCAAATCGCTTAATAAAATAAAACTAGTTTCTACTAACCAGGGACTTCCTGTAGGTCAGTGGTAGGCGATAAAGGTCAGTCGCACTTCGGTTGTGGGTTCGATTCCCACAGCCTTGTCCAACGCGATGGGTTGTCGCCCGTCCTGCAGGTTGTCCTTTTTCTAAAACTACTTTACTATAACATCCCATTAATAATATCTAAAAAAGTTCTATATTTAAACAATACTATCTAATGTCCAACATAATTCATTCCAATATTTATCTAAAATACTACGGTCCAAGCTCATAGTATAAAGAAAACTGACCATCATTTATCCCCCATTATCTTGTTGGTAACATTCCAATCATGTGAATACCTTAATCTTGTATTCTCTTGAAAAATGAATACCCATTAAACCTTAGTGAAAACATTAATACTGTCAAAAGTTAACTCTGTCCACATACCAAAATCCTCAAAATTCTATATACTCAAACCATGATATCACTTAGTCCTTATATCAATCATGAGCTCATGAATACTATCAAACATATTAGATTCTCTTTATCCCTTCATTATGTGCATATCATCTACTTTCCAAAAATATTTCAATCACTTTTCATGGTTACCTATGTCATATTATTATAGAAAACCACAATGTACAAATACATAGATATTCCAATATACTATAAAAGTACCTCAATAAAATTATTCTTGAATACCAATACATAAACACTTCAAACCATCATCTTCAATTATTGTCCTGGAATAAGTCCTTACTTAATTTAGAAGTAACTTTTTAGGTCAGGGCATTGCGTTGGGTAATGCCCATGTTCTCTACAAATAATACATTGAACTCCATAACAGTCTGTCACTCTATGATACTTTTCTCCACACAGATAACATCTTTCCCTCCATTTGAGGTATTCCTCAAGGTTTTTCTTCCCCTCTTTAGAAAATCTCAATCTTCCTTTCTTTATGCTCCTCAACATGCGAACATGCATAAAAGTCTATATTCCTCTTATTTGATAAATTAGGCATACCAATAAATTTAACCTTGTTAATAATATATCGCGATGACTTATTCGGCATAATCACAATATCTTTCTCTCTAGGCATTACGAAATTTTTTTTCTCATAGTCACCAATTTGTCCATTGGATTCAATGTTAACCGAATTCCTTCTGGTTCCCTCCATTGACTAAAACACAAAAATATTCTGTGAGAGGCAAAAATCATACAAGGAAAATAACATTATCAAGGGCGAGTACCTTTGACATCTAACATCTTAGGTTTAATTCTATGATCGTTAGCGTAGTTCTAGGACTATATCCTATACGTATGCTTATCCTTAGGGACATCCCTAGACATACCTTAGAAATATCTCTAGGTATCTCACTAACGTTTTCGCATCCTAGTTTCCAAAGGTTGACTAAACCTTTCCTCTGATACCAACTGTAGAGACCAGAAACATGACATACATGGACATTACATTACTTTTGAGGAATACTTAGTACATAACAAAACACACACACACAAGGACCGTAATAGTTTAGTGTCTTTGGAAACTCAGAATATAATCTTCTAATCGTGGTGAAAGATCTTCAACATCTCCCATAAAGATCTTCCCTTTTTTTACCTAAACCCTTTCTTTATATCCTGGGAAAAAACATAAAACGGTGATCTCAAATGCTCAGTAAGGGTAAACAAAAGAAATTTCAATCACATCATTTTCATAAGAACATAACATTTTGGAAATCTTAACCTGCAAAAGAGATCATACTATCATAACATGGGATAAATCCTAGTAGTGAAATGTAATCCCAATAATCATAACTTAAAACATAAAACTTTTTGGCATACACACATAATCATAGAGAATCATTTCTTATTAGTCAAGACTCATTGCCAAGACTATCTTAGTGGACAAAGTCCCTTTCTGAACCGAGTTCACTCCTCGTTTCAGTCCTTTTTCACTAAACCGGTATAACCTACCATTCCAGCCATGTCTATATCATGAGATATAAAATATTTACCCAATTCATTGGAGGGAGATATAGGTCCCACCCATCTCATAATGACACCATTCTTATGTGTGCCACAAAATCATAAACCATACATCATAGCATAATCCAAGTAATAAAAATGGGAATCTTAAACATCATGACATCATAAAAGAATTCATATAAGATAAAAGAATTCATAAAAATAATTCCATTAAAAAATAATCAAATCAATGTAATAATAGGGATAGAAAAAGAACCCTATATTATCTTAGATGGAAAATAATTTTGATAAAACACTTGAACTCCTTTCTTGAGGAAAATATCCTTTCTACTTCAAAAACATTTTCCTTTCGTAACATTTCATACAATTTTAAACTAAAAGAAGTTGATTAAAAATAAACATGAAAACTTGTAAAGGAAGCTTCTTGGAAATAATGTTTTAAAAATCCATTCATGTCGTATAAGTTAAAAAAAACATTCTTCTCGTACTTTTGTCGGAAAAGTCAAAAAGTACCTCGTACGAAAAATGACAAAAGATTCCTTTCATATCTTTTACTAAAAACTCACCCAAGGGTAAAATTGGATTTAAACAGTTGTAGGTGGATGGAAACAATATTACATATTGAGGAAACATGGATGTGGATGATAAAATACTCCCCAGTAAATACCAAAGTATAAACAATCTCGGATAAAAATGAGATTGTGATATTTTCCCTTACCTTAGGTCCGATTTGCTTCGTAAGTGTCCGAACCTCCTGTATAATGATTTAAATAATCTTATTGACTTATTACAGAATCATAATTATTGTAATGATATAATATATGGTCATATTCTTAGCTTCTTATTAGTAATATTTCATTACTACTTGTTATTCAGGTGTTTATTACTTTTTGTTCTTATGCATGTTTTGTCGAATAAATTATTATTCTTCTCTTTAGGTTTTAGATACCTCATTTATATAATGGTATTTGTGTAATATATATCATATTCATTCATTAAATTCATTTATATAATCATTATGCAATGAAGATCATGTAGAATGAGTCGCATCACATCGTGGAGACAGTATTCCGTACGTACGCACGAGTGATGATATCGTTCCTATGATCGTGAAATTATATTGGAGTGTATGTATACTATTTCAGAATAAATATCACTTAATAATAGTCATATATAGTCATTATTTACACCATTATACCCATCCAAGTAATGTGGTGGTGGAAAATATATTACACCGCGGCGTGGAGACGGTATTTCGTACATACGCACGCGCCGTGATTTCTTTTTCCGTAGGATGGATAGATGGGGAAATAGGGTTGTTTCATACTTATAATAACATATCAGTATATGAGTGATACTGATGTTATTACTTAATAATGAAACAACTAAAGAAGAATAAGTGGAAGAAGAAATAAAGATGAAAGAATCGGTAACGGACATTACCTCTTCTTTGAAGTGCTTCTTTGAGACCTCCTTTTAGGGAACTAAAATAGGTCTTTGAAGAAGACTAGAAACTCTAGTATGTATCTAGTGAAGTGGAGAGAAGAAATTGGCAGGGGTTGGCTGAGATTTAAGGCTCAAAGTGGTGTGAGGAAGAGGGGGAGGAGGTGCCCTTTTATAAGGGAGGAGAGGGGCACCTTTGGAATAACTAGAAATATTATTTTATTATAAAGCCAAATTCGGTCTTAAATAGCTCCAAATTGATTTATTTAGAAGCTAAGGTGGGGATGGGTAAAAATACTCTCATCCAATAGAATTTATACAAGTTTAGGTTCCTATTTTAACCTTATCATTTACATTTAACTTTAAGTTATATAATTTTACTTTTACCGTGTCTTTTTGTGTTCTTACACTATAAGGTTACTAAATGTACTATAACAAGCCAAACGAACCCCAAGTTGTTTATTATTAATATATATAACCTTATATAAGTCATTTGGCCGAACCTTATATTTTTAGGAATAAATAACAATTAATAATATAATATTTTTTTAAAAAACTATTTTATGTCAATTTTGACACTATTTGGTAATTGATTTTTGTAAAAATCATAGAAGAATGATTAGTTCGAAAAAAGTTAATTAAATCAACACTAACATGTCATATTAACATATATGTTTTTTTAATTCATAAAAAGTCTCAAATTACATTTATTTGGGTATTTATAACATCAATTATGTCAATATTTCATTAATAAGATATTTACTATATCATCATTGTGTCATGAATAAATTACATTATTTAAAGTATAAAAATTACAAATAAAATATCATTATGTAGGAAATCTTGTTAGATTTCTAATGAATATTTATAGTCGAATTTATCTTATGTATAACCCTATATTTAAAATGATTTACTTATTAAACTTTGATTTTAACTATTTTAACCCTTCTTTAAATAAATTAATAATAAATGTCCGAATCTAATCCAAGTGGGACTAAATGGTCATATTTTATTCATAAGGTTGTTTTTGGTCGAATTACACTTTTCCAATAGAATTAGGACATGTTTTAGGGTAATAATAATATCATTTTTACCCTTAATTACCCTATTTACTTTTAACCGTGGTAAAAAAAGTAAAAAGTTACTATTCACCAAAAATTATTTTCATCTCATTGAACCACATTTTAGTCCTTGATATTAACCGTGTCTCTCGGATTTTTGAAATTCCATTCACAGAAGCGGTAAGATTATGTTTTATGAAAAATTCGGTTTTTTATCTACCACTTCGTGGTTTCACTATTCATCAAAAAATGAAAGTTTCCAGAAAAATACCAAAAATTAGGCCTAATCTATATTTGATATTATGAATTCAAAAATGATTTATATTTTATCAAATTCAAAACATATCAGTTACATTAACTAATTTAAAAATTAATTCCCGTCGTCAAAACAAATAGCGTGTTTTTAAGAGATAATAACTATCAAAAGATTGACACTTGTTTATATCTGGTTTAAATGTGAAATTACATCCAATGACCAACATTGTATTAAATTGTGAAAATATATTCTAAATATACTTTAAAACCACTCAAATTAATAATTTATCACTATTAATTATTTTGATTAAAAAAGTTGTTTTTAATTAAAATTTAGTAATTTTCACTATTCATCGGAATATGAAAGTTATCCGAAACGTACCAAAATTTCACCCTAAGCTAATTTCGATATTCTGAATCCAAAAATAAAGTCCATTTTGAAAAATAAAATTTACAAAATTTTAAAAAGGGGTTATTACTATTCATAACGGCTAGTTTTAATAATATTTTAATAGCATATCATTGTTTAGTGAAACTCGGTATTGCGTACGACGCGAGCTATCGAGGAAGGTCGCGATTGTGTGCAAGGAAAGTCAAGGATGCATGTTGTGCAAGATTCTTTTGGTGTAGCGTACAACACAAGACATTAATGAAATTAAAAAGAATATTTTTCATAAAATCTCTGGGTGTTACATTCTACTCCCGTTAAATTGAATTTCTCCATCAAAATTTGTCGGGGTTATAAATCATTTACTATTCATAGAAACCCATATCGTAAAAAGAAATACCAAAAATGAACTTTAAAAACTAAAGTATGAAATATAATGGTTACCCAAATTAACTCATCACTGGGTTTCCATATAGGATAACATTGGTGAAAATATGGATATGGAAGAGAAATCTAACCATCATGTTATGATAGATAGTGGTAGAGAGCATGGCTATGAAAAATCCAAAAATCACAAAGACATAAATTTGTGATGATCTAGGGTACCATCTGATTCATCGGATATAAAGGAACTAGGACAACATTTTTGGTTTTCAAGATCATTTCCCTAAAGTTAAAGAATTTTAATTAGAATAAATACTTACTTTATTTTGGTACAATCTCACTGTTGTTCGTGCTTTGACCACTTTCCACTTCATCTCTTAAAGAAATGAAGTTTAATTTGTTATTTGTGAAGTGTTAAAAGATCATGTGATAGAATGATGGGTTATTCCATCTGTTTCAAACAAAAGGTTAGCAAAATTTATCAAATATACATAAGTCCATCTTTGGTGAGGTTAATCGTATATGAAAAAAATGAACTTATACTTCATCTATCACGTCGCTTAATAAAATAAAACTAGTTTCTACTAACCAGGGACTTCCTGTAGGTCAGTGGTAGGTGATAAAGGCCAGTCGCACTTCGGTTGTGGGTTCGATTCCCACAGCCTTGTCCAACGCGATGGGCTGTCACCCGTCCTGCAGGTTGTCCTTTTTCTAAAACTACTTTACTATAGCATCCCATTAATAATATCAAAAAAAGTTCTATCTTTAAACAATTATATCTTATGTCCAACATAATCCATTCCAATCCTTATCTAAAATACTCTGGTCCATGCTCATAGTATAAAGAAAACCAACCATCATTTATCCCCCATTATCTTGTTGGTCACATTCCAATCATGTGAATATCTTAATCTTGTATTTTCTTGAAAAATGAATACCCATTAAACCTTAGTGAAAACATGAATACTTTCAAAAGTTAACTCTTTCCACATACCAAAATCCTCAAAATTCTATATACTCAAACCATGATATCACTTAGTCCTTATATCAATCATGAGCTCATGAATTCTATCAAACATATTAGATTCTCTTTATCCCTTCATTATGTGCATATCATCTGCTTTCTAAAAATATTTCAATCACTTTTCATGGTTACCGATGTCATATTCTTATAGAAAACCACAATGGACCAATACATAGATATTCCAATATACCATAAAAGTACCGCAATAACATTATTCTTGAATACCAATACATAAACACTTCAAACCATCATCATCAATGATTGTCCTGGAATAAGTCATTCCTTAATTTAGAAGTAACTTTTTAGGTCAGGGCATTGAGTTGGGTAATGACCATGTTCTCCACAAATAAGACATTGAACTCCATAACAGTCTGTCACTCTATGACACTTTTCTCCACACAGATAACATTTGTGCCTCCATTTGAGGTATTCCTCAAGGATTTTCTTCCCTTCTTTAGAAATCTCAATCTTCATTTCTTTATGCTCCTCAACATGCGAACATGCATAAAAGTCTATCTTCCTCTTATTTGATGAATTAGGCATACCACTAAATTTCACCTTGTTAATCATATATCACGATGACTGATTCGGCATAATCACAATATCTTTCTCTCTAGGCATTAAGAAATTTTGTTGCTCATAGTCACCAATTTGTCCATTGGATTCAATGTTAACTGAATTCCTTCTGTTTCCCTCCATTGACTAAAACAGAAAAAGAATTCTGTGAGAGGAAAAATCATACAAGGAAAATAACATAATCAAGGGGGAGTACCTTCGACATCTAACATCTTAGGTTTAATTCTAAGATCGTTAGTGTAGTTCTAAGACTATATCCTATACGTATGCTTATCCTTAGGGACATCCCTGGACATAACTTAGAAATATCTCTAGGGATCTCACTAACGTTTCCGTATCCTAGTTTCCAAATGATGACTAAACCTTTCCTCTGATACCAACTGTAGAGACCTGAAACTTGACATACATGGACATTACATTACTTTTGCGGAATACTTAGTACATAACAAAAAACACACAAACAAGGACCGTAATAGTTTAGTGTCTTTGGAAACTCAGAATATAATCTTCTAGTCATGGTGAAAGATCTTCAACATCTCCCATAAATATCTTACCTTTTTTTACCTAAAACCTTTCTTTATATCCTGGGAAAAAAACATAAAAGGGTGAGCTCAAATGCTCAGTAAGGGTGAACAAAAGAAATATCAATCACATCATATTCATAAGAACATAACATTTTGGAAATCTAAGCCTCCAAAAGAGATCATAATATCATAACATGGGATAAATCATAGTAGTGAAATGTAATCCCAATAATCATAACATAAAACATGAAACTTTGTGGAATACACACATAATCATAGAGAATCATTTCTTATTAGTCAAGACTCATTTCCAAGACTATCTTAGTGGACAAAGTCCCTTTCTGAACCGAGTTCACTCCTCGTTTCAGTCCTGTCTCACTGAACCGGTATAAACTACTGTTCCAGCCATGTCTATCTCATGAGATATAAAATCTTTACCCGATGCATTGTAGGGAGATATAGGTCCCACCCATCTCATAATGATACCATTCTTATGTGTTCCACAAAATCATAAACCATATATCATAGCATAACCCATGTAATAAAAATGGGAATCTTAAACATCATGACATCATAAAACAATTTATAAAAGATAAAGGAATTCATAAAAATAATTCCATCACAACATAATCAAATCAATGTAATAATAGGGATAGAAAAAGAACCCTATATTATCTTAGATAGATAATAATTTTGATAAAACACTTGAACTCCTTTCTTGAGGAAAATATCCTTTCTACTTCAAAAACATTTTCATTTCTTAACATGTCATACAATTTTAAACTAAAATAATTTCATTAAAAATAAACATGAAAAATTATAAAGTAATCTTCTTGGAAATAATGTTTTAAAAATCCATTCATGCCGTATAAGTTAAAAAAACATTCTTCTCGTACTTTTGTCGGAAAAGTCAAAAATTACCTCGTACGAAAAACGACAAAAGATTCCTTTAATATCTTTTACTAAAAACTCATCGAAGGGTAAAATTGGATTTAAACAGTTTTAGGTGGATGGAAACAATATTACATGTTGAGGAAACATGGATGTGGATGATAAAATACACCCCAGTAAATACCAAAGTATAAACAATCTCAGATAAAAATGAGATTGTGATATTTTCCCTTACCTTAGGTCCGATTTGCTTCGTAAGTGTCCGAACCTCCTGTATAATGATTTAAATAATGTTATTGACTTATTCCAGAATCATACTTATTGTTATGATATCATATATGGTCATATTCTTAGCTTCTTATTAGTAATATTTCATTAGTACTTGTTATTCGGGTGTTTATTACTTTTTGTTCTTATGCGTGTTTTGTCGAATAAATTCTTATTCTTCTCTTTAGGTTATAGATACCTCATTTCCAGAATGGTATTAGTGTAATATATATCATATTCATTCATTCAATTAATTTATATAATCATTATGCAATGAAGATCATGTAGAACGAGTCGCATCACATCGTGGTGACAGTATTCCGTACGTACGCACAAGTGATGATATCGTTCCTATGATCGTGGAATTATATTGGAGTGTTTGTATACTATTTAAGAATCAATATCACTTTATAATAGTCATATATAGTCATTATTTACACCATTATACCCATCCAATTAAGGTGGTGGTGGAAAATAGATTACCCCACGGCGTGGAGACGGTATTCCGTACGTACGCACGCGCGGTGATTTCTTTTTCCATAGGATGGATAGATGGTGAAATAGGGTTGTTTCATAATTATAATAACATATCAGTATATGAGTTATACTAATGTTGTTACTTCATAATTAAACAACTAAATAAGAAGTGGAAGAAGAAATAAAGATGAAAGAATCGGTAACGGACATTACCTCTTCTTTGAAGTGCTTCTTTGAGACCTCCTTTTAGGGCACTAAAATAGGTCTTTTAAGAAGACCAGAACCACTAGGATGTTTCTAGGGAAGTGCAGAGGAGAAATTGGTAGGGGTTGTCCGAGCTTGAAGGCTTAATGTGTTGTGAGGAAGAGGGGGAGGAGGTGTCCTTTTATTAGGGAAGAGAGGGGCACCTTTGGAATAACTAAAACTATTATTTTATTATAAATAAAATTCAGTTTTAAATAGCTCTAAATTGATTTATTTCGAAGCTAAGGTGGGGATGGGTCTAAATACTCTCATAAAATATAATTTAGACAAGTTTAGGTTCCTATTTTAACCTTATCATTTATATTTAACTTTAAGTTAGATAATTTTACTTTTACCGTGTCTTTTTGTGTTCTTACACTATAAGGTTAATAAACTTACTATAACAAGCCAAACGAACCCCAAGTTGTTTATTATTAATATATATAACCTTATATAAGTCATTTGGCTGAACCTTATATTTTTAGGAATAAATAAAAATTAATAATATAATATTCTTTTAAAAAACTATTTTATGTCAATTTTGACACTATTTGGTAATTGATTTTTGAAAAAATCATAACAGAATGATTAGTTCGAAAAAAGTTAATTAAATCAACACTAACATGTCATATTAACATATAATTTTTTTTAATTCAAAAGAAGTCTCAAATTACAATTATTTTGGTATTTATAACATCAATTATGTCAATATTTCAATAATAAGATATTTACTGCATCATCATTGTGTCATAAATAAATTAAATTATTTAAAGTCTAAAAATTAAAAATAAAATATCATTATGTAGGAAATATTTTTAGATTTCTAATGAATATTTATAGTCTAATTTATCTTATGTATAACCCAATATTAAAAATGATTTACTTATTAAATTTTGATTTTAACTATTTTAACCATTCTTTAAATAAATTAATAATAAATGTCATAATCTAATCCAAGTGGGCCTAAATGGTCATATATTATTCCTAAGGTTGTTTTTGGTCGAATTAAATTTGTCCAATAGAATTAGGACATGTGTTAGGGTAATAATAATATCATTTTTACCCTTAATTACCCTATTTACTTTTAACCGTGGTAAAAAAAGTAAAAAGTTACTATTCACCAAAAATTATTTTTATCTCATTGAACCACATTTTAGTCCTTAATATTAACCGTGTCTCTCAGAGTTTCGAAATTTCACTCCCAAAAACGGTAAAATTAAGTTTTATGAAAAATTCAGTTTTTTAACTACCACTTAGTGGTTTCACTATTCATCAAAAAATGAAAGTTTTCAGAAAAATACCAAAAATTAGGCCTAAGCTATATTTGATATTATGAATTCAAAAATTATGTCTATTTTATCAAATTCAAAACATATCAGTTACATTAACTAATTTAAAAATTAATTCTCGTCGTCAAAACAAATAGCGTGTTTTTAAGAGATAATAACTATCAGAAGATTGACACTTGTTTATATCTGGTTTAAATGTGAAATTACATCCAATGACCAAAATTTTATTAAATTGTAAAAATATATTCTAAATATACTTTAAAACCACTCAAATTAATAATTTATCACTATTAATTATTTTGATTAAAAAAGTTGTTTTTAATTAAAATTTAGTAATTTTCACTATTCAACAGAATATGAAAGTTATCCGAAACGTACCAAAATTTCACCCTAAGATAATTTCGATATTCCGAATCCAAAAATGAAGTCCATTTTGAAAAATAAAATTTACAAAATTTCAAAAAGTGGTTATTACTATTCACAACAGCTAGTTTTAATAATATTTTAGTAGCATATCATTGTTTAGTGAAACTCGGTATTGCGTATGACGCAAGCTATCGGCGAAGGCCGTGATTGTGTGCAAGGAAATTCAAAGATGCGTGTTGTGCAAGATCCTTTTGGTGTAGCGTACAACACAAGACATTAATGAAATTAAAAAAAATATTTTTCATAAAATCTCGGGGTGTTACAATATATATATATATATATATATAATTGTAGTTATTTATAATTTTAATTCGATAGTATGGAAGTATACTATAAAAAAGATAAATTTAACATTTTTATAAAATTGTATTTAAAATTTTTAGTTGTAAACATGTTTGATCGAAAAATATTTTAATGTATGATTAGGTAATAAGAATAAAATTTTCAATAAATGAATTATTATAAAACCATTATAGCTAAAAAATTGGACAATAAACCATGGGCTAAGCCACAAAGACAGACATTGAGAATCCAGTGAATTGGATTGGAAGGCCGGTCCATGGGTTACAATAAAGGGATCATTGGGTGACAAAAATAGTGTATGGGAGTGAAGCTACACTGATGCACAAGAGGAGTTTCTATGCAGTGGTAGAGGAAGTACTCACTGGAGTGGGGTGGTACCAATGTTGGGTATGATTATAATGACCCATTATTTTCATACAAAGATAACACTTCTAAATAGATGAAAATTCATTACATAAAATAATGAAACCGTGCCAAAACTATATGGGTTTATTTTATTTTGAAACTTGGAATCAAAAAAACTCTTTTATAAAACATTTTGACACTCCATTTTTGTCAACGAGGTTGAAAAGATTAGGAAGATCACCTTGGTTATGATATAGTTCTAAAGAGCCATAAGTAGAACAAAAGTATTTGTCCAAAGCAGCCTACGTGAATAGACACATGTGCATTACATAGGTCATGCAACTACCTTGTGTGGGCCAGAGCGGCAAGACACCCCAACATGGAACCCTTGTGCCGTGTACCTACATTGTGGACCAGTGTGGAAAAACTCCTTCACCCAGGGTCCCGTATATTCCTATAAATAGGACTCTTGGGCTCCTCTTTTACAAAAACTGAAAAATTAGAAGAACCCTTGAAACTCTCATTGCACGTCACCTTCAACCAGGTCCTCCAAAATTTCTTATGTATCTCTCCAAAACATAATAGAATATAAATTTAAAGGGGATAAGAAATATAAAAGTCCCTTCAGGATCTAAAGACATAAGACACCTTCATAAGGGCCATTCTCCCTCAATGAGAAACCATTGAATGAGGTCCCTCTCCCACATTAGGGACCAACGCGAGACCCTTCCAGGGACACCGGAGGAGACCCAAGTTGCCTTGGATAAATCCTCACCCGAGTGTTGTCTCCTTGGTGTCCTATTACCTGAGGAATATCCATATCACATAGGCCTATACCCCCCATAAAAATCACTTTTAGTTACTCCTAGGACCTACACTATAAACCTATGTGACATACCTATGCCGAGAACCTGCGCACATGACTTACATGAGTCACTCTTTGAGAACTATTCCAAATCCATCTATGGAATGGCTCCTATATCCTTGGTTACCTTGTCTGAAAGGGACCAAGTTGAAACCTCCATCAAGTACTCATATCTTACAAAACCAAGGGAAAAGGCATGCCATAGTGTCTTCCATTTGTATTTGTATTTCTACGGTCAGAGGTTTCCTGCACTGGTCATTCCAGATGGTTAGGATCCTCAGGGTGTATATAGATTTGTATATGTATGGTAACGAGAACCCCTACTATAGAGATAGTGCTGGGAATTTCATGGTCTCTAAGTATTAGGGTTTAGAACATATTCTACTCTTCACATCTCTAAGACCCAGAGCCTCTGGTTCCTAGTAGGGAGGATAAGGATCACCCTTGAGTTTCCTTTTAACAAGTAATCACATCCACTTCCCTCTCTACATGACCAATTTTAGGGCATACCTCATGGAGTAATCCACTTGCCTTTCTTGTAGGAGGTTACAATCTTGATCCCCTATACCTATGCATCCTTCACCTTCATCACTTACCCACCTTAGACTCACATTCAATGTAATGTCAATAGGGTTATGTTCTACATCCCTGACCTCTTCCACTAGTGGAGAAGTAAAAGTGTTTGGTTTATCAAATATTCTCCCTCCTCTTGTTTCTCACGCCATGCATGACTCACATGGGCTTAGAGGTTAGTGGTGATCATGAAACCTTCATGATCCATGGGGATTATTGAACTATGATAACTATGATCTCTACCATAACCAGGATATGTAGGATGCTTACCTAAGGTCCAAGATCAAGGGTAACCCTTCTTAAGAGTAAGCCCCAATCAAACCCCTAATTTACTAGGGCTTCCTCCTTAGGAGTAAGCCCTAAAATTCATCCTTTTAACCTCCTCCTTAGGTGTAAGCACCAAATAAGCCTCAAAATAACCTTGATATAATACATCACTCATGGCCTAGATTCTAGAGCATCCCCTTCAAGAATAAGCCCCAACTTAATCATCTCAAAGGGTTGTACTCCTTGTTGATATAAACCTATATAATCTCCATAGGTGAGGTTCCCCATAACCAATATACATGGGATTTGATTTATTTTCAAACAGGATATGTAGGAAGCCTCCATGAGTTTCTAACCCAACACCTAAAATCAACGATGTTCCTTCCTAGACCTCATTACCAGTAGGGTTTAATTAAAATTGAGAATCCATATCTCGCTCAGGTTCTCTAGGCTGCTTCGGCATGAGTCTCACACCAAACTCTATCTAGGAAAATTCCACCTAGATTAACTTTCCACATGATGTTTAACTATAAAATTGTGTCCTTATCATGGGACCTTAAAAGGTATGATGTGCCCCATTAAGTGGCACTGGACTACATGGGTTCAGATTCCTTTCACAAGGATACGTAGGAAGCCCATCCATGGGTTCGATCCCAATATCAAAAAAATCACATCTCCATAGATGATAAACCCCAAAGTAACCTTAGTCTCCCTATATGATAATAAAATATAGATTTCCCCAATGTGTGGCTAGAAAACCGTCATTGTCATAATAATGAGCAAAGAATATCTAAGTAGTATATAATAGGATATCATCAATGGAGAACCTTATATACATACATATATCTCCATTGATGAAGAACCCAGGATACATACAGATGATTCTAAGATCCATACATGCTAAATATTGATTGTTAATCTTGTTATGAACCACATCATACATGGTAATTAATGAAGGATTCATGAACATTTCTTAAATTTTAAATATAGTCCCGGAGTAGGAAATAATTTTCCACCAAAACGTTTTGATAAACCCTACCTCCCTTTCTCTTGACCAATGTGAGTTCTTAAGCATCTTTGGTCAAAATAAATAACAAGTGCCTCCATTTGGAAAGTAGATCCCTTTGGATATAGAACCATTGGCTGTTTCTCGGTCTATGAACAAACCTGATGGAAACTGTTTGGAAAAATCAAACCATCATGGGGCAAGAAATCCGAATGGAACAAAAAATGGTGAACCCAACATGAATCTGTAACCAAGATGATAGTATCACCCACCTATCAGGACCCTTTTACACTCAAAATGAAATAATACTTCACAAGGTTATCAATCATGCATGTGTTCACTCAAATGAGATGCTTCTTTGATGGATTTACTTGTTTTTTTTCATATAAATAGGCACTACCTTTTTGAACTCGCTTCGATCCAATGGCCTCCTTCATGTTTTCACCAATGAATACCTTAGATTCTACTTTGGATGGATCTTCACCTATGAAAAGGACGTCATCACCATCCTAGTGTCTTCAAAGTTGGGTCTCAAACTCAATTGTTCATGAGTATTATCAAAATGGTATGATCTTGTCACTAGAGGCTTCCCGACAAGCCCTCAAGTCCATGAAGAACCCATGATCGTCTAATCAATGACGGCCAGTGTTCTTGAAGCAGATGACACAGATCTCCATCTTCAACCATTTTGGGAGATTAAACCCAAAATTAAAGAACCAGTCCCTCCTATATTTCATGATGGTGGATCAAGAGGCCACCTATGGCATCATCTAGAATCCAAGGGGTTCATTATCAAGGGATCGTATTGGAAATAGATGCCACCAATGTCGCACAATAGGTAACCCCCAACATGATGAGGGTTTATCCTCAACCTATCAACTTAGCTCCTTTAGACCCGACCATGGAAGACAGCCTACCAGGTACAACAACCGGTCAATAGGTAGTAGGTTCACACATTTCCCCCACTAGAGAATCCCACCAACCCAGTTTGGTGGAAAACAATGATCAAACACATACACCAATATACATTCATTCAGCCAGCCCGAAGTCTCGTCTTGTGGCATTCAAAGAATCCCATCGTTCAAACATGGATATAAATTGCAAGAAAAATTATGCACCTACCCACACCCAACAAGCATGCCAGTATCCGCATCTAGAATAACCTACAGAAGTCAGTCAGAATGTTCTGACAAAAGTAAGGGAGAAGACTCAACCCTCTACCATACACAGGAGTACTGTCAGTATCCACTAGCATGAAATGGAGAACAAGAGTAGGTACATACACCTACTCAATATGTGGAATGGTCATATATCCTCATTATAGTCACTAAATTCACCATTAATATCTTGTAAATGGTGAAAGGGAAGACAAAAATCCCTTTTTATATCCTACATACATTACAAGACATCATAACAATGACGAAATTAGTTCCCAAGGAATAGAAACATATCTCTTTCCCCCAAAATAGGGTGTCTCATCAATATAACACCCTAGAGAATACGCATACCTCTTCTCTCATCCAAGAGTGTTATGGGGAAAACTCTCCAATATTATATAGACAGTCGTATCACGAACATACACTCACTCTAATCAGAGGTAATCAGCCTATTCCTATGGCCACTACCAGGAAGGAAAAAACAGCTAGCCGTGAAAACCACTTGTCATAATAATCATCCCCAATCCCTTATAAGAAGTCATCTAAGAAGATGCCTCATTATACATGATAGGAAAATCAAGAGTCGATCTATGATCATCTTTCACTTAACACTATATTTCATGAAGCCCTCGGATGCTTATATTTCACATCTCCAGATTCTACTCTCCCATTTCTAAATTATTGGAGCATTAGTAGTAATTATGAAAGTCCTCATTGGACACTTCACCATGCCACCATAATTCATGGAAACAATTCAGTTGATCTGGAGAGCCTATCTCTTTTTGAGAGATACAACAACCCTTTGTGTGGGTATAAGAATAGTCAGTGACCAAGAGGTTCTTTCCCTTAATGTAATCCACCATGGTAGTCCTCCCCATGATGGTGTTCATTGTTAAAGTTCTCTCTATAGTATTAGCTCTCATTATTAATAGAATTCTCCAATTAGAAATATATTCATGAGAAAAACCTCTTATCATGACAAGAGTCCATTCATGTCTGTTGACATGTCACGAGCAAGTGAAATAATTATTAAACCTGAAGATAGCCCAAGGTGACGGTCATGCTCTTAACCACCCTTATGTCACTTGACTTCCAACATATAATAGGAAATCGCAACCAATATCATTTATTATGGTAAAAAAAATTGGAGGCATCCACTCTAGTCAAACTAGATTGAAGAACCTCTAGTGAAAGATGGAGAAGATCTCCTAAACATAAGGAAACAACTGGCTAAAATAACATACCAGTCATGTTTTAGCCTTTTTCCACCCCTCAATGCAAAATTATAGAGGTGATGGAAGAATATTTTATACATGAAATCAACCTAAACATATTGAATTCTCTTCATCATATAAAATAAAAGTTATTAACCTATAATGAATATCAAACTCACGTCAAAGTAATAGAAGGGTTTCATAACCAAACTGACTTGGGGTCACTCCTAGATTCATGACACTCAAATATCAAGAAACAACTAATATCCCTTCAACATTCATGCCTCAATGCATTAATGATGTTGCGATGAATGATTGTAGATACCACAATTGGTGTTCATATTAGAGGATGGGATTCAAATGGAGTGCTAAATTTCATCATGATACCTATCTAGTAAAGCCCTCCAAAGTTGGTATCATGCAACATCATTGTCCCAAGCCAGCTAAAAAACTAAATATATTCATGACTGAAGATATGATTAACAAGAACTGGCCCCATAGACTCTCATGGATGTTGGGACAAAAAAAGAGAAGGTTGTTGAGATACTTTTGCATCAAGCATCTAAGAATATCGAGCAGGAATCCAACTTAGAGTTTTTCAACCTTCAGATAACATAAATGTCAGAAATAGCACAACGGACTTCTGAAATGGGTGATTTAAGTGAGTTCTGAACGATTACCCCATTCAACATTCGAATAATAATTTATAAAATCAGAAGAGAATCTATGGTAATATAATCCACAATAGTTCAGGAGCAACCCTAGACCACAAGGCTGGGGGATTTTTTAACCCAACACTCGATGTCATTCAATAAAACCCAACGGGTTTTGAAAGTAGAACCAAAAACATCCCCAAACATCTAGTATTGTGGATTTTTATTCTCAAAAATCCCCTCCTAAGTGTGAATTTGTTTTCTCCCAATTACAGATGATTACATGGAATGAATCCTATTAGTTTTCCAAGTCCTGTGATCTGGTACATTCACTTGGAACATCCATGAATGAACTCTATGGGAATTACCATCATGTCACCATATACAAAACAGCTCCTAGGGAATCCAAAAAGAAGAGTAAAAGGTCTCATGGAAGGTGTAGAAGAAGTAGATATCACAAAGATACTAACAGAATTCATTCAATGCATCATGTGTTAGTGAATTTCATCAACACTGCCGTTGAAGATCCTCTAGAACAAGAGTCAAATTCAGAGGAGTCATAGGATGAGGTTTTAGTAAATAATGTGTTCCACACCAAAACAAATTAAGAAGGTGTACGTAACTATAACCACATGATTTCCTAGAATCTGAGCATTCCCCCCTAAAAATCCACCATTACCTCCCTGAAAGTAATCGAACATGGAAAAAGGTAAGAGTCAAATTGTGCCTCACCTCCCTCTTAGAGAGGTTAATCTCCTTTCTATAAAATAAATATTTTCCCAGTAAGAGGGGGAGATGAAAGAGCTGATAATGTTCAATGTAGAATTACTCTAAGGTAGCCTTTCTACCCAATATGCTCTGCAAGTAGATCCTCAACTCAAACATCCAGTTTGTGCACCTTAGAAAAGAGGATTTTCCATAACAATTGAAGTAGCCATTGAATATCCTCTAAATGTGGGATATCAACCACTATTATATTTGGATCCTTCTGCAGAAAGTTGATAATTCCTCCATTGGGTTCTCAACCAGAGTACGGTCAAGAATATATGTATAGGCCTACCCCTATGGGTTACCCATGGAAGATACTAGTAGTTCCACCATCAGTGGTCCTATAATCCCCTAAACATGTTCAGGATCCAACATCTGCACTAGTTTAGGAACTTGTTTCCACACCTTTCTAGGTCCCAACTCATCTAGCAATTCCTTTAATTCTTATTAACACCATTGACTTACTGATAGATTGATTGCAACCCATGTAGGAATGGAATGTACAGATACAACTAGAAAATACTTCTTACCCTGAATGGGTGGATCCTACCCTCCCTCGCCAAACATTGGGAATTCAACATTTCCAATATTTAATGGCTTAGTACATATAGAGTAGAACTTGATTCATATAATCTCTCACAGTGATTCCATCATGGGTACCCCTGAAAAATAAGAGGCAGTGAAACTTAGATGAGTCATGCAATCATTAAAGGGGCTAGCCTTTGTATGGTACAAAAGTTTTCAGGCTTGGTTGATCAATAGATGGGAAGATATCTACCAGAATTTCCTCTTCTATTTCAGGTCAACGTTGTAGAAGACAATAATGTTAGACCTTATAAACTGTAAAAAATGATAGAATGAAAGAGTCATATTTAATTTCTTGTTGGAAAGTATTGACATACTCATTAAACCTACCACTACCTCAATAAGAATTTATTCCCATTTGTGTAGTGAATCTTCATGATGAGTTATGCACACCACTGATACCTATGAAATACATAAGAGGGTTTCAAAACCTATCCTAAATTGCTCAACTAGTGGAAAAATTCCATCAAAGATACCAAATTCAAGTCTTGAGTAATTAAATCAACTCAAGGAAGGAGAATAGGAAAAGCATATGTTTCGACGGTTACACTTAAGTAGTATCCTCCACCTGCTCATACTTTAAAGTTTTTCTTATACAATAGGGATCCACCTCCTGAGTGTTAGCAAAAATAGCTACCTCATTAGGATGATCAAAGATATCAGAGGTAAAAATAGTTTGAGGAAATGAAAAACAAGGTATATTTCTTTCAAAATGACCTTGTCCCCAACTACTTCATCTTGGAATGTAAAAAATCATAGTTTAGTTTCTAAATCCCAAGATGCTGAGAAAAGAAGGTGACGAGGATCTCCCAAATTATTTCCCCTTCCATCAAATGTTGGCACACCCCATCCTAGATTTTTTTTGTTTTCAAATACCTTCTTAAAAATAGGGTGGACTCTGGGAAAGTGAAGGTAAAAAATTATCCAGCCTAGGTATCATGTGATTCTACTACCAATCTGGAGAAGGAAGGTGAGAGAAAAGAAGTTAAAAACAACAATACACAGAAGATCAGTGACTGGATGGTCAGAAAAATGATCAACCATAATCATACTATTCTCTAAGAATAGTTGAAACGTCCAATTTTTACCTCGATCCCTTCAGATATAGAAAATCCGACTTCATCAAAATATTATTCCTCTAAAGGATAGTCCTCAAAAAAGCAACATGACCGAAAGAATAAGTAGAAAATAGATTAATATGAGATTGTGTTAAGTCGAGAGTTGTCTTTAACCTCAGATGACATCATACTAACCATCCCAAAACCATGGTCACCACGCTGCAAAAAAAACAATAGGATTTAACCCATAAGGCATAATCTTCATTAGACAAAGAGTTGATATTAATTTCCTTTAATTTTATTCACTTAATGGATCCCATTTCACATGATGATTCAAATTATTAACCTGATTTTCCTAAGTTTGATTAGGAAACTAGGGAAAGATTTCATCAAGTTAGAGGATATAGGGGAAGTTGTGGTCATGCTATGAGACACTACATCAACCAACCCCCACTCGAACCATCTATACTGGTAAAACTCATGGGAATGATCTTCAATGAGCTCAGTATGAATAAGGGAGTTTTTTCTCCATGAATGACAGGGTCTGCCCTGACATGATCATCTTCGATGACCGATTAGAGGATACACCACCACCTCCTCAAAATGTAGGCCAAACAAATTGGCCTAATCCATCATGAACAGGATCACTTATAACTCCTATCCCAAGGGACGACCCATCCACATCAAAAACAGTGGCTCCTAAAGTGCCTACAAAAGAGAATCTTCATGCTGGAAAGCAAAAAACCTTAGACCAAAAATATGATGTCTTGAAGAAATTATCCCAAGTTTTGGATAAGTTATCAATCCCTAATGCTTCAAGTCTGTCATAGCACCTCTGGGAAGCACTTATTAAGGCATTGTAAATCCCTCAAGAGTTTTAAGATTAGGTTGCTGCTATTGAATTATATCATGTAAGGAATGATCATCCAGAAATCCATGTGGTCATCTCCATCACCAACAAAGATGATGATGTTTTCATACAATGACATGCCAGATCCTTGTATATATCTTGTAGGTTAAACAATATTGATATCCTGCGAGCCTTTATTGACAATGGATCAGGAGTCAACCTCATCTCATTCCGAACACTTTGTTAACTGGGTCTAAATTAATATCATGTGTCTCCCTCCATTCTGATGTTATAGGGTTATGACAAGAATGAACAAGAGCCTCTTAGTGATATCACACTCAGAACTTAGTTCATGAATCTTGTGTTTGACTCAGATTTCATGGTTGTTTGGTAGGATAAAATTTTCAATGTTCTACTTGGAAGACCTTAGCCACATCAGCATGTGGCCATTTCTTTATCATACTACCAATGTATCAAATATTTTATCAATGGTAAAATTGGGACATTTTATGGTGGCAATAACCTGTTCAAATCCTGCGATACACAATGCATCATTGGTGGATTCTATCACAACAGAGGGAAACAATTCATGGATAATGATATCACTTGAATCAATGCCTCAAATGGCATGGAAATGATCCTAGGTAACCCTTTAAAAAAGAAAATGTAGATTATGTGTGGCCTATTAAATAAATTTACGGGGTGGTCCCAAATTCAATCACACATTCAGAGGCTTCTATGATTTCAATTACGATAGTTGATCCCGATGGAGCTAAAGTAGTTATCAACTCTAAAAGTGATCCAGAAATATTGAATGAAAATGTATTCATTCTATTCCCTGGTCTAAAACAAATCTCATCTCAATCATCAGGGTATGAAGAAGTTTTCATTACCATAGGAGAAAGTTAGGAGACTCATTCTCAATCCCTCGTTTTCCCTTCAGGACTCCAATAAGTCTTCAATCCTACAAGTGATCCTGAAACAATTGCTTCATCCTATGGATGTCAAAATTGTGACTATCCTCTTCCCTATGAGGAACTTGTTCATTAACTCCTCCCCATGTGGAGGAATAAGTAGTGTAGAATGAGGGAGAATAAAAATATCTCAGGGATGCCCCTTCATAATTTTATTATGGTGTCTCTACCACCATATATGAACTCAGAAAAATAAATTTGGGTACAAAAGAAGATATGTTCCCAACTCTGATTTGTGTGGCTATGAATTCTAAATAACAGGAGGTATATACCTCCTTCCGAAAGAAAAATCGAGATTTGTTTTCCTTTAATAACATAGATATTCCAGTATATAACCTCGAGGTGTCCACCCATCACTTAGGTTTTCCATAATATCATCAGGGATACAATTAAGTAGTTAGGGGGAAACTTCCAACTCATGCCTCAAAAAATGAGGCTAAAGTAGACAAACTCATTAAGGATTATTTTATCTGATAGGTAGATTATCTGAAATGGATATCCATCATTGTCCCTATAAATAAAAATGATGGGAAAACTAGTGTTTTAATTGATTTCAAATATCTCAATAGGCATTGTCCCAAATATGATTTCTCGGTTCCAATCATAGAACTCATGATTGATGCAATGGTAATTTATCAAGATGTATCCTACAAGGACGATTATTAAGGGTGTAACCAAATCTGGATGGCCCCATAAGATGATTAATCCACATCTTTCAGAGCCCCTCATGGAGTATTCTACTATCAGGTAATTCCCTTTGTCTTGACGAACACCAGTTCCACATACCACCATGAAATGCATCACATCTTCAAACCCTTATTGGGGAAGTTTTTTGAATGCTATGTTGATGTTCTAGAGGTCAATTCCCAACAAGGTTATGACCACTTGGATGTCCTAGAGACCATATTTAGAAATATTAGATAGTAGAACCTAAAGAAAAAACCCTTGAAATGTTATTTTAGAGTAACATCATTAAACTTCATTGACTTTTTTCACTCCATCACAACATCGAAGTTGATCCTGAGAAAACTAAAGTTATCATATTCATGTCACCTCCTTGAAACTTGAAATAATTGATTGGAATTCAAAAAACCTTGGCCTACATAGGATAATTCATAGCCATCCTCACAAAAAATGGTTTACCCATCACCAAACTAATGAAGAAGGGAGTCACATATCAGTGGATCAATGACTGTCTAGAAGCATTTGATACCCTCATGAAATACCTCTTGATCCCACCATTATTAATACCATATGTTGAAGGAAATCCAATAATTTTATACACGATTTCCCTCAAGCGATTACTGGGAACCTTACTTGCACAAAATAATGATTCTAGGATAGAAAACAACCTTTATTATCTCATTAAAAATATTCTTACTGCTAATAATCCTTATGCATATATCGATATGAGCTTCCCGAAATAAATCTTTTTCATTAAAAAGTTGGGACACTAACTACAAGACCATGAGATCCACTTAGTTTCTGAAAACCACCCTCTCAAATTTGTTCTCAAATTTTCTATGATGATAGGAGTTCTGGAATAATGGGAATTTGTTGTACAGCATTTTGATATACAGTTCATGCCCAAGAAAGTAGTGAAAGGATAGGACTTGGTAAATTTCATCATTGAACATCTGTCTATAGAAGGAATTCCATTTAATATTGAACATCCCAATGAATAAATATTCTTTATTCAAAGTGGCCCCCCAAGATGGGAGATATATTTTTATGGTGCTTCCAGGATCCCAAATGGAAAGAGAATGGAATACCCTATACTAAAAAAGACGGGTTACTGATTGTGTTTATATCCTCAGATAAGGCTGTGTGTGTCATACTTTTTATTATCAGAATTTTATACCCATAATGAGGTGGAATATCAAGCTCTCATTGTAGGCTTATAAATGGCGCTTCAAATAATGGTAAACCACCTAGATGTTAAAGGTGACTCAAAGATGGTAATCAATTAAATCAATGGGATTACACCATTAGAAAAGATGATCTAATTCTCCTATTTGACTATATATGAGGGTTAATGGTAGAATTAACTTCAGAGACAACATGGAATCACATAATAAAATTAGATATTTACCAGGAATATGTGTTGGAAAATACAGCTACAGCTTTGGCAGATCCAAATTGGGATGAAATAGTCATTAGCATTTCCAACTTCAGAATGGTCTCACCTTTTGTTTGAATCAGAACATAAGAGATCAATGTAATCAATCCCATAAATGAGCCATATGTTCCTACCATGGGATGGATATCTCCCATCATAGACTACCTTCAGGATGGGTCACTCCCAGTGGACAAAGCTAGAAGAGAGTAGATCTGGCGACGAGGAGCCAATTTCACTTTTCTTGATGGACCAAATAATCAGAATGTCCTCTACAGATAAGGATCGATAAAGTCCCTCTCAAATGTTTCGATGGAGAAGGGATTGTGGTTATTATAGAAGAAGTACATTCAGGAACCTGTGGTTCCCACCAGTCAGCGTATAGGCTTTCTGATCAAATTTGAATACCTAGATACTTCTAGCCTTTAATTACATGGGGTTATACAGAATTCACCAAGAAATTTCATTTCTTCCAAGTGCATGCCAAATTCATTCACCAACCCCCTAAGTTACTACATATAGCCAAATAATCATGTCGATTTCCCACATGGGGATGGATTTTTTTGTACCATATCCTCCAGCTACAACCAAGCAATTCAAATACATCTTAACTACTATTGATTTATTCTCCAAATGGGCTAAGGAAATACCGATCAAAAAAGTTGGGGCCAAAATCATTTTTTCTTTGTGAAAGGTAACATCATCACCAGATTTGGTGTCTATTATAACATATTTATGGCAATGGCACCAATTTCTATTCTAATGTGGTAGAAAAGCTATATCGAGAGTACAATATCAAATCCAACCATTCATACCCCTATTATGTAGTGTCTAATGGGAAGAAAGAGGCTTTTAAAAATACCCTATCAAACATGATCTATAAAATGGTGGATAAGGATAACAAATCTTAGCATGATAAGATATTTCACACCTTATGGAATTATCATACAACAAATTGTACTACAACACAGGAAACCATGTACTCATTGGTGTATGGAATAAAAGTAGTCTTTTTTAAAGAAGTTCAGTTTCCATCGCTCTGAATTTCCATTTGTGACCATCTATTTGTAGCTGAACAGTATCAGAAATAACTGGATGAAAAAATATTTCATACCTTGCATCAGATGGAGGTATATTAGAACCTAATAGCATAAAACTTTAATAATAAGCTATGTATTTGTCCATTATTCCTAGGAGAGTTTGTTTTGGTCCTTAAGACACAAATGATACCAGGAAAAAAGCCTCTAAATCTTGATCCAAATATGGAGGGACCTTACTCCATACATATGTTCAACTCTAATAGAGATTATTCCTTAATCTATATGGATGGAGAAGCCACTAAGACCCCAACCAATATAAGGTTCCTAATGAAATATTTCATGTACTTACATGATTATGTACAAACATCAAGACATTAAACTGCATAGTGGGTCTTTGTCACAAGCCCTTAAATTGCATGACACAATGTCTGTATCGCATGATAGTAAACTACAAGACTCATATTTTCCTTACCACATGAAATTAAACAGCATGCTTAATATCCTTTTCATTTGATGTTATGAAACCCCCAGTGTATCACGAGTCGAGATACCCCACGTAGTATCTTAAAAAATAGGCATCTTCTTCAAAATAGGTCCCAATTACATCTCTCTAACCCCTGGGTGAGTCATTATGTCCGCTTGGACATAATTGAGGAATGAATATGGGTTTTACCTATGCATAAGCCCCACTTTCATCATTGTCACTCTATAGCATAAACCCCACTTGCATCATTTCCACTCCACAATAGAATTTTGGCTCCTTTTTACTAGTATAAGTCCAAGAATTTCTACATCTTCATCATATGATGATAAACTGAATGATCTATTCAAGAACTATATGTGGTTTGATTCTCATTAAATTTAGATACGTAGTGATCCCCAGATCTCCAATTTTGATTCTAGCCATGAATATAATGTAAATTTCTTCTTTCCCTTTGTTTGAACCGGATATGCACAGAGAACTTTTCCAGAATGTATGGTTTGATTACAATGAGATGCATGGTGATAACTTGCCTCATGTTTTCGGCACAATCGTTAATCTTAAAAATATTTGAATCCCCTTTCCCCATATCATAACCCAGTTGGTGTGGGGAACATTTTCCAAGAACTATATGTGGCTTGATTCTCAAGGTATTGAGATATGTAGTGATGCTCAGATCTTCTATCTCGATTCTAGCCGTAATTAAAAAAACCCCTTCACTCCCTATGTATGTGAATAAAACATGCACACTAAACATTTCAAGAACTAACTGTGTCTTGATTATCATTCCATTAAGATATATAGTGATGCTCGGATCTCCAATCCTAGGTCCATCCATGATTTTGAAAAAGGAAACCCCCTTCCTTTTCCCTGTGCATGAATCAAATATGCATAGGGAACCTTTCCAGGACATATGGATTGATTCTCATTACAATGATATCCATGGTGATACTTAGACTTCAAACTTTAGGCCAAACCATTAGTCTATAAATTCTCAAATATTCCCTTTTCCCCATGTTAAAATCCATTTGGTGTGGAGAGCCATTCTCAAGAACTACATGTGGCTTGATTCATGCTCTAACAAGATAGTAACACTCAATTCCTTAATCTCAAGTCCAACTATAATAAAAAATACCCCACTCCCTATATAGGAATCAGAAAAACACAGGGAACTTTTTCAATAAATACGTGTGGATTGATTCTTTCCCTAGAAAGAGAGTGACTAACGGATCATGCACCTTATCAGACCTAGGCGAGGAACCTTTTTAAGAACTATGTGTGTCTGGATTCTTTCCCAATTTAGATATGTATTGATGCCTAGATCATATACCCTTGTTCATCCATAAAATTTCCATCCTTCTGCATTTGTTCATATTCTTCCTTACCACATGATGTTAAACTGCATGGGTTTTTAAGAACTATGTCTGTATTGATTATCCTACCAATGAGATACGTAGTGATTCTTGGATGTTATCTCCTAGATTAGCCACCATATAATCAACATGCCCATATCCTTCACTTATGTTTCCCTTGATCTATAAAAAATCTTTACTATTACTTGTTTATAACACCAATCATATCTCACATGGGATTAAGAGTTTTTAATAGGATTTACCTATATAAGTAAGTTATGTCTATTGATATTGGGGTTACCATGGTCCTGGATAAAATACCATATAAGACATAGTAGATGTGCCCATCGCATGATAATAAACTGCATGATTTGTCTAAGAACTACTTATGGATTGACTATTTCCTTATAAAGTTATGTAGTGACACCCAATTTCTACACCTTGGCCTGGTCATGTTATTCCTTCCACCTTGAGGTCACCCACATTCTTTTTGTTTGATGGTAAACTATACAGTCCTTTGAGAACTATGTGTATCTTGATTTTCACCCCTATGAGATACATCGTGATGTACAAATATTTAATCCTATGCCCAGCTGCATTATAACACAAAAAAACCTATATTCTTCCATGTACGGGTCATATATATATAAAGTGATCCAATATGAGTTATCACCTTATACATGAACTTATATCCCAACCCCCATGTCCTCCACAAATGAATTAAATTACTATGGTGGACCTTTATTGTTATTACTACGTGTGGCTTGATTCTCATCTTACTGAAATACATAGTGATGCCTAGGACTTAATCCTAGTCCCAACCATGAGGAAAATAAAAATACACCCTATCCTATATAAAATCAAAAAATCCATATAGGATCTTTTATTTTTGGTCCCCTTATTTCGGATCTCACCAAGGAAACATAGATGGCCAATATCGGTCCAAATACTTCCTTTGTGATTGAAAATATTACATCCTCACGTCTTACTCCAAATCTCGAACACTTTAAAATATTTATAATCTTTTCTTAGCTTCTGATAATATAATGTCATAATTCATGAGATCTATTTTTATTGACTATGCTGCACATTACCTAGATGTACTTTCATGAAACAACCCTTATAATGGGACTATCAGAAAAAGGATTCCATTAATTAGATATGTAATACACACCTTGTTTTCCTTGCATAAAAATCCCAAAAATAGGTTTTTTGAATGGTGGTAATTTCTCCCTTGGGAGAAGCCTCTTCCGTCTCTTTAAATTTTGATGATGGTATGCTGGAACCCACAATTCAAAAATAGAATTAATACCTTGTATATTTGTCCCATATCCTTTCTGATGACCTAAAAGTATCCAATATCATGGTTTACATTTTCCCCATTTATATGTTCAATGCATATTGGAATAACCTTGAGACATTGGACCATGTATAATCCATGGTTTCTATAACATTATAGTCCTAGTCATATGACTTAAAACTACAGGAACCATACATCCTATGCTTTGGTAAGACCTTCTTAGAGAGCGTATTCCCCTGATTCTTTGGAAATCATGGCTTGAAATACCCCTTTCGTATTCAGGAGCTTTTCTCTACAAACCAAACTATGTTCTTAGGGTGATCATAATCTCTATAAACATTTATCGTCTTTAAGCTATAGAATATTATAATTCCTAAGATCTCTTTTTCCTGACTATGCAGTATGTGTCTTAGCTGGCCTTGCATAAAATGACCCTTATAACAGGTCTTTCATCCAAATGATTCCACTATTGACCATGTAGTATGTTCCCTATTTTTCCTTGTATAATGTATCCCCAATAATTTTTTTTCAAGCAGTGGAAACATTGTTCTTGGTAGATACCTCTTATAACACCATAAGACCTTTTTCTTGTACCACTATTCGGATCTGGAGATCCCTGGGTTAGGGCTTACAACTTTCCCCTCTCACAACTGAATATGGTAACACATTTAAAGATAGATTACCTAGAATTGTAGAACCATCAAACCTTAATTCAAAGTGAAATACCTTAAATTAAATCTCCCATGATGTCCTTTTTGAATGAATTTAAACTACATAGCATGATTTCCTTACTTCACGCATTTAGAATTAATAGCATAATGTCTTTGCTACACAACATTAAATTGCATAGCATGATGACTTTTCTTCTTGAATTTAAACTATGGAGCATCATGGCCCTACTGCATGCCTTTAAACTACATAGTGTAGTGTCCTTGTAGTATGACTTTAAATGACATAGTATAATTTCCTCGTTGTAAGACGTTAAACTACATGGTCTATGTCTTATTCTCATGACATTAAACTACACGATTCCTTCATCCTTTGTCATAAAGGGTCCTTCTTCCCCTGACATTGGTTATCTAAGAAAATTTACCCTCCTTTACACACCAATTTCATGTTGGAGTGGTTTCCTATTCATAGAATGTGACAATATAGATGGTCCCTTTATTATCAAACATCTTTACTTAGAAAAACCACACACTATGGTCTTAAGACATTCAAATCTTAAACTTCCTTTGTTCATCAGTAATAGAACATCAAAATTCTAGGGAACTCCTTTATCTGAATATATAGTATGTGACCCAGTTGGCCTTACATAATTCACCCACATAACAGTTCTATTAGCCTAAGGATACCGCTACATGAATATATAGTACACACCCTAGTTTTCCTTGTATAAAATAGTCCCCATAATGGGTTTGTCATCTAGATGTTATTTTGTCCTCAAGAGAGACCCCATTTATCCCCATTTTTCATGTTTTAGATTCAAAACCATAAACGCCATGGCTCAAGATTCTCCTTTGATATATCTGAAGAATATCATAACATTCCCAGTCATCAAGCATTGTTTTGGTTGTTATCTATAAATTCATAGTCAAAGTTGTTTGATCTAATACATTATCCTCATTAGTCCTACTCACGTGACTTTAAACTTCTTGTACAAAAAGGAACAAAACTTATTAGGCTAAAAACCAAAGAAGGAAACCTAAGAAAAAGAACGTTCTATCCTGCTATGTCTTGGTCACATTGATCTTAGGAGAAAAATAGGGTGATGGTTTCAAAATGTATATAGTTTTAGGATTTTTCATACAACCCTAGAAACAGTCAAACTATTCTCACTGGTCCCCTTGTCCTAGATAAAAATTAGAGCATTTTCCCCTATCATCTTCATTGTGGTTACACCATGCTAGAACAAAGATGTTTTGTTGTGAAAATTAGTTTCAATGTTATTATACAATCACATAAAGGGAATAGGGATGAAGACACAGTTGATTTGGAATAAAAAATATTTTCATTTGAGTTTTGAAATGTGGAGGAACATCCACGTGTTAGAGCCTCTCCACAAAATTTTACAATTTTTCCTCAATAGAAGATTTGAGAAGTTGAATTAAACCCCAACAATCATGTGTAGATTTAGAAATATTATGCCTTTACACAAAAAAAAACTTACCAGCTTTATGATGTTTTTCTCACTCATCCCTGATAGCTCTCTCCCTTGTGTCAAAGGCTCTTTCAGGGATTGATGAAGTTGAACTAAATCTTCCCTCGTAGCATGTAATACTTCTTCAAGGTGCATTATGTGGATAGACATCACATCGAAGTGATCCTTTAAAAAATCAACATTTTTGGAGTGGCTAACATCATTTGGATCACGATAGCTCCATGTTCCTAAAACTGGTCTACCTATTTCACCTGATCCAGTTGTGCCTTCTACTCCTCCTCCGTCAAATGATCAAGAAGCTTATCACTGATGGTCTTCCAAATATCTCACCAATCAAGATGATGTGTAGGGTGAAAATATTCTTATATCTCTGGGTCAGACTCAGAACCACTTTCAAAAGGAGAGACATAATCTAGGATCAGTCCACTCAATGAGCCATCTTGTCCCACTCCCTCATAAGTATCTCCAACCCCGCCTACCAGTGTTGGAAGAGCTAGAATAGAAGTCCCCGTCTCAAACCCAATTTTCAAAGTTGATGACACTAAAGAGAAAATGATTCATTTTTTCAATGTCAGAAGATTAAAAAGTAGCATAGGAAAAAATGAAATGGTTGATGAAACTTATCTATCATTAGATCAAATGACAAAACCATTACTTCTCCATCACCCTCATCTTCATACTTTGTGGTCGTGACCTCTTAATGAGAAATATCCTCCTGAATCTTCTCATCATTGAAATTCAATGACCCCCTAAAATCCACCACTTTGGGATTCTCAATTATTGCTCCTTCACTAGAAGGATTAGGGTGGATTTGAATTCCCAATTCTTGAAGAATCCTAGAAACATTATCTATAGATAAATTTACACAAGCTATACCTTGATGTGAAAAACCAGGTGAAATAAAATAAACTATGTTTAAAGAATGATAAAACTCACATCCTTCAAATTCCTTGTGGAAATATTCAAACTCCACAATGGAACCTGGAATATCAATGACTATATTAAGTATATCCCGTAGGTCATGATAAATGGCTTTAAGCATTATAGTATCCTCACCAGTAAGGGTATCCAAGGTACGTTACTCAGAACCGAAATTGGACCCACCATCAATACCCTCTGATGATTTCTCAACATGCACATCATCGCCAGCCCCCACAGAGTCATGGTCACCATCAACACCTTTATTAGACCGTCTAAGATCCCTTTCTTCCCCTTCTGGTGCGACAAAGTGATGAACATTGACTACCATATGGTTTTCTATTATGGGAAAAAGATATGAAATATCTTGAGGAGAGGAAAATCAGAAACATTATGTGACACTAAAGGGAGCATATCTGACATTAATGTGGTCCTCTCCCTTATTTTCAAAAGTAGGGGTAGACGTAGTCATATCCTTTGACTCTTCATCCATCAGGATAAAGTCCTCATTAACATGCATCTGTACATCCCCTAGAATATGATCATTAATCCTTGATGGACTAGTACCAGATACTTTAAGAGAGGAAAGCAATGTAGATCTTCACAAAGATAACCACAGTCAAAAAGGTGTGTCAAACAACTTGTAATAACAGATAACAGCACAAAGACTCACTGTGATGCATTCATTGAACCAAATTTAATTCTATCATTTTATTACTATCATGAGATATTGAATAGTCTATACCACTCTTCTTGTCAATAGAGACATGAGGCATCAGTCGAGGAATTACCACCACCATAACCTCCATCACGGTCTTCTCGCTTAGGGATATTTCTGGGGACCCAAGGTCTTTGATCACTACCTCAATAAGAGTGACCATGGGCCTATATTTCAGTGAATTAGAAACCTTTTTTGATGCTCTATATTCTCCCTTCTGTACTCCATGATAAAAAATAAAATCCACTCAAGATTAATGATGGTGGGTGAAAAATACAGGAAAAGAGGATAAGAAAAGAGAAATATGTCTGCAGGGTAAATGTAAATGTCCCATTCCTTCCCAAGATAAATAGTTACTCCTTCAATCACTCATCAGTCCATCTTGTTATATACTCACTTTTAGATAAGGAATTTATCATTGGTTGTATATATAAAATCCTTCAAATCCTTGAGATACTCTTGTACCTTTGCCAAATTATTTTCACGATGAAAATATAAGGGTACTCTAATATCACTCAAATCTAGAATTTGTAGTCTATCCTAGAGAATATCCCATGCATCCCTGACATCGGAAGTCATACTCTCCTAAAAACGTATTATTAAGGGTCACACATAGATTGGATTCAGTGTGGATGGATATGGAGAAAACTCAATGCCCTCTAATTAGGAAGCCTCTTTAATACTCCCATCTCTTTCAGAAGAATGAGGGGATGAGACAATGGCCTCCTATTGACAGTGGTGACTAGACCACCTTGGCATTGTAGGTTCTCTATTCTCAACCCTAGTCTGCTTTGGGGTCTTTATATGAGAACGTTTCTAAGGATTCATATCCTCTACATCATATGTGGCTCAAGCCTTCTTGTTGCGCAATCCACGACCATTAGTTGTCATGGAATTCACCCGATAAGTGACCTTTTTCAATTCCCCCAGAGGGTATGAAGAAACCCACACCATGGTATATCCATTATCCACCCCGATTGATTCTTCTGATGGAGGTAACATGATTGAAATTTTGGATTCCTCTAGAGCCATTAGGATCAAAAACTATCGGGCTACCATTGGATCCTTCTCATGTATAAAATTCTTATGGGGAAATGTGCTTTATTGTTCAAGACATTTAAACTAGTGATAAAACCAATAAGGAGAATAAGACTCACAGATAATATCACTGTCAATACAGGATACCAATATGTTTTCCCTGGATTCCATCATATACGCCCTCATATCATAATTCATCTCCTTACCATCATCGAAAATCTATATGGTTTGTGGGTTACCATAAGAAAATAAAATAATGTCTCTATATAAATTTTTCACCTTCAGCGCACCATCAAAATTTAGGTTCATAGACTAAATCCTAGAAACTTTATGAACGAATGGGTGGAATCAGCAATCAGGAATTTTAACTAAAATCAGCACTAAATATGTTTTGAAATGTGATTCAATCCATCCCCACAGCACCTGAAGTGGCCATGAAATTATATAGGATTCCATACAATTTTATAAATTCAAAAATTTGATAGATTCTTGCTAAAATAAGGGAATCTAACCCTATGTAATTATACTCTTCTAATTTGGACAAAATGAAAAAGTCTATGGCCTCACACCACTACCGGACTCATAGACTGGGACCAGATAAATGGTTAGCCACTTGGAAAGAAATCCATCCAGGTGAATCTTCACATTAATCTTGGGGTTAACCTTGTAACCCCAATGTTTGTACTCACCCTTATCTAATGTGGGTCATAACGTGTCTAAATCATTCCAATTCTGTATAGTGGTAAAAATAGTAGGGTGCTTGCAAGTAGGACCCTCTATTAATGATTCTAATAAAGCCTTCATCCACATTTCCGCATAGATGTCATCCCTGTGATGGGAATCATGGTTTTTCTATAGCTTCTTTTCAATCTTAAAGAGCTCACGGGATAATGGTGGCTTTCTCTCAGCATCATCCCATGTAGTGTTTGGTAGGATAAACTCATCATGTATTCCCCTGATAATGGGGGCCCTATATATTTTGTTGATATCCCTTAAGTTGATGCCAACATCACCATGCATCAAGTGAAAGGAATTTTCCTGTAGACTCAATCACCATAATAATTCCAGAATGGTTTCTAGGTTCTTATAAACATAGGTTTCCCTCCAAAATAGCCTCATAAATACGAACATCTTACAACTCCTTTTTGAATTCCATGCATGTTTTTCACACCTAGAATTCCCACATCCACTCATGCCTGACTCCCCCTTAAAGAGCAGAAGTCCTAGTATTCCTTTCACCCATGATATTGATCTGTATTCGAAGAATAGAAGGTCAATTTTTAAAAATGAGGTCTTAAGTCTTCGATATGTGACTTCATATCTGAAGGTCAACCACTATGATGTAAAATTCATCTGATAGGGATTGTTCCTTCCTTTATGGGAACACCCTTCATGGAAATGTTGGAAAAATGACCACTGATGTGTTTCATTATCCAAGCCACTGGGAAGTATTTCTTAAACACTAGAATATGAGTGTCCCTAAAAATCTCATGGTCATATAGAGGTAGGTAGTCACTTTTCAGGTACTCATGTTTATATGGTATCAAACATTTCTCTAAATTGGAAAGAGTGGTTTTAAATATTTCATAATAAATAGCCCCAATGGATTAGATCATTTCAGTTTAATGTGTAGCATCTTGCTTAGTTACAACCATCGAATAAACCATTAGAAACCTACACGAAGGCACCATATTCTTTCATTAAGATGAAATATTGACATAAAAAGTGAAAATTTTAAACATAGAAAAATACAATAATTTGGAAAAGGAAATAACTCATGCAAGTCCCTTGCTAAGGTTCCCCACATAGGTGCCTCGACAATCGTCCTAGAAAGGGTCCCTCGATGAGGTTGTTTCATGCAACCCTTTAGACCAAGTCATTTACGTCATTCCTTGGATGATCTACCTTGACTAGTCTCCTCACTAAGAAAACATCATGCAACCCCATTGATCAGGTGTTTATACATTGAGATAAACTTTGGTAGACCTTCACGAAAGCACAACACGGTTTAGTTGGGTGGAAAACTTGTGTAGAGAGAGATAAAATTAGGAACCCTGAATGTGATGAAAATGAAAAAAATGAAGGGGTATTTATAGAAACTAATGGTTTGTGTAGAATACATATGCTGACGCCCTTTCCCAACACCTTCATGTGAGTCTGAAAACAGAAACCCTTCACGGACAACCTATGTGGAGAACTTACACTGTCTAGCTATTTACCCATTCATAATCTTTTACCCATTTGTTACCTCAAGACTTAGCCCTCTTTTATTCAGATCCAATCCTTAGGGGGGGGGATTTTTTTCACACTAATGTTTATTAAGGAAGATAAAAATATTTTGAAGGCCACTTTGGGAATGATAAAGTGATAAATAGACTTAAGGAGAACCAAGGTATTTTACCAAATCAAAATATATGCACAGACACATGTGCATTACATAGGTCACGCAGCTACCTTATGCAGACCAAAGGGGTAAGATATCGTAGTGTGGAACCCCTATATCATGTACTTACATGGAAAACTATTTAACACAAGGTCCCATATTAACCTATAAATAGGACCCTTGGGATTCTAATTTATAAAAACTAAAAAAATAGAAGAACCCCTGGAGATCTCATTGTGAAACACCTTTTCCTAGGTCCCCTGAAACTTCTCAAGTTGCTCTCCAAAATATGCGAGAAGAGTGGATTAAAGAGGATAAGAAAGATCAAATTCCCTGTATGGTATAAATACATAAGACACATACATGAGGACCATTCTCCCTAAAATATAAACCACCTATGTGAGGTCCCTCTACCTCATCAGGGTCCTACACTAGACCCTTCTAGGGACACCATTAGATACCCAGGGTGCCTTGGTTAAAGCCTCACTCGTGTGTTGTCACCTCGGTGGCCTACTACACAAGGTATATCTAGATTCCACAGGACAATACCTCCTATGTGAAGAACTTTAAATTCCTCCTAGACCATACGTGGCACACCTGTGTGGCATTCCTACACTGAACACCTATGTCGAGGACCAACACAAGTCACCCTTTGAGCCCTCATTCAAAGACACCTATCGTAGGGATCCTCTCTCCTTGTTTACCTTATCTAAAAGGGACCAAGTTAAAACCTCCACCAAGGCTTCCTGACTTACAAAACCATAGAAAATACCACTAGAGTGTCTCCCATTTGGATTTTTATTTCTACAGTCAGATGTTTCCCACAATAGTCCTACCATATGGTTAGGATACTCGTGGTGCATGTAGATTTTTATATTTATGGTCAAGAGGACCCCTACCCTAGGGACAATGTTCGGAAGTTCCCAATCTTCATGGATTAGGGTTTTAATCATGTCCTACCCTTTTCGTCTCTAAGACTCAGAGCCTCCAGTTCTTAGAAGGGAGAATAATTATCACACTAGCATTTCCTTTTGACATGGAATGACATCCCCCTCCCTCACTGTATGACTAATTTTAGGTCATCCCTCCAAGAGTGAGCCACATCCTTTCTTGTAGGAGGTTGCAGTCTTGCTCCTATCTAGCTCCATGTCCTTCACCTTCACTCCTTCCTCACCTTGTACTCACATCCAATGTAAATTGAAGAGAGGGAAGTGTTTTATCCCTAACCTCTTCCACCATTGGAGAATGGAAAGTGTGGGGTTTGTCGAATCTTCCAATTACTCTTATTACTCACACCGACCATGAATCATGTGGGATTAGAGGTTAGTGGTGATCATGACACTCGCATGACCCATGCTGATTTTTGAACTATGATAACTCTGATTCCTTCCATAACTAGGATACACAGGATGCCTACCAAAGGATTTATCTCAATAGGGACACTTATTAGGTGTAATCCTTAATCAAAACCCAATTTACTAAGGAATCCCCTTTAAGAGTAAGCCTAGAAATTTATCCTCTAGGCCTCCTCCTTAGGTATAAGACCCAAATAAGCCTCTAAATCACCATGATATAAATCATCAAAAATCAACCCAATTTTAGGGAAACCTATTCAGGAATAATCCACAACTTAATCATATCAAATATTTATAATCCCCTGTGAGATAAACCTATAGAATCTCTATAGGTGAGGTTCCGCATAACCGAATAACATGGGAATTGATTTCAATCCAAATGGGATATGTAGGAAGCCTCCATGAGGTTCAAACTCAACAACTCAAATCAACCATGTTCCTTACTAGTCCGCATTACTAGAAGGGCCTAATTCAAAATTAGAATCCACATCCCTCTCAGGTTCTCTGGGTGGCTTCAGAAAACATCCCATACCAAACTTTGACTAGGAACCTTCTACCCAGACATCCTTTTCACATAACGTTAAAATATACGGTTCAATCCTTATCACACAAACTTAAAAGGTATTATGTCCCCCATTAAGAGACACCAAACTACATGGTTAATGACTCCTTTCACAAGGATTTTTAGGAATCCCATCCATGGGTTCGATCCCAACATCAAAACAAGTCATGTCTCCCTGGATGAAGATGAACTCCAGAGAAACCTTTGTCTCTTTAAATGATAATAAACTCCAGAGTTTCCCACTATGAGGCTATAAAATCTTCATTTTCAGAATAACAACCAAATAATCTCTAATTAGTAAATAATAGGATACCATCTATGGAGAAACCCAGATACATAAAAATATCTCCATTAATGAAGAACCTCAAATACATATAGAAGATTCTAAGATCTATACATGCTAATAATTGATTATTATCCTTGGGATGACACACATCATACTTGGGAATTAATGAAGGATTCAAAAACATTTCTTATATCAATAAGAGAGTCCCAGAGTGGGAAATAATTTCCTTCAAAAAGGGTGTGATGAGCCCAAACTCCCATCCCCACAACCAATTTTAGTTCTTAATAATCATTTGTCAAAACACCTAATGATCACATACCTTTGAAAATCAGGTCCCTTAAAATATATAACCATTAGGTGTTTTAGTTCCATGAACAAACCCATTTGAAACTGTTTAGAAAGGGAAAACCATAATGGGGCATGAAATCCGAGGGGAAAACATATACATGATCTACAAATTATTTATTCACAAAGACAACCCTTTTTACAAATCATACTTAATAACTTTATTAATATCCTAGGGAAAATAAAAATAAGAAAAAGGGTGAGCTCAAATGTTCAGTAAGGAAAAACATGAGAGATACTTATCATAACATGAGCATAAGGGCAAATGAACATGAACATAACATTTGAGAATTATAACCTGTGTATCAAGGATCGTTATCTTTAGTAATGGAATAAATAATATGATTTAATATGAAATTATTCCTATAATAAATTTATCCATGAGAGATTAAAATCAACATAAGACATGGAATTGTGTCATTCACAAAAACATATAAAAACATTACCTTACTAGTCAAGTCTCATTTACAAAACATATAAGGGCACTCTATGGGATGAAAAACCTCCTGGGAGAGACACACCACCATCCCTAGGGGTAAAACATTCCACAGTGTTATGGGTTCACTTATCAAGCCATCATAATAGTCAAGGTTCACTCCAAAGACCATCATAGTTGAAAAAGTCCCTTACTGAACCGATTTCACTCCCCATTCCACTTCAGTATTACTAAAACAAGTTCACTCCCCATTCCAATAATGTCTTACTGAATAATGTTCACTTATTATTTTAGTCAAATATTACTGAACTGAGTTCAATTCCCATTTCAGTTCTTTCTATCTCATAAGATATAAATCATTGGCCAATACATTGGAGGGAGATATAAGTACCACCCCTAATTGGATATAATGTATCCCCCATCCTTGGTTACAATGTAGCCACCACCGCATAAGAAAAAACCATACATATGTATTCTATAATAACATAATCCATTCATCATAAAATAACCCATGTAAATAAATGAGTTTCATAAACATTTCATGATAACATAACTCATGGAAAATAAAAGATATTCAGAAACATCATTCCATCAAAAACATAAACCATATAGAGCAAGAATAAGAATGGTTTCCTAGAAATAATATACCCAATAAATAATAACCAACATAAAATAATGTTATCTTAGATAAAAAAAATTATTTTTAATTACCACTTGAAATAATGCATGAAAAATAACATTTCCATTTTCAAATCATTACTTTTTAAAGAGCGACACAATTATAAAGTAAAATATTTTATTTGAAAATAACCTTGTAAGATTACAAAGAATACATGAAATCATTAAAGTTCTATTACAATAGGAAATTCATCTCATGTATTATAAATTAAAAAAAACATTCATTCTATATTTTTTTCATATATTTAAAAGTAACCTAATTTAGAAAATAAAAAAAAATAATCCTTTCAAAATATTTTTTAAAAATTAAAATATGAGTAAAAATTAATTTAAACTAGTACATTAAAAAAATTAAAATACAAAATATGATAATAAAAAATTTATGTTTCACATTATCATAATGTGGAATAATCACTAAGGGAGATGTTTAACCTAATGAATTGAAATTGAGTTAAGAATATCTTACCACTTTGTAATTAGTCGAATCGTATTCCCCATAAAATTTATAATTTTCAAATGAAACATTGAATACCATGAAGATAATGAGATTAAATATTCAATATATCAATGGTAAATATATACACCACACAAATTAAATAAGTGGTGAATATGGAATATATCTCATAGAAGTGAAACTGAGATGACAAACCCTTACCTCACACTTCCCATTAGTTTTTAATACATTAACCTCAAGTATAAAGGATTAATTAATGTTATTAATTCATTAAAGAATCAAATTAATATTTATAATACCTTATATTATATTTTTATAACACCTTTCCACCACTTAATTAACAATATTTCATTATATTCATTGTTTTAAGTGTGTTTATTTCATGGTTTCATGGTCATTTTATTGTCGTATAATTATATATTTATGTATAAAATGGAAATAAAACTCTATAAGTTAAATTAAATGGTATTAATGCACTTAAATAAGTTTAAATGGTCCCATATATAATTTTTATTTTTTAAATTTGGATGATTAATTTGATAAAATGTTAATGATAATTGTTTAGTTTAATTTGGAAGTTTTTTTTGACTATCATGAAATAGATTTGTTTTATAAAATATTAAATTTATATAATAGTTATAGAAAATGAAATAGGTTATAATATAACTATTAACATCTAATTTAACCAGAATAATACTTTTATGAACTTTTTTGAAGGGGGTAATGGAAAAAGAAAAATCATTATCCACGGAGATGATAAACCGTCATAATTTTTACAATGGTTTCATTTCATTGAAACAGTTGATGTAATAAAAGGGATGGATAAAAGATATTACATTAGAAACCAAAGATTCCATTAAATACATTATATTGGAGTTATTATTCATTTTTGGATAAAGGATGTGAATAGAATGTATAAAATTAAATGAATTAAGATGGGTTGTTTAAGAAAGTTACCTCTTGAATGTTACCTCCTTGAAGGACCCCTTAATGAAATTAGAATTGGTCTTGGTAATGATACAATTTTTTATCAATGAAATTAAATTATTTTAATTATGTATTATATTATAATCACATTAGATTGCATATATAACACAACACGAAACTTATAAATGAATAATGAGTGAAACAAAAGGTGTCTCTAGAAGTTAAGGAATGTATAATGATGAAATAGTAACATGACCTTTAGAATAGTAATGTGACCATTATAAATAGTGAACTTGAAAATTGAATAGTAACCTCACTAATTAAAGTATGAATAAAATTTTCCCATCTTATAGGTGACAATATGATATAATTATATCATAGTATAAGTAAGTAAATATTTTAAACAATATCAACTAAGTGTTAGTATATTTGTAATTCATGGATATTTAATTACAATTTTATGGCTAATTTAAAAATTTAAAAGTAAATTTATTTACTTCAAATGTATTCATAAATAACTATTTCGATGATTTATGATTATAATATAATTTTAAGAGACCTCAATTAATTTTTCAATGTGTTAGAAAAGGAGTTTTAATTTGAAAATTTGTATTTTTCAAATAAATTATGATTTTATTTAAAAAAATACATTCCACATATTGAGAATTTTTTTCATAAAATGTAGTTAATTTTATAATTATACTCATTAAAAAATTGTTGGGATAAATTTTTGGTGTTTTTCTAAAATTCGTGAATTTTTTGTGAATAGTAAAATAAGATAATTTATCATAAATGCTAAATAAATGAATTTATACATCTTGCTTGAGTCATGGATGATGTAAATGGACATTTGTTCGAACTCAGATACTATATTTACTTTTTTTGGTCACAATAATCATGACTATTCATAGTGTTGAGAAAAATATAAAATTGATGATTAAAATAATGGGAGACCCCTCCTCTCTACCACTATAAATACCACCCATCTCCAGCTCATCTCCAGACACCTCTCAAGCCTTGTGACTAGTCAAAATTCTACTCAAATATCTTTATAATACCCTCTCTCACATCTATAATCCCTTGGTTTCTTCAAAAGACCAAATCCTCTCTGCTAAATAGGTTCTCAAGGGAGATATATTCAAGAGGTAAATTAATTTATTCATTTCTTTTATTTTCATTCCAGTTCCTTTCATTCATTTTATTTACTCACCTCCTTTCATCCAAATATTATGATAATTATAGTACCTTAAATTTACTATATTTTTTTATTATAATGGAATAATTCCTCATCATATCTCCTTTCCCCTCCTTTTATACTAGAAATGAAAATACCATCCGAGATGTGTTAATTTATCACATTCAAGGATGTGGGTTTTCAATTTTTATTACCATATTAAATTCTAGTCATGAAACCATTTTATGGCCAAAACAAACTATAATATATATATTATAACTTATTTAAGGTTCTGGAAACTTTTTTACACATGATATTAATTTAAAAATCAAAATGTGTTCATCGCGATTAAAAACCACCAATTAATCAAAATGGTTTTCATTAAAGTTTTTTATAATGATTTCTCTTTACTCCAAATAACCAAATAAACAAATTAATTTTATAACCATTTAATCTTCTGAAAGTTCAGTAATAATATAATACTTCAATTATGTACAACCATTCTCATCTTACATGTTTATCCTTACCTGTATATAAGTAAACCAACCATGAAAACTGAGGAAACAAATGCTCCCAAAAAAATGAAATTGAACCTCTTAACCCATAAAAAAGGCCATGAATGAACATAATAAGGTTATACTAAATAAATTACATTAAGAATTGGTTTTGGAAATATTAATTAATGAATATAATTTGTATATCCGGGACATTAAGATCAAGTTAAGGACACCATTGGACTTAAGGTAAGGGATTTTACCCGAACATAAATAAATCCTTCAGGTTTCTCTATATTTCTTTTTATCCGAATATAGATATATATTATTTTAATTTATATCTTCAAAATAATGTGTGAAATATCCAAACGCATGTATCAAGGTCTATTCATCATTCTCTTTCAGGGATATACATGTTTTTAAGTGGTTCCTTCTTCAATACTTCCTGAAAAGAAAACCCATTTAAGGGAACTTTCTGAATTCTTACCCATTTTAAAGTAAAATATATAATATGTTTTTAAATCCACCATTATTTTTATAAAACCACTATTTTTATTATTAAAACCATCTTGGTTCACTTCTGGTTTTATATAAAATATTATTCCCTTTTATGTTTTAAAAAAAATTAATTCTAAAGTTTCTTAAGTACTCTTTTTAAATTTTAATAATTCATGTTGACATCACTTTTCATGATATATTCCTATACTACCCTACGATTATCCATGAATGATCTAGTTAATTTCCATCATTGAAATTTTTATGATACTTATATTGTTTAATATTTAGGAAATGATTATGATACCCAATTCCTATTATGGGTAACCTTTATGTTTATGTATGATTGATTATGTATAATTATATATGTGGAAAGCGTATTCCTGAACATGTTTTGGTGGGTGAACCTAGATATAGCTCCAGTGAATTAGGTAATGTTTAGTATCATGAGATGTTATGGGTAATGGTCATGGTAGTTAGCCTTTACTCGTGCTACCATGTGCAAGGGTCTTGGTGGTTAACCTTGACTTGTGCTCCTCTATGTGCAATGAGCCTTGACTCATGATAAATTCATGTTTTCTGTTGCTTCCACATTACTAAGAATCCATGATTATATGCTCTCATGTTTATATGTTATGATTTTATATGTTCCATGTTTTTTATGTCATTTTGTCATGACTTCTAACACATGTTATCAAGATTTATTCTTATACTTATTCCCTTACTAGTCTTTTTAGCTCACACCTTTATTCATATTATCCCCAAGTTATCCTATGAAGATGTATGAGCATAATGGAAGTTAGGAGATCTTATGAAGATTAAATAAGGAAACATTTCATTTAGTCTCATGCTAATAGTTTTACGTACTGAGTCTTCCAAGATAGTAGAATTTATGATCCTTGGCTTGTAATTTTATGTTTAATTATGCTCAAAATCATGTAATGTTTTGTGTAAAAGGATAGGGTTTCCATATTTGGTATCAGAGGAAGTTATAGTTATTTTTGAAGATTAGGAATGGAAACATTTAGTAATAACATTATGGATAACACTGTGTATAAAAAAACATCTGTACATTTTGGTAAGTATAGAGTATGTGGTTTATCAAGAAAATACATCCATGTTTGGATATGAACAAGTGGATGTGGCTATAGCACAGATATATCTTGGGGTAAAATTTGAAAACACCTCTTTAAGTTGGACTCGGGAAAAAATTGGTGGATGAAAATGGCCATTGATGCACTCTTTGTTTGAAAATACCAATGGATATGCTTTGGTAAATTCATAAGCTTAGTAGAAAACACTATTAAGGGAATAAAGAAAAGAATCATATAAGAATAAATGTGAGGAAACATATCATGGGTAACCTATATTGAAACCCAGGGAATCACAAGTTAGGATACACTTTTCCTTTAAGAGTTTATCCTTTTATGTTTAAAGTTTACTTTGTTATGATTAATAGGTAAGTATTAAAGCACTCTGATTGTACATTCTTTTTCTTAGTTAATGGTGGAAAATAGAAGAACGTGTACCAATAATAAAAGTGATAGAAAATGTTATGATTTCCCTAATGATAGTTCTGGTATGATGGTAATGGGTGGTAAAAAATTTATGATAGTAATTTCTCAGTTGGATCAAGTTATGAATAATAATTTTAATCATGTAGAACAACCTCCTACTCCTAGTAAATTATATGTTTCCATAGAATCCTTCATGTGGAAAAGTCCTCCCATGTTTAGTGGATCTTCAGATCCCCTACTTGTGGAACAACAGATTAACTCCATCGAAAAGATATTCTCTATCCTCTAGTGCTTAGAAGAAGATAAAGTCATTCTGGGAGTCTATCATTTTGATAAAAAACCGGATCAGTGGTGGACACTGATCAATAATATGAACTCCCATGAATAAATTGATTCCATGCATTTAGAGGAATTCAAGAAAATATTTTTCAATAAAAAATTTCCCCAAACCCTCCATATCAAGATGGAAAGAGAGTTCCCCAGACTTAGGCAAATGGAAGATGATTCCATTGGGGAATATGAAGAAAACTTCACAAGGATTGAAAGATATGCCTCCAAATTTATCATGAACACTAAAAGAAAGGTGTATTTATTCTTTAGCAGACTAAATCCAAGTCTAAATGTTTTTTAGTGATTTGTGACTTTGACTGTTATGAAGAGATTGTTCGTAGTGCTTTCAAGGTTGAAATGTAGATCAGAGATTCTCAGTGGTTTCATGGGGCCAGTGAAAAAAATCATAAAAAAGAGTCTAATTTGGGTGGTTCAGAAAATAAATCCATGATATAAAAAGATCAAACATCCCACCTATCAAAATTGAGGGAGGAAACATCCTGGGAACTGTCTAAAGGGAACCAAAAATTGATTCAAATGTGATAGAATGGTATATCTATCTAAAAACATCATAATGGGTAAGAAGAATACAAAAAATGTGGAAGAGGAAAGTAAGGTTAATATCAATGCTCATCCAGTAGTGCGGTGTTTCAACTATAAGTAACATGGGCACTATGTAAACAATTACCCTAAGCCAAGGGTTGTGACAGGAAATCAACAACAACCTCCAAGGAAACAAAGAAGTTATTATGCTATCACTACTGATAAGGTGGATCTAGATAATGATTTGGTGATAGGTACACTATTTATTAATTGACGAATGACAAACATACTATTTGATTTTGGTTCTATGCATTTTTTATATCATTCGTGTTTAGTAGAAATATTTAAACACCACCTCAAAATATAGAGGATGTGTTATTTATGATAACAAAGAATGGGGAAATCATTACATCCAAAGTATATAACTCCTCCCTAGTAAAATCTTGTGGATTTAACCTCATAGTAAATCTCATCATACTTCCATTAATGGATTTTGCTGTTATCCTAAGCATGGATTGGCTATCTTTATAAAAATCCAACATTAACTGTCAGGAAAGGGATATCACTCTTCACATCCCAGAGTATCCTCAAATCCTATAAAAGTGTAAGGAGGAAGATTAATCTCCTTCATAATCATTATCTCAAGTGTGGATAATGTTTACTTTTGAGAAAGCACATCTTGCTCAAATGATTGAGATAATGGAGAGAATCATGCTCGAATACGTGCCCATTGTAAGAGAATAAACAGATATATTTCCTCAAAGAATTGCCTGGTCTTCCTCTTGATCGAGAGGTTGGGTTCTCAATTGAACTTATTCTTGGATCAATACCTATATCAAATACACCTTATATAATAGCCATCTTAGAGCTGGAATAACTGAAGAATCAGTTACAGGAGAATCTAGACACGGGTTTTATATATCCAAGTGCTTCACCATGGGGAGAATCAGTCCTCTTTGTCAAGAAGAAGGATGGTTCAATGAGACTCTGCATTGATTGTCATGAGATCAATAAAGTCATGATAAATAAAATTTATCCTCTACCCTAGATACATTTATTTTTCGATCTGCTATGTTTGGTCAGTTATTTCTATAAGGCGGACCTTCAGTTGGGATATCGCCAATTAAACGTGAGGAAGGAAGATATTCCTAATACTACCTTTCGAATAAGGTATGGAAACTATGATTTAATAGTGATGCAATTTGGAGTCACTAATTCTATATAAATTTTCACGTATTTAATTAATAGAATCTTTAGAGATTACCTCAACAAATTTGTGGTAGCAATTATCGATGATATTCTAATATACTCCAAGATTAAAGAGGAACATGGGGAGCATTTGAATATTGTGAGAAAGACTTTTTGAAGGGAGAAGCTATATGAAAAGTAAATTAAATGTGAGTTATTGATGGAGTATTTTTTATTCTTGAGGATTTTTATCACCAGCAATGTGATATATATAGATCCTTCCAAGACAAATGAAATTAAAGAGTGACCCATTCAAAAATCTATAACGAAGATCCATAGATTCCTTGGTCAGACAAGGTATTACCAAAGACTTGTGAAGAACTTTTCATGATTTTCAAACCCAATTAACAAGCTGAAACAGAAGGGGGTAAAGTTTTTCTAGAATTAAGAATATGAAGAAATCCATAACAATCTAAAAAGGAGGCTTACCACAGTGCCAATACTCACACTCCCAACAAGTGCAGAACTCTTTGTGGTGTACAAAGATGCTTCAAAGAAAGGATTAGGATATGCACTAATGAAAAATTATAAAGTGATAGCATATGACTCAAGGTATTTGAAAATCCATGAGCAAAACTATCCTACATATGATCTGGAGTTGGCAGCTGTGATCTTTTCTTTGAAAATATAGAGGCATTATCTCTATGTTGATAAGTGTGAGATATATACTAATAACTTGAGTCTCAAATATATATTCAAACAGAAGGAGATTAATATGCACTAGAGAGTATGGTTATCTCTCATCAAGTATTATGACTGCTCAATCCACTACCATCTTGATAAGGGAAATAAGTTTGAGGATGCTCTAAGTAAAAAGGATCATGCATCTGTATCACTCATGATAGTTAAGAAGGATCCAATTTTCATATATTTATAGATGATGGATATGAGAATAATTAATGGTGTAACATCATCAATCCTTTCTAAAATGGTTGATCAATAATCCCTGATGTATAAAATATAGGATTCTCAAAGAAAATATATGGAAAAGTTTAAAAAGGGTGGAAGCTATTAGAAATGGGAAATCCTCTGAGTTTAGGATTGATGAGGAAAGAGTTGTAAGATTTGGGTCACGATTATGTGTAATGTCTAATCCTGAGATAAAGAAGGATATTTTTAATGAATCACATAGGTCAACCTTCTCTATTTACCTAAGGAGCACAAAGATGTATCGAGATCACTAAGAGAACTTTTGGTGGGACAATATAAAGAAATAGATTGTGGAATATACATCAAGATTCCTAGTATGTCAACATGTGAAGGCTGAAAGACATAAGTATAAGGGGATAATGAAACCACAATCCATACCAATATGGAAGTGGGAGAACACCACCATGGACATTGTCATCGGACTTCCAAGGACATCTGGAGAAAACAAATCTATATGGGTCTTTGTGGATCATCTTAAAAATATATCTCACATTATCGCAATCCAAGAGGACATCTCATTAGATCAAATTTCATGGATATATATCAAAAAGTTGTTAAGGATTTATGGATTACCACTATCTATTATATCTTATAGATATCCTAGATTCACCTTGATGTTCTAGAAAAGTCCCCAACATGCTCTAAGCACTAAAATGAACCTCAGTACAGTCTATCATCCTCAAATTGATGGCCAATCTGAGTGAACTATTCAGACATTGGAAATATTGTTGAGAGCATGTTCTATGGACTTCAAAGGAGGATGGGACCCAAATATTCCACTAGTCAAATTCTCCTACAACAATAGTTTCCACTCCAGCATCTAAATGGAACCATATAAATCCCTTTATGGGAAACGGTGAAGGACAATGGAATGTTGGGATGAAGTCAATGAGTGTAAGCTTCTAGGACTTGAAATGGTCAAAGAAATGGTGTAAAAGGTGAAAACCATTCAGTAACATATAAAGGCATCCAAAATTTGATAGAAGAGTTATGCAGACAATCGTCGATAGGACCTTTAGCTCAAAGTTGGAGACTTCGTAATCCTCAACATATCTTCATGGAAGAAGTTCATGAGTTTTGTGAATAAATTAAATTTAAGTCCTAGGTACATTGGCCCCTTTGAGATTCATGATTGTGGTAGTGTTGTGGTCTATCAACTCGCACTTCCATCTACCTTGTCTGAAGTACACGATGTGTTCCACGTATCCCTCTAAAGTAATTACTTACTATATCCTTCACATTTAATCTATTTAGATGTAGTACAGTTACAGAATTATCTTTCTTATAAGGAGAAGCCACAAAAGATTTTATATCGTAAAGATAAAATATATGCAATAAGACTAGTCACCAAGAAAAATTACTTTGGAGGAACCATAAGTACGAAGAGGCAACATGGAAACGGGAGGAAGAAATGAAGAAAAAGTAACGGCACCTGTTTATGGTTTAGAATGTAAAACAATTTTGAGGGAAAAATTTCATGAGGGGGGGAGAATGTAATGGCCCATTGTTTTATCAATGAAATTCAATTATTTTAATTATGTATTATAGTATAATTACAAATGATTTCATATGGAACATAGTAAAAAACATATAAATGAATATTGAGTGAAATAGAAGGTGTCTCTAGATGTTAAGGAATGTATACCGATGAAATAGTAACTTGACCTTTGGAATAGTAATGTGGCCATTATGAATACTAAACTTGCCAATTGAATAGTAACCTCACTAATGAAAGTATGAATAAAATTTTCCCATCTTATAAATGACAATATGATATAATTATATCATAGTATAAGTAAGTAAATATTTTAAAAAATATTAACTATGTTTTAGTATATTTGTAAGTCATGGATATTTAATTACAATTTTATGGTTAATTTAATAATTTAAAAGTAAATTTATATTTGTAAAATGTTTTAATAAATAATTCTTTTTATGACTTATGATTATAATATAATTTTAAGAGACCTTAATTAATTTTTCAAAGTGTTAGAAAAGGAGTTTGAATATGAAAATTTGTATTTTTCAATTAAATTATGATTTTAATTAAAAACTAAATTTCACATATAGAGAATTGTTTTCATAAAATTGAGTTCCTCTTATAATTCTAGACATAAAAAAATAGTTGGGATGAATTTTTGGGGTTTTTATAAAATACATGAATTTTTTTGAATAGTAAAATATTATAATTTATGATAAATATTAAATAAATGAATTTCTGCATCATACTTGAGTCATGGATGATGTAAATGACCATTGGTTCAAACTCACATGCTCTATTTACTTTTTTTGATCACAATAATCATGACTATTAATATTCTTGAGAAAAATATTAAACTAATGATTAAAATAATGGGAAACCCCTTCTCTCCTCCAAAATAAATACCACCCATGTTTAGATCATATCTTGACACCTATCATGCCTTGTGACTAGTCAAAATTCTACTAAAATATCACTATAATCCCTTCTATCACATACATAATCCATTGGTCTCTTAGAAATACCAAATCCTCTCCCCTAAATAGGTTCTCGAGGAAGATATATTCAAGACGTAAATTCATCTTTTCATTTCTTTTATTTTCTTTCAAGTTCATTTCATTATTTTTATTTACTCACCTCCTTTAATACAAATGTTATGATAATTACAGTACCTTACATTTACTAGATTATTTTTATGATAATGGAATAATTCTTTATCATATCTAATTTCCCCTCCTTCTAAACTAGAAATTAAAATATCATCTGAGATGTGTTAATTTATCACATTCAAGGGCGATGAGTTTTCAATTTCTATTACCATCTTAAATTATAGTCATGCTGCCATTTTTATGGTCAAAAAAGACTATAATATATTTATTATAACTTATGTAAGGCTCTGGAATCTTTTTTACATGTGATATTATTTTAAAAATCAAAATGTGTTCATCATGATTAAAAACCACCAATTAACCAAAATTGTTATCATTAAAGTTTTATATGATGATTCATCTTCACTACAAATAACCAAATAACCAAATTAATTTTATAACCATTTAATCTTATTTAAGTTCAGTAATAACATACAAATTCAATTATGGAAGACCATTCTCATCTTACATGTTTATCCTTACATGTATATAAGTAATCCAACCATGAAAATCAAGGAAATAAATGCTCCCAAAATAATGAAATTGAACCTCTTAACCCATAAAAAGTTCATGAATGAACTTAATAAGGTTATAATAAATCAATTAAATTAAGAATATGTTTTGTAAATACTAATTAATGAATATAATTTGGTTATCCAGGACATTAATATCAAGTGAAGGATATCATTGGACTTGAGGTAAGGGATTCTACATGAACCTCCATTATTCATTTGGGTTACTCTATATTTCTTTTTACCTGAATAAGGTTATATATTATTTTTATTTACATATTAAAAATGATGTTTGAATTCTCCAAACTCATGTATCAAGGTCTATTCATTATTCTCTTTTAGGGATAAACATATTTTTAAGTGGTTCCCTCCTCAATACATCGCGAAAAGCAAACCTGTTTAAGGGAACTTTCCGAATTCTTACCCATTTTAAAGTACACTATATAATCTGTTTTATAAAGCCACCATTATTTTTATAAAACCACTATTTTTATTATGAAAACCTTATTGGTTCACTTCTGGTTTTATATAAAATATTATTCCCTTTTATGTTTTAGAAAAATGTTTTAATTCTAAAGTTTCTTAAGTACTCTTCTTACATGTTAATACTTCATGTTGACATCAATTTTCATGATATATTCCTATAATACCCTATGATTATCCATGAATGATCTAGATAATTTCTTTCATGGACATTTTTTGATACTTCCATGGGTTATGCTTTATGACATGATTATGATACCCAATTCTTACTATGGGTAACCTTTATGTTTAGGCATGATTGATTATGTATAATTCTTTATGTGGAAGGTGTATTCATGAACTTGTTATGATTGGAGCACCAATATAGAGATACAATTCATTGGTTAATGTTTAGTATCATGAGACGTTATATGTAATGGTCTTGGTGGTTAGCCTTGACTCGTGCTACCATGTGCAATAGTCTTAGTGGTTAACCTTGACTTGTGCTCCTCTATGTACAATGAGCCATGACTCAAGCTAAAGTCATGTTTTATGTTGCTTCCAAATTACTATTAATCCATGATTATATGATCCGATGTTTATATGTTATGATTTTATATTTTCCATGTTTTTTATATCATTATGTCTTTCCTTATAACACATGTGAACATGCTTTATTCTCATGTTTATTCCCTTACTGGTCTTTTTATCTCATCCCTTTGTTCATGTTATTCCCAGGTTATTCTCTAAAGATATATGAGGAAAATGGAAGTTATGAGCTCTTATAAAGATTAAATAAATAAAAATTTCCTTTTCTCTCATGCTTATGTTTTTATGTACCTAGTTATGGCATTCCTCCTTTTTGTAACATAACTTTTCATTACATTTTACAAAGAGATGATATTTAAAGTCTAGTGTCTTGGAAATAAGGTGCATAAAACATGAAAACCTTAAACACTCTTTTAAATCCCCTTAAAAAGATTCTTTAAAATTAAATCCTATGTAAAACTACTACATCTCATAACCTAGATTAATACATAAAAGGAAAGGGTGAGCAGAAATCCCAGTAAGGAAATAAAGGGAATCAATTTACTTGTGATATCAATAAGAAATTGATGAAAAACATAAAGGCATGAGAAATGGAAGTAGAGGAATTTAATAATGAAAATAACATGAACTATAATATGAATATATGGCTACAAAATTTAATTTATACATTGATAAACATATCACCGAGGTTCATCCCCAAGGTGTCATAAAAATTACCAAGGTTATTCACCAAGATATCATGAAACTTGTCATCTCTAGAGATTAAATTCTTCACCCAATAAATTGGAGAGATATCAGGTTGCACCATTAATATGTATTTAATTTAATTTGATCCACATATATAATAATAAAAAAATTCATAAATAACCCAAAGAGAATAAATGAAATGGGTTTCATTTCAAAATCGTGACATTTTAAAGGTGCATAAAAATAGGATCATTATATCATTTGTAACCCATGTAAATAGAGTGATGGTTATATGTATGTAAATTACAAAATTAAATATATCCTTTTTTGTATTTATTAACACCCATATAAATTAAATAGGTCTGTTTATTCACATAAATAAAACAAGATAATTTCATGAGAGAAAGAGAGAGTAATTTTGAGACGAAAGTTCTGCAGCATAACTGCTATATTACATGGTTTTAGAAAACATTAAAAATAGATTGGACAAGTCAACCCACTCAAACATAACTCATAACATATTATAGAGATAAAATATAATATAATAAATTCATGGTTAGGATATTTTAATTACATACCATTTAAAAAAGGAAACATGAAAGAAAATAAAATATGAGATTTCTTTTACGAAAACTCTGCAGCCTAACGGCGTCACTTGAAATTTCAGAAAAATTAGTTTATGAGAGATGAAAGGGTCTCTCATAATTTTGAAATGAAATGTAATGTAATAAATATATATAATAAAATACCTCCCCACCATAATGAAATTTAAACTAGAAGACATACCATAAAGGAAGTCATGACTTAAAAGAGGAGGGTGAAATGTCCCCTTACCTTGAAGAGTAACTTCAAAATCATGAAGGTTAGGACCCTGGGGGCTTGAGGGCACCTTTTGAGGACTTATTGGGAGGTGAAAAGACAAAATCTTAGTTGAGGATTATTTTGGAATGACTGTAATGAGGGAATGGCTAGGTATTTATAGCAAAAGCGAGGGAATATTTTATTAATAAGGGACACCTCATCGGTGGTATTTGCAAAACCATGGGCTAGCCCATGGTATTTGAAAATGTTATTGGCCACTTCGGAAACCTCACATCATATCTTACTATTCAAAAGTCCACCATAATTATTACATCATTATTGCATCATTAATGATGTCATTAATCACACAGAAACATAACACTATATTTTTAATATTCACCGAAAAAACAAAACATTTTATAAAAATATCATAAATTCACCTTAAATTAATATCTATGCTATGAATTAAAAAATGAACTCCATTTTAGGAAAATAATTTTCTAAATATTTTTAATTTAATTTTTAAATAAAATCATTATTTATTCAAAAAAACAACTCTAAAACTATAAGTTGTTTTGTAACACCTTGAAAAAGTAATAAAGGTCCCATAAAATTATTTTATAACCATAATACAATAAAGTAAAAATTTATGATGAAATTTTATGAAAATAAATTTTCATTTTAAATTATTAAATTAATTATAAATTTTTAAAAAATATATTTATGAAATAAAAAATACCAAAACTTATATTATGATTGTTTTTTCCACATTTTAGATGTCTAAATTCTATTTATACATTCATTGGTGAAGTTTCTATTTTTTGTCTGATTTATTATTCATTACTATTAATTACTATTCATAAGGGTATATTACTATTCATACTTTACTATTCACTAAAAATTAAGTTGATCTTATTAGAATCAAAGTTTCTTGCTGTTCACAACTGTAGAAGAATATTTTTAGAAAATCATTTTACATTATTAATTATTTAATGTTTACATAAATATTTTAAAATGCCTTTTTTCCATAATTCATTAGTAATATGGAACTATAAATTCATCCTACATTTATCCAGATATTTAAAATTCACCAACTTTTCCATAATAAGAAATAACAATTTTATTTATACCAAGGGATTACAAAAAATTTATCTAAGGCCTCGTTACATATCCAGTTATAACACCTGTATAGGACCTAGTGTAAGGTATGCTATGGTGATAGAATCTTGGGGCGGCTCAGATAAAAATTCTCGAGTTTTGGTTTTTATCAGATTTAACTTCTCTCTTAGGCGATTATATTCAAGCTTCACATGTTGAAGATCAGATTCAGCTTGGCCCATAGCAAAGCCCATAGATGCTACCTCCTTCTCAAGCTCTGACAGATGGGCTTCATACGGCCCTAGCCTACTGGATGCGGCCATCGACTCTTCTTTCTGTATTAATTAACCAAGATCACTTTTATTTATATACAATAATTGTAATGTTAAGATATTAGTTCCCAATGTTCATATTGACCAACGGTCATATAACAGCCAAAACCCAATTGTAACGCCCCGACCCTAGTTACCCAGAGTCGGTGCATTATTTTAATACATTGACATAATTATAAGGAATCAAGTCCTGAAGGACTGACCAGTTTAGCAATCTTGGAAAATAGAATTCATACATGAATGTTACATTGCACTTTAAGTCATACAAAACAACATAAATAATCTTTATGGATGCCATTATTCCCTTGGCTTAACCCCACATATCAATCACAACACACTTCTTGGAATCATGGGAAAAAATAAAACATATAAAAGGGTGAGCTCAAATGCCCAGTAATGGTAAGAAATACAGCAGAAACTTTCATAAATAAGCATAAACATTTAAGGAAATGTATAACTAAAACAAAATCATTTTAAACTTGAACTTCAGCATAATATGGTAGAAATAAAATGAAATAATTTCATTTACTCATTCACGTGGATATTCTACTCATCGAATAATCAAATGCAATATCAATAACCACTTTCATAATTATGGAATGCATAATTCCTAACTTTAATTTTTGTGTCAAGGCCTCGTGCCAAGACCTAAGGGATAACTGTAACCAGAAACGAACCCGGATAGCCTCTATAACTGGACTCCATCTCAGAGATCCTCTGTAACCAGACTCCAATCCGGAGTGCCTCTAATAACCGTACACCAACCCATGGTGCCTCCAATAACCAGACACCAACCTGAAGGGTCTGCTGTAACCGGACCCTAACCCGGAGGGCTTACTTTTACCGGTCCCCAACCCGGAACATACTAGTCCAACACATTCATCTTAAGAAGAGTATGAGATATAACATAAACATTCATATTAAAAATAGCATATGAAATTCCAAAACATTAATCATAAAACATTAATGGCATAAAAATAACTCATCCATAGTTAAAAATATCAAAAAACCTTAAATACAATATGGAAGATTTGTATCATAATAAATCAACGTCAAACAAGTGTAAAATTTATCAAAGGATGTTGACATAGATGAAATCAAAACTATTTGAGAGAAATATATCTTTTTTTGAAATAATTTAAAAGTCAAATAATTATAAAAGAAAACATTTACTTTGAAAATATTCTTATAATCTTGTAAGGGAAACTTCAAAGATTTTCTAATGGCGAAAAATAGCCGCACCCGCCGTATATGTTAAAAAAAGACATTCTTACCTTAATTCTATCGAAAAGGTTAAAAAGGACCTTGTTTGGAAAACGACGGAAAGATTCCTTTATAAACATCTTATAAAAATTCAAAAAAGGGTATAAATGACTTTAATCGATATTCTTTAAAATAGTAATAATGTTTTGAAATACATTTTTAAGAAACATGGATGTGGTTGATAAAGAGGTCCCAGTAGATAATTACGTATAAACAACCTTGGATAATGAAGAGATTGTGAAATAAACCCTTACAAATTTGGTAACTTACGAAACATACACCCCATGAAAGAGGTATCATACAATTAATATGTAAATACACATAAATTAAAGTTTATTACATAAAGAATAAAATTATGGGAAATACATACACCACACAAAAGGTAATAGTGGCAATATGGCATGAATTTCACGAGAATAAGGAGTGAGATGAAAACCCCTTACCTTTTACTTTTCCTTGGTTGAGGGTAGGTTAACCTTCTGTATAATGATTAAATAATTGTTATTAAATTATAAAATAATCGTATACATTAGTATGATATCATATATGATCTTTTAACATTGCTTTGTTAATAATATTTTTGTATTATTGTCGTTTCAGGTGTTAACTTACTCGTTTTATTTTATATGTTTTGTTAGAGAAGCCGTGTTTGTTATGGATATGTTGTATATTATTAATATATAAAATGATATCAAGTCCTTAAACATTATTTTTAATTTTCAAATGATAATTATACTTGAATGGATACGATGGGGAATGAATCTCATCGCGTTCGTGGAGACGGTAGTCCGTACGTACGCACGAGCAACAATATCACTCTTTTGATATTAAAATAATATATAATTGGATGGTGTATCATATATACAGAATCATTATCTTGTTATATTTATTATTTACATGAATTACACATCATTATTATACCCATCCAAATAATAATGTATTGAATAACAATTACACCACGACGTGGAGACGGTAAACCGTACGTACGCACGTATGGTGAAATTTCATTCAAGGGATGGATAGAATACTGAATATGGTTGTACCATATTTATAATAACATCACAGTATATAGGAGATACTAGAGTTATTATTTTAGAATGGAAATAATAAATAAAGAAGAAGTTGAAGAAGAAAGGAACTTGAAAAATGGTGGTGAAAACATTTCCTCTTCTTCGGGTTCTTCCTTTTTATTTGATCAAAAGGAATCCTTAAGTGGGATTTATAATCAAAATAATGCCTCTAGGATTAAGGGAGGATATTTGAGATGGTATTTGGTCAGGGTTTGGCTGATACAAATGGATTTGAAGGCGTGAATTAGTGAGAAGGGGGAGTGCACTTTTATAAGAGGGGTGATGGGCTCCTTTGGAAAAGCTAGAAATATTATTTTATAATAAATTCATATTCGGTTTATAATGGATCCAAAGTAGATTATTTAAAGTGTAAGGTGGGGATAGGTCTAAAACAACTCAACCAATTGGTTTTAGATAGGTTTGTGTCACATTATTAACCTTATATTTTATTTTTAACTCTTAGTTAATTAGTTTGACATTTACCATGTCTCTTTGTATTTTTATATTATATAGTTAATAAACATACGATATACCTCCAAGAGACCCCCAAATGGTCCATAAATAATACACCTATCATGATACAAGTTCTTTGGCCGAAACATAGATTTTTAGGAATAGAATATGAATTAATAATATAATATTTGTTTTAAAAACTCTTTTATGTCAATTTTGACACTATTTGAAATTTCATTTTTGTGAAAATCATAAAATCATTATTACTTAAAAAACGTTAATTAAATCAATCCTAACATGTCATATTATCCTATAAAATTTGTGGAATTCATAAAAAGGCTCAAATTACATTTATTGGGATATTTATAATATCAATTATTTTAATATTTCATTAATTTGGTAATTACTGCATAACCATTGTGTCATAAATAAATTAAATTATTTAATGTCTAAAAATTGTAAATAAAATTCCATTACGTAGGAAATATTTTTATATTTATAATTAATATTTAAAATCTAATTTATCTTATGTATAACCCTATATTAAATATGTTTTAGTAATTAAACTTTGATTTTAACTCTTTTAACTCTTCTTTGAATTAAATAATAATAAATGTCCAAATCTAATCCAAGTGGACTTAATGATAATATATTATTCCTGAGGTTTTTTTTGGTCGATCTAAACTTGTCCAATAGAATTAAGACATGTGTTAGGAAAATATTAATATCATTTTTACCCTTAATTACCCTATTTATTTTTAACCGTGGTAAATAAAAGTAAAAATTTACTATTCACCAAAAATTATTTTTATCTTATTGAACCACATTTTACTCCTTGATATTAACCGTGTCTCTCGGATTTTCAAAATTCCACTCACAGAAACGTTAAAATTATGTTTTATGTGAATTTCCAAATTCTCCTAGGAGGTGGGTAAAAGACGGTGAAAAGTTCGATAAAATTTTTATATATCTAAAATTATTATAAACTAACATTAATGAATTACATTTAACTTATATAGGTATTATGTATCTATTTTGACCGAAATTAAATTTAAATAAAATCAATAATTATTTAAATAAAAATTCGTTTTTAAACTATAACATAGTGTTTTTTCACTATTCATCAAAAATAGAATGTTCTCACAAAATTACCAAAAATTAACCTTAGGCTAATATCCATATTCCAAATCCAAATATGAAGTCCATTTTGGAAGATAAAATTTATAAAATTTCAAAAAGTGTGTATTACTTTTCATAACGGCTAGTTTGATTGGTTGCGGTGTGTGTTAGAACTCAAAGTTGCGCACAACACACGCTACTATATTATTCAAAGAGAAGCGTATCGTGGAAGATTGGGGTGTTACATTCTCCCCTCCTTCAATAAATTGTGTCCTCACAATTTATGCTCAGTATTGGAAACTTGGGGTTGACATTTCATAATATCTTAGTTGAAATCGCACATCAAAAAATGGATTAATGAGGCCTCTATTTAAAATAAAGAGTGGTAAGTATGAAGGTTACTGAAAAAAACCCATAATAGGGTTCCATGTAAGAAAATATAGATATGGAAGAGAAATATGACCATCAATATCTGATGGAGAGTGGTAGAGAACATGGCTATGAAAAGTCCAACAATCACAAAGCCATAAATTTGTGATGATCGAAGGTACCATCTTGGACAACATTTTTTTTCTAAGTTCCTTTTATTAATGTTGAGGAATTTGTTTATGAGATTGGATAAGATCATAAGGAGATATACTTACATTATAATTAGAGTTTTATCCATTAATAAATTTCTACCACAAAATCATCTTTCACCCCAAAACATAATACAACTCAAAAATACTCTATTTATCCTAATCGTATAGGGTTCCAAATATAATGAATTTATAATTCACATATCTGACCCTTTAAAAAAAGAAACTACATTATACCATCCAGGAACTTCACGTAGTCCAGTGGTAGGTGATAAATCCCAATCGCACTATGGTTGTGGGTTCGATTCCCGCTGCTTTGTCCGACACGATGGGTTGTCACACGGTCTGTGTGTTGTCCTTTTATAAAAATCTAAAAATAACCTTTCAAACTTAATCCATTCCAGCCTTTAGACTTATCCAAAATAATAATATCCAAACTAACAGTCCAAAATTTATAAGGAAGTTAAACAAAATGAAGATCCTTTTTTCCATGTAATAACATGTGAACACCTTCACCATGTATTATTTTAAAACATCGTAACATCCTGAATTACCATATAACCTTATTGATTACATTCATGCTCCCTTATTCTTTATAGAATACTGTATATATTCCTTCTATCCAAAAATTTTGTAAACTCCAACGATGAAAAATCATTAATCAGTTTCAAGGTAGTCAAGAATATCCAATATGATTTATCCCAATCAATATTGTATTATTCCAAAATCACTACCTCGGTATCAGAACCATATTATGGTTTATCTTTCTCTCATCCATATATTTTCCAAAAATTTAACATGCTATTGAGTCACTTTTCTTGGTTCCACACAATCTAAAGTCCTTAATAAAATAGTACTGCAGTACAATCCTTATACACTCAATAATTATTATAACCAGCACATTGTTGATACAACACTCAAATCAAATAATCCTATAATAACAACATAAGAACACTAGTCATTATTCTTCATCTGAGGTAGTACCATAACTTTATTATTATCCAATAGCATCATTTGGGGAATACTCTGATGATTTTAACATTGGTTCGTGTAGTTTCCCAATTCCTTGCAGATGAATCATTGTACATTTGAAACCTTTTTCTTACACTTGTAGTCACGTACTTGGTGTCCTTTTTCTGCACACTTATAATATACTCCCTTTCCCTTCAAGCATTTTCCAAGGTGATTCTTTCCACAGTTATCACATATGGGAAAATCCTTATTTACCTTCTTCCCTTTATCTGTACTTCTCTATACCATACTTTTCTTCTATGGCTTCCCTTCAAAGCCATAGGACTCCGATAATTCTTTACTTATCTTATAAACACATGATATTATATCTTCATATGATGATAATATGTGGGAGACTATTTCCCTTCTAAATTCTGGCTTAGGACTATGAAAGATATGATCCTTCTTACTCTTTGGATCATGTGTATTGCAGGAGTTCTCATTCCTTCTACTGGGTGCCATTTCTAAACAATGGCATACACTAGATTAGTTTATGAATAGTAATACCTAATCCCGAACTTGTAAAACACTTAACCTAAATTGAACAGTTTATGGATATAATCCATAATCATAAAAATGTTTTCATTGAGGAAGTATATACTCATAAACCCTTCATAATGGTTCGTAAAGAAAATGAGAATTATCCTAAGCATATCCCCCAGGAGTGTCTTAACCAAGAGTGTAGCAATGCCTGTTGTCATGCACCAGTTCCCGTTCGAGTCTAGCTCAAAGCGGTGTTTTAGGGTTTTACCCCTAGGTACATATGCGCCAGATCCACCTCTACCTGCTCGTATCCAGACAGGGATGTATTGCTCAGAAAACTCACAAAATATCTACAATACCAAAATTCTAGGAAGTTATTCTATAATAATCCTCAAATTCTATCTTAGGGTAATGTGCTCTAATTAGAGTTTATCTAAATCTAGTTTCCAAGGTTATTGCTAATCTTCCTCTGATACCAACTTTAACACCCCGACCCTAGTTACCCAGAGTCGGTGCATTATTTTAATACATTGGCATGATTACAAGGAATCAAGTCCCGAAGGACCGATCAGTTTAGCAGTCTTGGAAAATAGATTTCATACATGAATGTTACATTTCACTTTAAGACATACAAAACAACATAAATAATCTTTATGGATTCCATTAGTCCCTTGGATTAACCCTACATATCAATCACAACACACTTCTTGGAATCCTGGGAAAAAATAAAACATAGAAAGGGGTGAGCTCAAATGCTCAGTAACGGTAAGCAATATAGTAGAAACTTTCATAAATAAGTATTAACATTTAAGGCAATGTATAACTAAAACAAAAGCCTTTTAAACTTGAACTTTAGCATAATATGGTAGAAATAAAATGAAACAATGACATTTACTCATTCACATGGATATTCTACTAGTTGAATAATCACATGAAATATCAATAACCACTTTCATAATGATGGAATGCATAATGACTAACTTTAATTTCTGTGTCAAGGACTCGTGCAAAGACATAAGGGATAACTATAACTGAAACCCAACTCGGAGAGCCTCTGTAACCAGACTCCATCCTGGAGAGCCTCTGTAACCAGACTCGAACCCGGAGTGCCTCTAATAACCAGACACCAACTCGGAGTGCCTCTAATAACTGGACACCAACACAAAGGGTTTGCTGTAACTGGACCCCAACCTGGAGGGCTTACTTTTACCGGTCTCCAACCCAGAACATACTAGTCCAACACATTCATCTTAAGAAGAGGATGAAATATATCATAAACATTCGTATTAAAACTAGCATAAGAAATTCCAAAACATTAATCATAAACCATTAATGGCCTAAAACTAACTCATACATAGTCAAAAATATCACAAAACCATAAATACAATATGGAATATTTATATCATAATAAATCAACGTGAAACAAGTGTAAAATTTATCAAAGGATGTTGACATAGATGAAATCAAAACTATTTGAGAGAAATATCTCTTTTTTTGGAATCATTTAAAAGTCACATAATTATAAAAGAAAACATTTACTTTTAAAATATTCTTATAAGCTTTTAAGGGAAACTTCAAAGATATTATAATGTTGGAAAATAGCCGCACCCGCCGTATAAGTTAAAAAAATACATTCTTACCTTAATTTTGTCGAAAAGGTTAAAAAGGACCTTGTTTGGAAAACGACAGAAAGATTCCTTTATAAACTTATTATAAAAATTAAAAAAAGGGTATAAATGACTTTAACCGATATTCTATAAAATATTAATAATGCTTTAAAATACATTTTTAATAAACATGGATGTGGATGATAAAGATGTCCCAGTAGATAATTACTTATAAACAACCTCGGATAATGAAGAGATTGTGAAATAAACCTTTAACAATTTGGTAACTTACAAAACATACACCCCATGAAATAGGTATCATACAATTAATATGTAAAAACACATAAATTAAAGTGTATTACATAAAGAATACAATTATGGGTAGTAAATACAACACACAAAATCTAATAGTGGCAATATGGCATGAATCTCACGGGAAGAAGGAATGAGATGAAAACCCCTTACCTTGTACTTTTCCTTGGTTGACGGTAGATTAACGTCCTGTATAATGGTGAAATAATTGTTATTAAATTATAAAATAATCTTATACATTAATATGATATCATATATGATCTTTTAACATTGCTTTGTTAATAATATTTTAGTATTATCGTCGTTTCGGGTGTTAACTTACTCGTTTTCTTTTATATGTTTTGTTACAGAAGACATGTTTGTTATGTATAGGTTGTATATTATTCATATACATAATGATATCAAGTCCTTAAACATTATTTTTAATCATAAAATGATAATTAGACTTGAATGGATACGATGGGGAATGAATGTCATCGCGTTTGTGGAGACGGTAGTCCGTACGTACCCACGAGCGACAATATCACTCTTTTGATATTAAAATAATATATAATTGGATGGTATATAATATATTGATAATCATTATCATGTTATATTTATTATTTACATGAATTACACATCATTATTATACCCATCCAAATAATAATGTATTGAATAACAATTACACCACGACGTGGAGACGGTAAGCCGTATGTACGCACGTATGGTGACATGTCATTCATGGGATGGATAGAATACTGAATATGGTTGTACCATATTTATAATAACATCATGGTATATAGGATATACTGGAGTTATTATTTTAGAATGGAAATAATAAAGAAAGAAGAAGTTGAAGAAGAAATGAACTTGAAAGAGGGTGGTGAAAACATTACCTCTTCTTCGGGTTCTTCCTTTTTATTTGATCAAAAGGGACTCTTAGGTTGCATTTATGATAAAAATAAGGCCTCTAGGATGAAGTGAGGATATTTTATAGGGTCTTTGGTTAGGTTTTGGCCGAGCCAAATGGCTTTTAAGATGTGAATTAGTGAGAAGGGGTAGTGCCCTTTTATAAGAGGGGTGAGGGGCTCCTTTGGAAAAGCTAGAAATATTATTTTATAATAAATTCATATTAGGTTTATAATGGCTCAAAAGTGGATTATTTAAAGGGTAAGGTGAGGATAGGTCGAAAAAAACTCAACCAATAGGTTTTATATAGGGTTGGGTCACATTATTTACCTTATCTTTTTAGTTTTAACTCTTAGTTAATTAGTTTGACATTTACCATGTCTTTTTGTAGTTTTTATATTATATAGTTAATAAACTTACTATATACCTCCAAGAGACCCCAAAGTGGTCCATTAATGATACACCTATCATGATAAAAGTCCTTTGGCTGAACCTTATATTTTTAGGAATAGAATATGAATTAATAATAAAATTTTTTTTTTCAAAACTCTTTAATGTCAATTTTGACACTATTTGGAATTTGATTTTTGTGAAAATCATAACAGCATGATTACTTCCAAAAAAGTTAATGAAATCAATACTAACATGTCATAGTATCCTATAAAATTAGTGGAATTTATAAAATGTCTCAAATTTCATTTATTAGGATATTTATAATATCAATTATTTTAATATTTCATTAATTTGGTAATTACTGCATCACCATTGTGTCATAAATAAATTAACTTATTTAATGTTTAGAAATTATAAATAAAATACCATTATGTAGGAAATCTTTTTATATTTATAATTAATATTTAAACTCTAATGTTTCTAATGTATAACCCTATATTAAATATGTTTTAGTAATTAAACTTTGATTTTAACTCTTTTAACTCTTCTTTCAATTAAATAATAATAAATATCCTAATCTAATCCAAGTGGACCTAAATGATAATATATTATTCCTAAGGTTGTTTTTGGTCGAGATACAATTTTCCAATAGAATTAGGACATGTGTTAGGGTAATATTAATATCATTTTTACCCTTAATTATTCTATTTATTTTTAACCGTGGTAAATAAAAGTAAAAAGTTACTATTCACCAAAAATTATTTTTATCTTATTGAACCACATTTTACTCCTTAATATTAACCGTTTCTCTTGTATTTTTGAAATTCCACTCACAAAAGTGGTAAAATTACGTTTTACGTGAATTTCCAAATTCTCCTAGGAGGTGGGTAAAAGACGGTGAAAAGTTCAATAAAATTTTTATATATCTAAAATTATTCTAAACTAACTTCAATAAATTACATTTAACATATATAGGTATTATTTATCTATTTTTACCTTAATTAAATTTAAATAAAATAAATAATTATTTAAATAAAAATTTGTTTTTAAACTATAACTCAGTGTTTTTCACTATTCATCAAAAATTGAAATTTTTTAGAAAAATACCAAAAATTCACCCTAGTATAATTTTGATATTCCAATCCAAATATGTATTACATTTTAAAACATAAAATTTATAAAATTTCAAAAAAGTGTATATTACTATTCATAACGGCTAGTTTGATTGGTTGTGGTGTGTGTTAGAACTCGAAGTTGCGTACAACACACGCTACTGTATTTTTCAAAGAGAAGCATACCATGGAAGCTTGGGGTGTTACACGAATGGTATAACTTCATTAATTAAAGGATATAGTTTTTTGGAGTATAAAATGAAATAACAAACAAAATTAGGAAAAAAATATTTTTTAAAAGTTTGGGTCGTTACATTCTTCCCCACTTAAGAAATTTATTCCCCAAAATTTTAACTTATACCCTATGAAGAGAAAATCTGTGAGTACTTCTGCCTTATTGACTCCTCTAGTTCCCACATGGCTTCTTCACATTTTTGGTTCCTCCACAACACCTTAACAAGGTTTGTAGTCTTGTTGCATAAAACCTTGTCTGTATGATCCAAGATCTCCACTGGCTACTCCTCATAAGAGAGATCATGTTTCAGTTGTACCGCATCTAGATTTAGTACATGTGAAGGGTCAGGTATGCACTTCCTCAAGAGGAATACGTGGAATACATCATGAAATAGTCCTATATTTGAAGGAATTTATAGCTGATAGGCCACTACTCTTACATGATCATAGATTTCAAAGGGGCCAATATACCAAGGGTTGAGCTTCACATTATCTCCAAACCTCATGACTCTATTCCAAGGTGAAATTCAAATAAAGTCCTTGTCACCAACATAAAACTCCAAGTTCTTTTATAGTTGTTGGCACAAATCTTTTTCCGACTCTGAGCATCCTTAATGTGTTGTTGGGTGGCATGGACTTTTTCTATCATCTATTGCAAAAGATCTGGCCCAATAAGATTCTCTCAGCAACTTCAGGCCAAAAAGTATGATTTCTACATAGCATACCATATAGATCTTCATAGGGAGCCATTTCAATGCTCGAGTGGTAGCTGTTATTGTAAGAGAACTAAACTAAAAGGATATGTTGAACCCATCCACCTTTAAATTCTATTGAGCACGTTCTTAGCATGTCCTCGAGTGTTTGAATTGCCCTTTCAGATTGGGAATCAGTTTGGGGGTGATAGGTCGTACTGAAATTTAATTCAGTTCTTAGAGAATGTTGAAGACTTCTATAGAATTTTGATATTAACCTTGGGTCACGATCATATACTATAGAAAGTGGAACTCCATGCAGCCTTACCACTTCCTTCACATAAATCCTGGAAAGTTGATAAAGATAGAAATCTTCCCGAATGGAGATAAAATGGTCAGTCTTGGCGAGATGGTCCACAATAACCCATATCTCATCATTTCCTTTGTATGTTCTTGGGAGACTAGTGATGAAGTCCATAGTGATATTTCCCCACTTCCATGCAGGTATGGGTGGTGGTTGCAATACCCCTTTAGTAAGTTGTTTCTCTCCCTTCACTTTTTGACATACCTAGAACCTTGAAGTGTAATCAGCAATCTCACTTTACATATTATCCCGCTAATAATGATCATGAAGGTCTCTATACATTTCTGTGCTTCCTAAATTTATAGAGAATGTTGAGCTATGAGCTTCATCCGTCATCTCCTTCTTGGTTTCTGGAATAGATGGAGCACATATTCTTGTACGAAATTTCATTACACGTTCTTGATCAATATTGAAATCCAAAAACTTCCCATCCTTTATAGCCTCAATATTCTTCTGTAACAAAGGATCTTTTTTCTGATCTTTCTTGATCTTCTCTTGTAATGACGGTTGAGAAATCATTTGGGTTAGGTTTGATGATGTCCCATCCCTTATAATTCCCATGTCCATCTTTACTAGGTCATTTATCAAAGGATCTCTCTGAATCCTCATCATGGAAAGAACAATTGGGCCTTTTCTTCTTAAATCATTAGTGACTTTTTTTGCTCTTCCAGGATGACAATGAATTGTACAATCATAGTTTTTAAGAAGTTACAACCATCTCCTCTGCCTCATGTTCAATTAATTTTGTGTGAAAATATACTTAAAACATTGATGGTCTGTTTATATATCACCTTTCTCCCCATAAAGATAGTTTCTCCATATATTTATAGAAAAAATGATTGCAGCCTGCTCCAGATCATGTGTAGGATAGTTCTACTCAGGAGTCTTCAACTGTCAAGATGCATAAGCAATGACCTTTTCATTTTGCATAAGGATGCACCCAGGCCCCTTCAGAGATGCATCACTAAAAATAACAAATCCTTCTCCAATTGAGGGCAGAGTTAAAATTGGTGTTGTAACCAATCTCTTCTTCAGCACTTGGAAACTTTTTTCACACCCCTTTTTCCAGATGAACCTGACCCCTTTTCAAGTTAACTTGGTTAAAGGATTATAAATTCATGAATTTTTTTTCATAAACATCCTATAATATCCCACTAATCCATGGAAACTATGAATCTCAGCTATTATTATAGGCTGAGGCTACTCCTCTACAATGTTTTTTTTACAGGGTTAATTGTGATTCCTTCATTAGTAATAATGTTCCCCAAGAAAGAAACATTTTTTAACCAAAATTTACATTTTTGGAACTTTCCAAAAATCATCTCCCTCCGTAGTGTTTTCAAAATAACCCTTAGATGATCCTCATGCTCCTCACGACTTTTGGAATATATCATAACATCATCAATAGAAACTACCACAAAATTATCAAGGTAGTCCTTAAAGACTCTATTCATCAAATTCATAAAATAGCATGTGCATTATTCTGTCTTTAGAGCATAACAACAAACTCATAATTCCCATATCTTGAACGGATGGAAGTTTTCTAAATATCTTATTTCTTCACCCTCAATTGATGATAACCAAATCGAAGATCAATCTTAGAGAAAAATTGAGTCCCATGAAGTTGGTCAAATAAGTCATCAATTCTTAGAAGAGGGTATTTTTTCTTCACTGTTATCCCATTTAGTTCTCTATAATCAATGCATAACTGCATTGATCCTTCCTTTTTCTTCACAAAGAGTACAAGTTCTCCCTAAGGATACACACATGGTCGGATAAACCCCTTATCTAAAAGATCTTGTAGTTGTTTCTTTAATTCCTCCCGCTCTACATTTTTCATCCTATAGGGGGTCTTTGATATCAGATGAGATCCAGGGACCATTTCAATGGAAAACTATACCTCTCTGGGGGAGGTCTGGTTATCTCCTCAGGAAATACGTCAATGTATTCCTCGATGATGGGGATATTTTCTATCCTCGGACTCTCATTTACTTCTTCTTCCTCACTAATAAACTCCATAAAGAAGGATATAAAAGGTTTTTCTAGATAATGATCAGGTTGAGATATCTCTCATTTGAAGATAATTGTATGTTTTCCATTCAAGACTTTTGAGATTTCCTTGCTTCTGCATTAGATCATAGCATTATACTTTGAAATCCAATCGATCCCTATTATAATGTCAAATTCCATCATGGGAATGACTACTAGCTATATAATATGATTGTTCTCACTAATGTAAATTCTAGACTTTCTAAACAATGATGATTCTTGGATAATCCCAACATGAGTCTTGACTGATAACTCTACTTTTAGAAAATCGAGGGTTGATTCTAAATTCATTGCAAACTTGGAGGACATAAAGGAATACGTAGAACCATAATCAAACTAAGTACTTGATAGAATTTAGAGAACGAAAAGTGTACCTACCACCACATCATTTGGAACTTCAACTTCAATCGTAGTGATTGAAAAAGTACGACCTTGTTCCCTTGGTTATTTCTGAGGTTGTTGGTGATTCCCCTCCTCTACCATCGGATTTGGAAAGTGATTGGCAAAGTGACCAAGTTGTCCACACTTATAGAATTGGACATCAGGTAAGGACTACACCATATTACCCTTGACTTTAGTGTTGGGAAGTTGTGTTTTCACCTCACTATGTCAATTTCGCACAATATGGCCATCTCTTCCACACTTGTAGCACTTCCCGCTCCCATGAAGTCAGTTCCATGAATGCTTCTTCCCACTTTTATTACACATGGGACGTTGTATTTTCTTGCCTCCTCTTCCCTAATCTAAGCTCCTCCCTAATATTGGCTCCATAAATATCTTCTTTTCATTGGATTTATGAGACCACTATGTCTCACAAAACTCCATTTTTTACTTTCATCACACTCTGCATGATCTCCTCATAGCTATCACAGTCTTGGTTGGCTATATTATTACACATATGAGGTCTTAGTCCACTAAAGAATCTATCAACCTTCCCAAAAGGATCCCTGACAATTCTTGAGGTATAAAAGGAAAGAATTTTGAAGTCCATCTCATAGTTTCTCATAGATTTATTCTCCTTCTGCTTCAGCTTGAGAAACTCCTTCTCCATTCTTGTTCTCATGGAATGAGGGGAATACTTAATGAAGAATATCTATATTAACTCTTCCCACTCTATATCTTCAACCTCCACTCTTGGCCTAGTGTTTTCAATCAGTTACCATCATTGATTAGCTTCTCCCTCTAAGTGATAGATAGCTCGGGTGACTTTCCCTTGTTTCGAACACTGGATCATAGAAAATATCTTCTCGATAGTAATGATCCCATGTTCAGTAATCAATGGGTCAATAGATCGATTGATGGTTGGTGGCCTTTGATTCATAAAGGACTCAATAGAATGTTTTTTCCTTCATGGTGATATCATTCTCTCAACTTGATTCAAGTTATTTCACATAACTTGAGTCAGTTGGTTTATCATTCGCATGAAATTTTCCATTCTGTATTCCATCAGAGGGTCATCAGCGCATTGCCCATTGTGGTCACCATTTTCACGGTTCCTCCTATTTCCCACCATTTTATAAAATAATAAAACCTCAGTGATAAGATTATTTCATTTTTTAATATTTTAACTATAAATGATTTTATGTCATAAAACATCATGCTTTAAACAATTATATTTCTCTATAAATCTTTCATAATGATTCATAAAAATATTATCATTAACCAAACATATCCCCCGGGAGTGTCATAAAAAAGAGTGAAGCAAGGCCCGTTGTCATGTACTAGGATACCTTAGGTCAAGCCTGAAACTCCTTGTTAGAGTTTTCACTCCTAGGTACATCTGTGCTAGAGCCGGCTCTACCAACTCATATCCAGAGAGGGATGTATTTTCTTGATAAACCACTTACTCAATACTCACCAAAATACTAGGAAGTATTACTATATTTAAACTTTTCTATAGGATTCTTCTTAATGTTTTAAAATCCTATTTTCCATAAATAAATAAAATATCCTTTGATACCAACTTTGACGTCCCGCCTTTTTATTACATAACTTTGCATTACATTTTAAAAACAGAAGATCTTTAAATTCTAGTGTCTTGGAAATATTTAACATAAAATATAAAAAACTAAAACACTATTTTAAATCCCCTTGAAAATATTCTTGAAAAGTTTATCCTATGTACAACTAATGTATCTCATAACTTGGAAATATACATTAAAAGAAAGGGTGAGCAGAAAGCCCAGTAAGGAAAGCAAGGGAATCGGTTTACTAGTCATATCAATAAGAACTTGATGAAAAACATAATGACATGAGCAAATAAAGTAGAGGAATTACAAAATAAAGAGAACCTAAACCATAACATTTATATTTGGTTAAAACATTTAATTTATACATTCATGATCATATCACCAAGGTTCATCCCAATGTGTCATAAAAATTACCAAGGTTATTCACCAAGGTATCGTGAAACTTGTCATCTCTAGAGAATAAATTCTTTACCCAATGCAATGGAGCGTAATCAGGGTGAAAACTTAATATGTCTTTACATTAATGTGAGACACATAGATTATAATCAAATATTTCATAAATAACACAAATAGAATAAAATAAATGGGTTTCATTTCAAAATCGTGATGTTTTAAAAGTGCTTAAAAATAAGATTATTATGTTATTTATAACCCATGGAAAGGGACTGAGGGTTATATGTTTGTCAATTAAAAAATAAAATATATAAGTTTTTTTGTATTTATGAACACCCATATAAATGACATAGGTCTGATTATTCACATAAATAAAATAAGACAATTTCATGAGAGAAAGAGAGAAATTTTGAGACGAACTTTCTGGAGCATAACGGAAATAAAACATGGTTTTAGAAACTAGTAAAAAGAGAGGGGAAAGGGTAACCCACTCAAAAATAATTCATAACATAGTATAGATACATAATATAATATAATAAGTTCATGGTGTGGATATTTTAATGACATACCATATGAAAAGGAAACCTGAAAGAAAATAAAAGATGTGATTTCTTTTACTAAAATTCGGCAGCCTAACGGAGTCACTTAAAATTTCCAAAAAATCAGTTTATGAGAGAGGAAAGGGACTATAATAATTTGGAAATGAAATGGATAGTAATAAACATATTGAATAACATACCCCTACATAATGAAATGAATACTATAAGACATAACATAAAGGAAGTCATGACTAAAAAGAGGAGGGTGAAAAGTTCCCTTACCTTGAAGCGTTAATTTGAAAACGTGAAGGATGGGACCTTGGAGACTTGAGGGAACCTTGGGAGGACTTCATGGGAGGTTAAAAGACCAGAGCATCATTGAGGAGGATTTTGGAATGAAGTTAATGAGGGAATGCCTTCGTATTTATAGCAAAAGTGAGGGAATATTTTATTAATTTCCAAGGGACACCTCATCGATGGTATTTGCAAAACCATGGGCTTTCCCATGGTATTTTCCCATGGTACTTGCCACATGGTACACCTCAAAGAATATCATAGTATTAAAAAGTCTACCAGAATGATTAAATAATTATTTCATCATTAATGATGTCATTTTCACACCAAAACATAACACTGTATTTTTACTATTCACTAAAAAAACAAATCATTTTATAAAAATATAATAAATTCACCCTAACCTAATATCGATGCTCTGAATTATAAAATGAACTCCATTTTAGGAAAATAATTATTTAAATATTATTAATTTAATTTTTAAATAAAATCATTATTCATTCAAAAAAACAACTCTAAAACTATAACTTCTTTTGTAACACCTTGAAAAGGTAATCAAGGTCCCATAAAATTATTGAATGACCATAAGACAATAAAGTAACAATTTATGCTGAAATTTTATGAAAATACTATTTCATTTAAAATTATTAAATTAATTATAAAATTTTAAAAAAAATGTTAATGACATACAAAAATACCAAAACTTATACTATGATTGTTTTTTCACTTTTAAGATGTCTAAATTTTATTTATACATTAAAGGGTAAAGTTTCTATTTTTTGGCCGATATATTATTCATTAAAATTCATTACTATTCATAAGGGTATATTACTATTCATACTTTACTATTCACTAAAAATTATGTTTGTCTTATTAGACTACAAATTTCTTACTGGTCACAACTATAGAAGACCATTTTTTAAAAATCATTTTACATTATTAATTATTTAAAATTTACAAAAATATTTTAAAATACCCTTTCTTCTAAAATTAATTATTAATATGGAACCACAAATTCATCTTACATTTATTCCGATATTTGAAATTCACCAACTTTTCCATAATAAGAAATAAAAAATTTATTTATACCGAGGGATTACAAAAATTATCTATGGCCTCATTACATAGCCCCTTATAACACCTGCATATGACATAAGTGTAAGGTCTGTTATGGTGATAGAATCTTGGGGTGACTCAGACAAAAATTCATGAGTTTTGATTTATATCAGCATGAACTTCTCCCTTATTTGATTCCATTCAGGCTTCACATGTTGAAGCTCTTCTTCCGCTTGGTCCAAAGAAAAGCCCATAAATGCTACCACCTTCCCAAACTCTGACGAATAGGCTTCGTACGACCCGAGCCTACTAGATGTGGCCATCAACACTTCTTTCTGTATTAATTAATCAAGATCACTTGTATTTATAAACAGTAATTGTAATGTTAAGAGTTTATATTCCAACGGTCATATTGACCAACAGTCATATAACAGTTGAAACCCAATAGAATCACTTCATTAATTAAACGATATAGTTTTTGGAGTATAAAATGAAATAAAAAACAAAATTAGGAAACAAATATTATTCAAAAGTTTGGGTAGTTACATTCGTCCTCCCTTAAGAAATTTTGTCCCCAAAATTTTAACTTATACCCTAAGAAGACAAATGGAGTGGGTACTTCTGCCTTATAGACTCCTCTAGTTCCTACATGGCTTCTTCACATTTGGGGTTCCTCCACAGCACCTTAACAAGGTGGGTAGTCTTGTTGCGTAAAACCTTATCTCTATGATCCAAGATCTCCACTGGATACTCCTTATAAAAGAGATAATTTTCCAATTGTACCACATCTGGATTTAGTACATGTGAATGGTCAGGTATTTACTTCCTCAAGAGGGATACGTGGGAGACATCATGAACTTGTCCTAGATTTGGAGGAATTTCATGCCAATAGGCCACTGCTCCTACACGATCAAGGATTTCGTATGGGCCAATGTACCTAGGGCTAAGCTTCAATTTCTTCCCAAACCTCATGACTCTCTTCCAAGGTGAAAGTTGAATAAAGACCTTGTCACCAACATTAAACTCCACGTTCTTCGACAGTTGTTGACACAGATTTTTTTCCAACTCTGAGCAGCCTTAATGTGTTGTTGGATGGCATGGACTTTTTCTATCATCTTTCGCACAAGATCATTCCCACAAAGCATTATCTCAGCAGCTTCAGAACAACAAGTAGGAGTTCTACATCACATACCATATAGATCTTCATTGGGTGCCATTTGAATGCCCGAGTGGCAGCTGTTTTTGTAAGAGAACTCAACTAAAGGGATATGTTGATCCCATCCATCTTTAAATTCCATTGAGCATGTTCTCAGAATTTTCTTGAGTGTTTGAAAAGTTCTTTCAGATTGGGCATCATTTTGGGGGTGATAGGCCATACATAAATTCAATTTAGTGCTTAGAGCATGTTTAAGACTTCTATATAATTTTTATATGAACCTTGGGTCACAATCATATACTATAGAAATTGGAACTCCATGTAGCCTTACCACTTCCTTCACGTAAATCCTGGAAAGTTGATGAAGAGAGAAATATTCCCAAATGGATATAAAATGGGCAGTCTTGGCGAGATGGCCCACAATAACCCATATCTCATTGTTTCCTTTGGAAGTTCTTGGGAGGCCAGTGATGAAGTCCATAGTGATATTGCCCCACTTTTATGCAGGTATGGGTAGTGGTTGCAATACCCCTTTAGAAAGTTGTTGTTCTTCCTTCACTTGTTGACATTCCAGGCACCTTGGATTGTATTCAGCAATCTCCCTTTTTATATTATCCCATTAATAATGATCACGAAGGTCTCTATACAATTTCGTGCTTCCTGGATGTATAGAGAAAGTTGAGCTATGAGCTTCATCCATCATCTCCTTCTTGATTTCTGAAATACATGGAACACATAGTCTTGTATGAAATTTCATTACACATTCTTGATCAATGTTGAACTCAGGAAACTTCCCATCCTTCATAGCCTCAAACATCTTCTATAACAAATGATCTTCATTCTGATCTTTCTTGATCTTCTCTAGTAATGACGGTTGAGGAATCATTTGGGTTAGGTTTGATGATGTCCCTTCACTTATAATTCTCATGTCCATCTTTACATGGTCATTTATTAAATTATCTCTTTGAATCATCATCATGGAAAGAACAACTGGGCCTTTCCTTCTTAATGCATCAGTGACTTTGTTTGCTCTTCCGGGATGATAATGAATTGAACAATCACAGCCCATAAGAAGTTACAACCATATCATCTGCTTCATGTTAAATTCCTTTTGTGTGAAAATATACTTAAAACATTGATGGTCTGGGTATATATCACCTTTCTCCCCATAAAGATAGTTTCTCCATATCTTTAGAGAAAAAACGACTGCAGCCAGCTCCAGATCATGCGTAGGATAGTTCTACTCAGGAGTCTTCAACTGCTGAGATTTATAAGCAAAGAACTTTACATTTTGCATTAGGACGCACCCAAGCCCTTTCATATATGCATCGCTAAAAATAACTAATCCTTCTCCACTTGAGGGTAGAGTTAACATGGGTGGTGTAACCAGTCTCTTCTTCAGCTCTTGGAAACTTTTCTCACACTCCTTTTTCTAGATGAACCTGACCCCTTTTCAAGTTAACTTGGTTAAAGTATTAGAAATTCATGAGTTTGTTTCACAAAACTCTTATAATATCCCTCTAATCCAAGGAAACTATGAATCTCAGTTATTGTTATAGGCTAAGGCCACTCCTCTACAACTTTTTTCTTGGTAGGGTCAACTGTGATTCTTTCATTGGTAACAATGTGCCCCAAGAAAGCAACTTGTGGCAAACAAAATTCACATTTTTGGAAATTTCCTAAAATCCTCTCCCTCCATAGATTTTTTAAAATAACCCTTATATGATCTTCATGCCCCTTGCAAATTTTGGAATATATCATAATATCATCAATACAAACTACCACAAAGTTATCAAGGTAGTCCTTAAAGAATCTATTCATCAAATTCATAAAAATAGAAGGTGCATTAGTCCATCCTAAGAGCATAACAACAAACTCATAATGCCCATATCTTGAATGGAAGGAAGTTTTTGGAATATCTTCTTTCTTTACCCTCAATTGATGATAACCAAATTGATGATCAATCTTAGAGAAGAATTGATCCCCCTGAAGGTGGTCAAATAAGTCATAAATTCTTGGAAGAGGGTATTTTTTCTTCACTATGATCCCATTTATTTCTCTATAATCAATGCATATCTGCATTGATTCATCCTTCTTGTTCACAACGAGAATAGGTGCTCCCCAAGGAGACACACATGGTCGGATAAACCCCTTCTCCAAAATATCTTGTAGTTGTTTCTTTAATTCCTCCAGCTCCACATTTTCCATCCTATAGGGGGTCATTGATATCGGATGAGATCCAGGTACCAGTTCAATGGAAAACTCTACCTCTCTTTCCAGGGGAGGTCCGGGTATCTTCTCAGGAAATACATCAATGTATTCCTGGAAAATGGGGACATTTTCTATCCTCAAACTCTCATTTCCTTCTTCTTCTTAACCAATCAACTCCATAAATAAGGATATATAAAGTTCTTCTAGAAACATATCAGGTTGAGATATCTATCATTGTAAGATAACTATAGGTTTTCCATTCAAGACTTATGAGATTTCCTTGCTTCTGCATTAGATCTCAGCATTATACTTTGAGTGTCAATCCATCCCTATTATAATGTAAAATTCTAGCATGGGAATGACTTCTAGATTTGTGATACGATTTTTCTCACTAAAGTAAATACTAGAGTTTATAAAAAATGAAGATGCTTGGATAATCCCAATAGGATTCTTGACTGATAACTCTACTTTTAGAAAATCGAGGGTTGATTCTAAATTCTTTGCAAACATTAAGGAAATAAAGGAATGCATAGAACCAAAATCAAACAAAGTAATTTCTAGTATTGAGAGAACAAAAATAGTACCTTCCACCACATCATTTGGTGCTTCAACTTCAGTCGTAGTGATTGCGAAAGTACAACCTTGTTCCCTTGGTCGTTGCTGAGGCTGATGGGATTCCCCTCCACTGCCCTCAGGTTTGGAGAGTGATTGGAAAAGTGCCCAAGTTTTCCACACATATAGAATTGTACATCAGGTATGCCCTACACCATCTTCCCCTTGACGTTAGTGTTGGAAAGTTTTGGTTTCACCTCACTTTGTCAATTTCGCACAATATGGCCATCTCTTCCACACTTCTTGCTTCTTCCCTAATCGAAGCTCCTCCCTAATCTTGGATCCATCGATCTCTTATTTTCATTGGATTTATGAGACCAATACATCTCACCAAACTCCAGTTTGACATTCATCGCACTCTTCATGATCTTCTCATAGTTTTCACAGTCTTAGTTGTCTAGATTCTTCTATGGATGAGGTCTTAGTCCACCAAAGAATCTATCAACCTTACCACTAGGATGCATGAAAAATATTGAGGTATAATGGGAAATTCTTGTGATGTTCATCTCGTAGCTTCCCACATATTCATTATCCTTCTGCTTCAGCTCAAGAAACTCTTTCTCCATTCTTGTTCTCATGGAACGAGGGAAATACTTACTGAAGAATATCCATCTGAACTCTTCCCACTCCATAACTTCAACCTCCACTATTGGACTCTTGTTTTTAAAAATTTCCCACCACTTATCAACTTCTCCCTCTAAGTGATAGACATCCATGGTGACTTTCTCTTGTTCCAAACAGTGGGGCACAAAAAAGATCATCTCGATAGTACTAATCCAATGTTCAGCAATCAGTGGGTCGATAGATCCATTCAAGGTTGGTGGTAGTTGATGCATAAATGACTCAACATAATGTTTTTTCCTTCGTGGTGAGATCGGTCTCTCAGCTTGATTCAAGTTATTTCCTATAACTTGAGTTAGTTGGTTTATCATTTGCATGAAAGTTTCCATTCTGGCTTCCATCAGAGGGACATCAGTGCATGGTCCATTACAATCACCATTTGCACGGTTCCTCCTATTTCACACTATTTTCTATAAGAATAAAACCTTAGTGATAATATTATTGCATTTATGAATCTTTTAACTATAAACAATTTTATGTCTTAAAACTTCATGCTTTAAACAATTACATTTTTCTATAAATCTTTCATAATGATTCATAAAAAGATTATTATTAACCAAACATATTCTCTGGGAGTGTCATAACCAATAGTACCGCAAGGCCCATTGTCGTATACCAGGATACCCCAGGTCAAGCCCGAAACTCCTTGTTGGAGTTTTCACTTCTATGTTCATCTCTTCCTGGGCCACCTCTACCTGCTCGTATCCAGAAAGGGTTGTATTTTCTTGATAAACCACTTACTCAATACTCACCAAAATACCAGGAAGTATTCATATATTTAAAATTTTCTATAGGGTTATTCCTAATGTTTTCAAAGCCTAATTTACATAAATAACTAAAATATCCTTTGATACCAACTATAGCTTCCCTCCTTTTTATTACATAACTTTTCATTAGATTTGAAAAACATAGGATATTTAAAGTCTAGTGTCTTGGAAATCATGAACATAAAACATGAAAACCTAAAACACTCTTTTAAATCCCTTTGAAAATCTTCTTGAAAATTTTATCCTATGTAAACCTAATTTATCTCATAACCTGGAGCTATAATCAAAGGAAAGGGTGAGCAGAAATCCTGGTAAGGAAAGCAAGGGAATCAGTTTACTTGTGATTTTAATAAGAACTTGATGAAAAACATAAAGACATGAGTAATGGAAGTAGAGGAATTTCATAAGTAAAAGAAGTTAAACCATCACAGGAATTTTTGGCTATAAAATTTAATTTATACATTCATGAACATATCACCAATGTTCATCCCCAAGGTGTCATAAAAATTACCAAGGTTATTCACCAAGGTATCGTGAAACTTGTCATCTCTAGAGATTAAATTATTTACCCAATGAATTGGAGTGATATCAGAGTGCACCCTTAATATGTATTTACATTCATGTGATCCACATAGATTATAATCAAACATTTCATAAATAACTCAAATAGAATAAAAGAAATGGGTTTCATTTCAAAATTGTGATGCTTTAAAAGTGCTTAAAAATAAGATCATTATGTCAATTATAACCCATGGAAAGGGACTGAGGGTTATGTGTATGTCAATTCCAGAATTAAATGCATAATTTTTTTTGTATCTATGAACACCCATATAAATGACATATTTCTGGTTATCCACATAAATAAAATAAGATAATTTCATGAGAGAAATAGAGAGAAAAGTTTAGACGAAAATTTTGGAGCATAATGACTATATAACATGGTTTTAGAAAACATTAAAAAGAGAGGGGACAAGGGTAACCCACTCAAAAATAACCCAAAACATAGTATAAATATAGAATATAATAGAATAAGTTCATGGTATAGAAATTTTAATGACTTACCATATGAAAAGGAAACTTGAAAGAAAATAAAAGATGTGATTTATTTTAAGAAAATTCTGCAACCTAATGACGTCACGTAAAATTTCAGAAAAATATGTTTATGAGAGAAGAAATGGTCTCTTATAATTTGGAGATGAAATGGATTGTAATAAATATATTTTAAAAAATACCCCACATAATGAAATGGAAACTAGAAGACATAACATAAAGGAAGTCATGACTAAAAAAAGGAGGGTGAAAGGTTCCCTTACCTTGAAGAGTAACTTTGAAAGCATGAAGGTTGGGACCTCGGGGATCTTGATGGCACCTTGGGGGGACTTCATGGGAGGTTAAAATGCCAGAGCTTCATTGAGTAGGATTTCGGAATGAATGGAATGAGGAAATGGCTTGGTATTTATAGAAAAAGTGAGGTAATATTTTATTAATTTCCAAAGGACACCTCATCGGTGGTATTTGCAAAACCATGGGCTTTACTATGGTATTTTCCCATGGTATTGGCCACTTAGGACACCTCACAGCATATCTTACTATTCAAAAGTCTACCAGAATGATTACATCATTATTGCATCACTAATGATGTCATTAATCACACTGAAACTTAACACTGTATTTTTGCTATTCACCGAAAAACGAAACAATTTATAAAAATATCATAATTTCACCCTAACCTAATATCGATGCTCTGAATTAAAAAATGAACTCCATTTTAGGGAAATTATTTTCTAAATATTTTTAATTTAATTTTTAAATAAAATCATTATTAATTAAAAAACACTAAAACTATAAATTGTTTTGTAACACCTTGAAAAAGTAATCAAGGTCCCATAAAATTATTGTATAACCATAATACGATAAAGTAACAATTTTTTATGACATTTTATGAAAATAAATTTTTATATTAAATTATAAAATTAATTATAAAATTTTAAATAAAATATTTATGACATACAAAAACACCGAAACTTATAGTATGATTGTTTTTTCCCTTTTATGATGTCTAAATTGTATTTATATATTCATGGGTGAAGTTTCTATTTTTTTGGCTGATTTATTATTTATTACTATTTATTACTATTCATAAGGGTATATCACTATTCATACATTACTATTCTCTAAAAATTAAGTTAGTCATATTTGACACTAAATTTCATACTGGTCACAACTTTAGATGACCATTTTTTTAAAATCATTTTATATTATTAATTTTTTAAAGATTACATAAATATTTTAAAATACCATTTTTTTCAAAATTCATTAGTAATATGGAACCATAAATTCAGCCTACATTTATCATGATATTTTAAATTCATTAACATTTCCATAATAAGAAATAAAAAATTTATTTATACCAAATGATTACAAAAAGTATCTAAGGCCTTTTTACATAACACCTTATAACACCTGCATATAACCTAAGTGTAAGGTGTGCTATGGTGATAGATTCTTGGGGCGGCTCGGACAACATTGCTCGAGTAGTGATTTCTATCATTTTGAACTTCTCCATTAGGTGATTTCGTTCAATATTCGCATGTTGATGATTGGCTTGGGATTGGTCTAGGGAAAAGCCTAGAGATGCTACCTCCTTCCCAAGCTCTGACAGATGGGCTTCATGTGGCCTGAGTCTACTGGATGAGTCCGTCAACTATTCTTTCGATATTAATTAACCATGATCACATGTATTTATAAAATATAATTTTAAAGTTAAGAGTTTAGTTTCCAATGGTCATATAATAGTCAAAACCCAATGGTATCACATCATTAATAAAAAGATATAGTTTTTTGGAGTATAAAATGAAATAACACACAAAATTAGGAAAAAAATATTATTCAAAAGTTTGGGTAGTTACATTGGTCTTCCAAGACAGTTGACTTTATGAACCTTGGCTTTTAATTTGATGTTAAATTATGCTCAAAATCATGTAATGTTTTGTATAAAAGGATATGGTTTCTATAGTGGGTGTCAAAGGAAGTTCTAGATATTTTTAAAGATTAGGAGTAAATCATTTTAGTAAGAACCTTATGGATAATACTAAGTACAAGAAAACATCCAAAGATTTTGGTAAGTATAGATTAAGTGGTTTATATTGAAAATGAATCCCTGTTTGGATATGAAAAAGTAGATGTGGCTATAGAATAGATATATCTAGGGGTAAAATTTGAAAACACCTCTTTGAGCTATACTTGAACAAAAATTAGTGGACGACAATGGGCCTTGATGCACTCCTAGTTTTACACTCCCCTGCGATATTCTTTGGTAAATTCATAATCATAGTGAAAACCATTATTAAGGGAATAAAGAAAACAATCATATAAGAATAAATGTGAGGAAACATATCATTGGTAACCTATATTGAAACCTAGGGAATCACATGTTATAATACACTTTTCCTTTAAGATTTTGTCCTTTTATGTTTAAAGTTTCTATTTTTATGATTAGTAGATAAGTATTAAATACCTATAACTGTACATTCTTCTTCTTAGTTAATGATGGAAAATAGAATAATTCATACCATCAATCAAAGTGATAGGAAATGTGATGATTTTCTTAATGATAGTACTCGTATGATGGGAATGTGTTGTAAAAAATTTATGACAATACATTCTCAGTTGGATAAAGTTATGAATAATAATTTTATCATGTGGAACAACCTCCTCTTCCTAGGGAATAGTATGTTTTCATATAATCCTTTATGTGGAAAAGGCCTCCCATATTTAGTAGATCTTCAGATCCCCTCCTAGTGGAACAATGGATTAACTCAATTGAAAAGATATTATCTGTCCTCCAGTGATCAGAAGAAGATCAATTAGTGTTGGAAGTCTATAATTTTGATAGGGAAGCTGGTCATTTGTGGACACTGATCAAGAATATGAAGTCCCAAGAGTAAATTGATTCCAAGGATTTGGAGGAATTCAAGAAAATATTTTTCAATAAATATTTTCCCTAAACCCTCCATATCAATATGAATAGAGAGTTCCTCAGACTTAGGCCAAAGGAAGATGTTTCCATTGGGGCATATAAAGAAAAATTCACAATGATTGCAACATATGACTCCAGATTTATCATGAACACTGAAATCATGATGGATCTCTTCTTTAGCGGACTAAATCCAAGTCTAAAAAATTATTGGTGATTCGTGACTTTGAAAGTTATGAAGAGATATTCCATTGTTCCCTCAAGGTTGAAATGTAGATCAGAGATTCTCAGTGGTCTCATGGGCCCAGTGAAAAAAATCCAAAAAGAGAGATTCTAATTTGGGTGGTTCAGAAAATAAATCACATGATAGAAAAAGATCAAACATCCCACGTGTCAAAATTATGGGAAGAAGCATCCTTGGAATTGTCTAAAGGGAACCAGGAACTGATTTAAATGTGGGAGAATGGTATATCTATCTAAAAACATCCAAAGTGATATGAAGAATCCCACTCACGAGTAAGAGGAAAGGAAAGTTTATATCAATGATTAGATAATAGTGTAGTGTTTCAACTGCAAGGAACATGGGAACTATGTAAAAAATTACCCTAAGACAAGTGTTGTGAGAGGAAATCAACATCAATCTCCAACGAAAAAAGGAAGGTCTTATGATATCACTACTGATAAAGTGGATCCAGATAACAATTCGGTGACATGTATGCTATTAATTAATTCAATAATAGTGAATGTACTATTTTAATCTGGTTATACGCCTTTTTTATGTCATTCGTGTTTAGTAGAACTATTCAAACATCACCTCAAAATTTGGATGTTGTGTTATTTGTGAGAACCAACAGTGGGGAAATCCTTGCAACCAAAAGTATATAACTCCTCCCTAGAAAATATTTGTTGATTTAACCACCTAGTAAATCTCATCATACTTTCATTAGTGGAGTTCTATGTTATCCTAGGCATGGATTGGCTATCATTATACAAATCCAATATAACCTGTCTAGAAAGGGAGATCACTATTCACATCCGAGAGTATCCTCCAATCCTATAAAAGTGTAAGGAGGAAGATTAATCTCCTTTATAATAATTATCTCAAGTGTGGATAATGTTTCCTTTTGAGAAATCACATCTTGCTCAAATGATTGAGACAATGGATAGAATCATGCTCGAAGACATGGCCATTGTAAGAGACTACACTAATGTATTTCCTCAAATAATTTTCTGGTCTTCCTTCTGATTGAGAGGTTGAGTTTTCAATTGAACTTATTCTTGGATATATACCTGTATCAAATACACCTTATATAATAGCCATCGTAGAGCTGGAAGAACTGAAGAATCAATTACATGAGAATCTAGACAAGGGTTTTATATGTCCAAGTGCTTCACCATGGGGAGCATCACCCCTCTTTGTCAAGAAGAAGGATTGTTCAATGAAACTCTACATTGATTATCATGAGCTCAATAAAGTCATGATAAATAAAATTATCCCCTACCCCAGATAGATTTATTTTTTGATCAGCTATGTTGGGCCAGTTATTTCTCTAAGTGGGCCTTCGGTTGGGATATTACCAATTAAAGGTGAGGAATGAAGATATTCCCAATACTAACTTTCGAGTAAGGTATGTAAACTATGAGTTCATAGTGATGAAATTTGGACTCACTGATGCTCTAGTAATGTTCATGTATTTAATGAATAGAGTATTTAGAGATTACCTCAACAAATTTGTGGTAGTCTTTACCGATGATATTCTAATATACTCCATGATTAAAGAGGAACCTGGGGAGAATTTGAATATTGTGGTAAAGAATTTTCAAAGAGAGAAACTATATGAAAAGTAAATTAATTGTGAGTTATGGATTGAGAAAGTGTTATTCATGGGTATTTTTATCACCAGAAAAGGGATATATATAGATCCTTCCAAGAAAAATGAAATTAAAGAGTGGTCCAGGACAACATCTATAATGAAGATCCATAGATTCTTTAGTCAGGAAAAGTATTACCAATGATTTGTGACGAACTTTTCCTGATTTTAAAACCCAATTACCAAGATGAAACAAAAGGGGGTGAAGTCTTTCTAGACTCAATAATATGAGGAAATCTTTAAGAAGCTCAAAAGGATGCTTGTCACTGCGTCATTACTCACACACCCAACAAGTGTAGAACTCTTTGTGGTGTACAGAGATGCTTCAAAGAAAGGCTTAGGATATGTACTGATGAAAAATGATAAAGTGATAGCATAGGCCTCAAGGTATTTGAAAATCCATGAGAAAAAATATCCCACATTTGATCTGTAGTTGGCAGTTGTGATATTTGCTTTGAAAATATAGAGGCATTGTATCTATGTGGATACGTGTGAGATATATACTAATCACTTGAGTCTCAAATATATATTCAAATAGAAGGATCTTAATATGCACTAGAGAAGATGGTTAGTGGTTATCAAGTATTATGATTTCTCGATCCAATACCATCCTAGTAAGGGAAATAAGGTGGAGGATGCTCTAACTAGAAAGGATCCTCCATCTTTATCACTTATAAGAGTCGAGAAGGATCTAATCTTCATAGATTTTCAGAGGATGGAAATGAGAGTCATTAATGGTGGAACATAATCAATCCTTTATCAAATGGTTGATCAACTATCACTTATGTAGAAAATAAAGGATTCTCAAAGAAAAGATGTGGACATATCTAAAAGGGGTGGGAGATATTATAAATGGGAAATCCTCTGAGTTCAATATTGATGAGGAAAGAGTTGTACTATTTGGGTCATGATTATGTTTAACATCTAATCCAGAGATAAAGAAGGATCTTTTGAATGACCCACATAGATCAACCTTTTCTATTCACCCAGGAAGCACAAAGATGTATCAAGATCACGGAGAGAACTTTTGGTGGGGCAATATGAATTAGGAGATTGATGAATATACATCAAGGTGCCTGGTATGTCAACAAGTGAAGGTTGAAAGAAAAAATTATAAGGGTATGATGCAACCACTATCTATACCAACATGGAAGTGGGAGAATATCACCATAGACTTTGTCACTAGACTTCCAAGGACATCCGACTGAAATAATTCTATATGGGTCATTGTGGATCATCTTACAAATATATCTCAATTTATTGCAATCCCAGAGGACATCTTATTGGATCAAATTTCCTATATATATATATACATCAAAAAGGTGGTAAGTATTCATGGAGTACCACTATCAATTATAGCTGATAGAGATCCTAGATTCACCTTGAAGTTCTGGAAAAGTCCCCAACATGATCTAATAACTGAACTGAACCTCAGTACGGCCTATCATCCTCAAACTGATGGCCTATATGAGTTAATTATTCATACACTAGAAAAAAAATTTACAGCATGTTCTATGGACTTCAAAGTAGGATGGGACCAACATCTTCCACTTGTAAAATTCTCCTACTACAATAGTTTCCACTCCAACTTCTAAATGGCACCATATAAAGACCTGTATGGTAAAAGGTGAATAAAAATGTAATGTTGAGATGAATTCGATGAGTGTATGATTCTAGGACTTGAAATGGTCAAAGAAATAGATTAAAAGGTGAAAAAAATTTAGTATCACATCTAGGCATCCTAATTTCAATAGAATATTTATGCAGACAATCGTCGATAGGACCTTCAGTTCAAAGTTGGAGACATGGTATTCCTCCACATATCTCCATGGAATAAGGTCATGAGTTTTGGGAAGAAAGGAAAGATAAGTCCCTGGTACATCGGCCCCTTCGAGATTCTTGATCGTGGCAGAGCTTTGGTCTATCAACTAGCACTTCCACCTACCATGTCTAAAGCACACAATTTATTTCACATATCCCTCTAAAGTAATTAAATACCATATCCTTCACATGTAATCTATTTATTGTTAGTACAGTTAAATAATTATCTTTCTTATAAGGAGAATCCAGAGAATATTTTGGATTGTAGAGATAAAATTATATGCAACAAGACTACTCACCTGAAAATATTACTGTGTAGGAACCATAAGTATGAAGAGGCAACATGGGAACTGGAAGAAGCAGTGAATAAATATTACCATCCCCTATTTATGTCTTAGAATGTAAAACAAATGTGAGGGAGAAATTTCATAAGGGGGGATGAATTTAATGACCCAATGTTTTATCAATGAAATTCCATTATTTTAATTATGTATTATAGTATAATCACATAATATTAAATATATAACATAGTACAAAACTTATAAATGAAGAATTAGTGAAACAAAATATATCTCTAGAGGTTAAGGAATGTATACCGATGAAATAGTAACTTGACCTTTGGAATAGTAATGTGACCATTATGAATAGTAAACTTGCCAATTGAATAGTAACCTCACTAATGAAAGTATAAAAAATTTCCCATCTTATAAGTGACAATATGATATAATTATATCATATTATAAGTAAGTAAATATTTTAGAAAATATTAACTAAGTGTTAGTATATTTGTAAGTCTTGCATATTTAATTACAATTTTATGGTTAATTTAATAATTTAAAAGTAAATTTATTTTCGTAAAATGTATTCATAAATAATTATTTTGATGACTTATGATTATAATATAATTTTAAGAGACCTTAATTAATTTTTCAAAGTGTTATTAAAAGAGTATTAATTTTAGAATTTGTATTTCTCATAAAAATTATGATTTTAATTAAAAAATAAATTTCACGTATTTAGAAAATTATTTTCTTAAAATGAGGTTCCATTTTTAATTATAAGTTTTAAATAATCATTGGGGTGAATTTTATTTATTTGTTTAAAATACTTTAATTTTTGTGAATAATAAAACATGATAATTTACTATAAAATTTTAATAAATCAATTTCTACATCATGCTTGAGTCATGGATGATATAAATGGCCATTGGATCGAAATCAAATTATCTATTTACTTTGTTTGGACATGATAATCAATACTATCCATAGTCTTGAGAAAAAAATATTAAACTAATGATTAAAATAATGGGAAACCCCTCCTCTCCTCCACTATAAATAGCACCCCTCTTTACCACTTCTCCTCACTCCTCTCAAGCCTTTTTCCTAGTCCAAATTATGATCAAATATCTCCCAAAGACCATCTCACACATCTAACATCCCTTTTTCTCTTTGAAAGACCAAATCCTCTCCCCTAAATAGGTTCTCAAGGAATATATATTCAAGAGTTAAATTATTATTTTCATTTATTTTATTTTCTTTCAAGTTCCCTTGTTTATTTTTATTTCCCCACATCCTATAATAAAAATGTAATAGTGACTCTAGTACCTTACATGTACTATAATTTTTTATGATAATAGAAAAATTAATAGTCATGTATCCTTTCTCCTCCTTTTATATTAGAAATGAAAACACCATCTGAGATGCGTTAATTTATCACATTCAAGGACAACGATTATTCAATTTCTATTTCTATCTTCAATTCAGGTCATGAAACCATTTTGATGGTTGAACCAAACTATAATATATGTATTATAACTTATGTAATTTTCTGTAATATTTTGTACACATGCTATTAATTTATAAATCAAAATTTGTTCGTTGTGATTTAAAACCACCAATTAACCAAAACGGCTATCATTAATGTTTTATATAATGATTCATCTTCACTCCAAATAACCAAATGAGTTTTATAACCATTTACTCTTCTTTAAATTCACTAATAACATACAACTTCAATTTTTTACAACCATTATCATCTTACATGTTTATCCTTACACGTATATAAGTAAACCAATAATGAAAAACATGGAAACAAATGCTCCCAAAATAATGAAATTGAACCTATTAACCCATAAAAAAGGTCATGAATGAACTAAATAATGTTATAATAAATAAATTACATGAATAATATGTTTTTTAAATGTTAATTATTGAATTTAATTTGGTTTTATGGTACATTAAGATCAAGTGATAGACACTACTGGACTTAAGGTATGGGATTCTACTCAAACATTCGTTATTCCTTTAGGTTGCACTATCTTTCTTTTTACCCAAATGAAGTTATCTGTTATTTTTATGTACATATTAGAAAATTCTAGATAAATTCTCCAAAAAAAATTTTCATGTCCATTCATCATTCTCTTTTGGGGATATATATTTTTTAAGTGGTTTCCTCCTCAATACTTCCTGAAAAGAAAACCCGTTTAAGGGAAATTTGTGGATTAATACCCATTTCTAAGTAAACTATATAATCTATTTTTAAAGCCATAATTATTTTTATAAACCAATATTTTTATTATGAAAACCTTATTGGTTCACTTCTGGTTTTATATAAAATATTATTCCCTTTTATATTTCAAAAAGTGTTTTAATTCTAAAGTTTGTTAAGTACTCTTTTGTACATGTTAATACTTCATGTTCAGATCACTTTTCATGATATATCCCTATACTACCCTATGATTTTCCATGCATTATCTAATTCCTTTCATTAATGTAAAATTTTATAATACTTCCATTTGTTATGCTTTATAACATGATTACGATACCCAATTCTTACTATGGGTAACCCTTATGTGTATGTATGATTGATTATGTATGATTATATATGTGGGAAGAGTATTCATGGACATGTTATGAGGGGTGATCCTAGATATTTCACTAATTAATTGGTTAAAGTTGAGTCTTTTGAGATATTTTGTGCAACTGTCTTGGCGGTTATCCTTGAATAATGCTACCATGTGCAACGGTTTTGGTGGTTAGCCATGAATTGTGCTCCTCTATGTGCAACGAGACTTGACTCATGCAAAATTCATGTTTTATGTTTCTTCTAAATTACTATGACTCGATGATTATATGATCCTATGTTTATATGTTATGATTACATATGTTCCATGTTTTTTATATCATTATGTCATGCTTCTAACCCATGTGCTGAAGCTTTATTCTTATGTTTATTCACTTATTGGGATTTTTTTCTCATCCCTTTGTTCATGTTATCCCTAGGTTGTCTTTTGAGGATGTATGAGCACAGTTGAAGTTAGGATCTGTTATGAATATTAAATAAATAAATATTTCATTTAGTCCCATGTTTACAATTTTATTTATCTAGTATTCCAGACACTAGACTTTACGATTCTTGGATTTAATATAATGTTTAATTATGCTTAAAATCATGTAATATTTTATATAAAAGGCTAGGGTCACTATAGTATTCGGGTCAGACCAAAAGCACATGAGTGTGGGGAGAGTTGGTAGTATAGTTTATAGTAATGAGTTTAAAATATTCATGTCTTTTGAGGATAAAGGGGGTGGTGAGGGGTGGTATTTATACTTTAAGAGGGGATATTTTAAGTGATTAAATAATGAATATTTTATATTTAAAGCCAAAATCATTTATGTGGAATTAATTCCAACAAATTTGGAAGATAATTATTGTTTTAATGGCTGGTTAATGTCTATAAAAACGTAAACCACCCATTAAATGTTGTAATTTTTAGTTATTTTATGCTTTTAACTTTTAACTTTAACCCACTACATTGTTTTACCTAAACTACGATAAGGTTTATTTCACCACGGTAACATTTGTATACCAAGGAAAGAAAAATTACCTTATAACCAGATTTTGAATTCTTAATTATAAATATTGAATCCATTTTTATAAATTAAAAACATAGAACTTTTAAAATTACATTTAAAATTAAACCGTCGAAACATAACAAAAATTGTTGTTTTGGAAAAATGAGTTTTTAATCCCAAAACTTTACTTATACAAAAATAAGGTGTAAATAATTTTTAATTGTAATTAATTGTATTATATCTAAAATATAATTAACTATGTTAATTTTAGATCAATTTAAAATCATAAAATGACTTTAAAATTCAGAGAGAATGAGTATTTTATAAAAATTTGAATTTTAACTACTCACTGAAAAATTAATCTTTTCAAAAAATTATAAAACATTAATCTTAACATAATTTTGACATGATGAATCAAAATAATGGTGTTAATTTTATCAAAAAAAAATCTAAAAGTTTAAAATAATAATTATATTTATTTTTCTCATAGAAATTAATAAAAATTACTTTTTTTTATAAAACATATATTTGGAGAACAAAATGACCTTACTAGAAATTTTGTGTATATTAAAAATAATTAATTAGTATATTAATAATGAGTTGGAAAATTATATATTTCATAATGTGGTTAATACTATTCATTCATTCCAATTTTATGACTATGTTATAATAGTCGTGTTAAAATAATAATATTTTGGAGTTTTTTTAAGCTAGTTGTTCTCTACAAAGTAATCTATTAAAGAGATTTTATTTTTTTTTAAAAGTTTAAAGGAATAAAATATGGTGGTATTACATTCTATCCCCCTTAAAATGAATTTTTCCCTCAAATGTTTTCACTCATATACAAATAGATTAGGATGCATCTTCCTCATAACATCCTCAAGCTCCCATATAGCTTCCTTAATTTGATGGTTCCACCATAAAGCATTAACAAGATGAGTGGTATTGTTTTGTAGAACATTATATTTACAATACATAATCTCTACCAATTTTTCTTCATGAGAAAAATATTTATTCAGTAGTACAACCTTTGAGATTAGTACATGTGAAGGATTAGGTATGTACTTCCTCAGGAGAGATATAGGGAACACCTCATAAACTTGAGATAGATTTGGTGAAAGATCTAATCAGTAAGATACCATCATGATATGATCAAAATTTTCAACAATAAAAAAATTATCCTTGATAATTTGAAATTGAACTTTGAAAATAAAAGGTGGATGATTGAAAATTCCTTTGTGGGAAACCCATGTTTTAAAAAGGGTTAGTAAAACATCCTACTAAAAAGAGGGAAAGTAAAAGACAAATATCACTACCAAACTAGGATTCCTATTAGGATAATATTAGTGGAAAATTAAAATATAAACATAGAAGACAATTTTATCTATAGAAAACATGGTCATTAAAATGTTAAGGACCATAAAACCATAGACCAAGTAGTTCTATAAAAGGTCATTGATATCATCATAAATTATGAGAATAAGACAATATTTTATTTCAAAAGAACTTTAGATAATATACTTACTTGATTTGATCTCAAAAATACAATCCCACTCTTTGGTTTTCCATCATCAATGTATGCTTCATTTCTTACTCTACAAAATGAATTTGAATTTTTAATGTTTCAAGAAATAGTGGATTATAAGGATCATAATGGAATGAAAAGTAAATCCTTTTGACTCCAGTGATCATAAAAAAATAGTCAGTTCAGGTTTTCCAATATGAATAAATTTTCATAAGGTTATATAAAAAATTAATATCTATGAAATCATCTAATGTTCAATATAAACCATTATGTAATTAGTTAACCTTACAACACTTCCAAAATTCATAATTTAATGGAATAACACTATATTTACAAAATAGACATATCATTAATTCACATATATCACAAAGTGTCTCATGATTTTTACATACCAAACATGTGCATACATTCATCATGTATTCTCTTGAAACATGGTAATAACCTGAATTTACCGTAAAACTTTATTAAAAACATAAATTCTTCCTTAACCATTAAATAAAACATAGATTATTGGACATCTTCATTAAATCCAAAACATTTATGTAAATTTCATCAAGGATATCATAAAAAAAAATTCAATAAATCCTTTATCAGTTATGAGGTTATGAATAATTTCCAATTTACTAAATCCATATCAATCATCTCTTTATCCAAAACAAAACATCATTATCTCAACATCAAGAACATATTAAGGGTTATCATTCCCTTATCCATATGTTTTCCATGAATATAACCTTTCCATTAAATTACCTTTTCATTCCATAAGAATCACTAAACATATCCTTTCAAATCCTTGCAGAACAATAATTTTATATTTCACGATTCATATAAAAAAGTCATTTAACTCCAATACATAAATACTTCATTCATTCTTCTTCCTTATCAAAAAATTAACGAGGTTTCATAATCATTTTCTTTAATAACTCTTTAGTTTTATATGTAATACATAGTACCTTTATCATATTTGGTATAACTATTAATTATACCATAGTGATGATTCTCTTTATGGGCCTTCCACTTAAGAAATTAATTCGCATAGTGCCCTAACTGCTTACACTTGAAGCACTAGAGTGTAGGTGGTGAATTAGTTGGTTTCCTCTTCACTTGTATTTCATTAAATAAACCATTAATCACATTTTTTAATTTTTTGGATTTATGAATTGCCCTTATAAATTTAAATCAAATCCCAATTACATTCAAGTAATTTCTTTGATTCTTATTCATGAATTTTGGGAATATAGCAACCTAAATCTTCTTTCCTCCATGGTCTCCATTAACCAAACTCTTAGCGAACTATATTCTTCTCTTATTTGGTGATTCCATGTTTAAGAACCCAAATCTCCATTTCTGGTATGGATATTTATTTTAGGTTGTTTTTTAGGAAAATAAAGTTTTGTACATTTTTTATGTACATGTCGTGTACTCTTGAGTACACGTCGTGTACCCAGTTTCCATGTGTAGTCATGTACTGGCCATGTAAAGGCCATGCACACGGCCTTGTTGGTGACCTAGCAGACCACCTAATGTGTAGGCTCGTTGAGTCTAGTACACAGCGTGTACATTAAATGAACATGTTGTGTACTTTTATTTTTAATTGATGGATCGAAGCATGGTCACGTCTCATCTCCAAAACCATCTTATTATTCCTGTATTTCATACAGGAGAGTGACGAGATAGATGCGAACATCAAACCACTACCGTTACACTATCCGAGCTCCAGTTGAGAAGCTGACGAGTGTGTTGGATTCCCAGTAGTGAGTTCTCTCTTTCCTTAAAGCCTCTCTTCCTGATTTCCCCTCTCCCTTGAGTTATCCATGGTTGAAATATTTTAAATTTTTTTTAGATATACGTCATTCTAGGACAATTAAAGGGCTGATATTCTAGAGTGTTCATCGCAAAACATCAAGGTAGGTGGTTTGGGCCTTTCTTTGATAGTATTTATATTATACGAGCTTAAAGTGACAAATAACCATGTTTGGGTATTTTGTTTTTTGTTTTTGACCCTGTTTAATATCTGATATGTATTGGTTGATGGATTAAGGGTTGTTTCCTATGAATAAGATTGTATACCCTTGTTTATGGTACACCCCATGGGTGTGTTCCCTTATTTGACTATTATTGGTTGTTTGGACTAGTTTTCCTATGAGTCATATTGTATTTCCATGCCTTGAGTTATTTAGGATGGAGTTGTTTGGTTATATATGATTCCTATTATATGCTTAGATTAAATTTGATCCATGTGATAGTTTGAATTTCATGTATATACTTTAATGAATATTGTATGCATGTTGATCTTCCAATAGACCGTAAGAGCCTTGGACTCGAAAAACTGTTGGGGTTTCCATGTTTATTTACATTGGAACATGAGAGCCTTGGAGTAAACTTTGACCCAAGGGTATTGATTGTGAGAGCTACCAAGGAGGCTGTTTATAATTATTTATGCTACGTTGACCCAATGGGTATTGACCGTGAGAGCTACTCAAAGGTCATGTATAATTTATTGATGCCAAGTGGACCCAGGAGTATTGACCATGAGAGTTGTCCTGGTGGTAATTTTCATTTGATTAGTGCTATGTTAAAAAAAGGGTTAGACCGTGAGATATTTCCCAAAGGGTTATTATAAATAATTGAATGATTGTGACAAGTCTGCCAAGCTGAAGCACAATATTGGACCCGGTCTTGCCTGTTTGTTTATATGGTATTATTAGATGTTTGTTGTTACCATTATATAGGGGGATACAAAGATTATGCTATATCCTAAGGTTACATTATTAAATGTATTGAATAATTAATAAATGTAAATGAATTTAATTGGAAAACTGTAGGATTTTTTACTATCGAGTACTTCCTAGTTTATTTCTCATTTAGCATATTGTCTGCTATATATATTCACTGACTATTAGGAACATATATTTTGGTAGTTGACTACTGGGATTCATCTCACTCCCTATTTGGGTCATGATTTTAGACCCAAACATATTATATGGTTGTAGGTTTAGATAAGGGAAAGCACCCTTCTTCATCATGTACTTGATTGTTGTTGGAACTAGAGAGCATGAGACCAAGATGAGGCTTGTGATTCTGTTGGAGTTTACTATTTTCCATATGTTTGGTTCGGTAATGTATTTCAAACATTGTGACTTGTTTGTATTTTTTCCTATATACATGTGACATTAAAAATTTATTTATATATGTTTTAGTTTTTTATACTATCAGTCTTCCGCTGTTTAATTCTATTGTATGGTATTACTGCTTCTGTTACTGTTTAATATTTGTTTCAACTGTGTTACTCTTCCAATGAGGGAAGAGTTTCCCCACTATCACACCTAAGGCCCTCACTACTAGTCAGAAGATTCTGGCATTCGGGGAAATGCACTAGAGGCCACGTGACCAACCAGGTACGGGGCACCTTTGGGTGGCACCCAGAAATGGAACGTTACAAAGTGGTATCATATGAGTTTCTTTTCTACTTTGTCTTACTATTTGGAGCCTATAGACAGGTATATGAATGAATAGGTAGTTGGTAATAAATTTTTCTCATGATTAGCTGACTCGTTTATAGGGAAAATCCAAGTTACCTTAAAAATTACAATTTTTATGGTTTTTCAATTGTTACAGTTGATTTGATTTCATCGTTGGGTGATTCACTTGCTTTTTGTTTTTTTCATTGATATTATTGTGGTTCTATTTCTGTTGTAACCTGATGAGATGAGGGTATGCCATCTCATGCATCATATAGGCACTTGTTAAATATCACATTCCAGTCTTTCTTTTCATGCCATCTAGGGTGAATATTGATTGCATGTTGTTTTGGTAGTTGTTGTGCTAGATATGCATGTTGTTGTGATATATGACATGGTATAATACCTACTATTTTGATAGGGTATTGGAATATGTAATGTTTCATTTGTATGGACACTATACTTTGATCCCTGAGGTGTTATGGGTCCTTTTGGATCAGAATTTGGTGGATCATATTTGAAATTTAATTTAATTTTGTCAAGTTATTATATGAATAAGGATTCCAAACATTGATTCATGGGAGTATGGGCTCTCACGGGTTGGAATTGTTCATGACTTGGACTAAATTATAAGTTTTTAAGGGTTCCAAAGAAGTTTTAGAGGTATACTATCTGGAAACCCAGACAACACGACCTGTGGTGTAATGAAAACACGCCATATGTTCTTCTGTTCTGTAAGAAAAAACTTTTCTTAAATACACGTTGTGTACTGGGAGTACACGTCGTGTAGTTCTTGACCATGTGACTGAATGAGTGAGTAGAGACACGGGGTTAGGAAACTTTTGGTAGAAGATTTCATGTCTGGATTGTACACACCGTGTGGTGAAGGACCATGTATCCAGCCATGTGACCAATGACACAGGTGGATGAAACTTAGGTTGTACATACCATGTCTAGCTTGTACATGTCATGTAGTTATCAAATGTGTATTCAGCCATGTAACCAATGACATAGGTGGTTATTACTTAACTAGTACACGTCGTGTCTAGTGTGAACATGTCATGTAGTGTTACATAGGAGAGATCCGTGTAGTTCTAGATGTGTAGAGGAACTTTTGAAGGAGGAAAATTCTAGTACATGTCGTGTATTATAGGGAACATGCCGTGTCTATGGGTGTTATATGAACTGGTTTGGAAGAGGTACACGCCATGTTAAAAGCTTAAGGTAACACGCTGTTTAAGGGTTATACATGCAATGTAACCCTAATTTTGTAAAACTTGAATGTTTCTTATCTTGTTCCTTCTTGAACATCTACGTTATTGTCCTTGATAATCTTGAAATGAGGTGTACGATGAACCTTGAAGAGTCATTCCACCGAGACGTCCATTGTTTTTATGCCAGATATAGGGAAATAATCATTCTCTGGAACTTGTAGATCAGGGACTACCAGAAGATCCTCCCATCGTGTCTATCTTAGAACCAGCTGTTATACTAGACAGAGGTGATGATGCACAGTTTTTTGAAGGATTTATGAGGATAATGCAGAATTTTTAGGGAGCACCACATATTTCCTTGACTATGAAATAGTTGACATGGGTGTTCCAGTAGCATCATCATCCCACTTTTTTATGGGATGGAGGACCAAAGGCTTCAGAGTCATGGTTGGAGGCCATGCTTGTTATCTTTCAGAATTTGGAGATGCCTCTGGATAGGAGGGTGAATCTTGAGACATACATGCTACGTGATTACTCCAAGAGATGGTGGGATGTTATCTCATAGGTGGGATGTCATCGAGATATGGTTTTGGAAGATTTTAAAATGACATTCAATGATTACTTTTATTGAGAGACGTTGAGGGAAGATCGATCCCAATAGTTCATAGATTTAGAGTAGGGTGCTCTTTCATTGATGGAGTACTCTTCTCATTTTACAGATCTTCATAGCATCGCACCAATTCTAAGAGGTGATGAGTTATTTTTGGCTATAATGTTTGAGGATGGTCTTAGGTATGAAATATGATCTTAGGTGAATATCATTAGGTTGACCTCAGTGATGTCTATAGTGAATCAAGTGCTGATTACCGATCGCAATCTGAGGGAGTTGGGAGCTGTGAGCCAAGGTGGTTCAGCATCCAAGGATGGTACTCCTTCGACTGATAGTAGGAAATGATTTAGGGAGCAATGGAATGGTGATTCTAGTAGAAAGGATGTATCTAAAGGTAGTCAGGTGAGGTGATACCAGTGTGGGAAGAGTGGGCACATGAGACCTCAGTGCTCGAGAGTCCCAGTTGAGTATCGAGATTGCGAAAAAATGGGTCATCATTAGCATTTTTCTGGTTCTTCTCACTAGAAGCTAGTGAGAGGGGATCTGTTATGAATCCACATTCAGGAGAAGGACCACCACTTTCTCCTCAGTCAGGGAACTGGAGTTCATCAGGCCATTTAGGATGAGATGGAGGTCATGGCCATAATAGTTAAGCTACAGGTTTTCAGCGACCGCAAGGTGGATCAGCTCAGGGTTGCAGGGTTGTGGTATAGGTCAGAATTTTGTGGTGGATCAGACCCAGTAGGAGAAAGATCTTAGACCTTATACTGTTACAGTTATGATTCTAGTTTCCATAGTTTTATCTTCTTCATTTTTTGATATCGGGGCTTCCCATAGTATCATATCTGTTGTTGTTGTTGTGGAGAGCCTTGGGACTTTTATATTTACTTATTAGGATGTTATGATGCTAGGAACACTCTTGGGGATTAGTACGGCTAGTGTACTTTAGTGCATGTAGTGCCCTCTTGACTTTGTTGAGTGTCACTTCTTATGGGACCTATATTTCTTAAAGATGATATGCATCGATGTTATTCTTAGAATGGATTTCTTAGTCTCTTTTTACACCTTTGTTGACTGCTATCACCATAAAGTGAGTTTCACATCCCCAGAGGGTGGGTCTTTTCTACACAAGGGTTAATGGGATGTCCAGGTGATCAGAACTGGACCCAAGCATCATGGGTTGGGTGGAATTACGGCCCAGATTACTAGTTTATTTCTAGAAGACTAGGAGACTTCACAGACTAACATTCCTCCAATGGTGGATCGTTTTAGAGATGTCTTTCTAGACAGCTTTTTAGGTTTACCTCCAGATAAATAGGTTGATTTCTCTATTGAGAATATACCAGAAGTGGCACTGATGTCCATTCCTCCTTATATGATGGCTACACCATAGTTATAGGAGCTCAAGAAGCAATTAGAGGAGTTTCAGGCAAAGGGTTCCATCCAACCCATTAATTCTCTCTGGGGTTCGCATGTCCTTTTTTCAAAAAAGGTGGATGGTACCCTTAGACTTTGTGTGGATTATCAGAAGTTAAACCATTTTATGGTCAAGAATCTATATCTATTACCAAAGATTTATGATCTATTTGATCATATTAGAGGAGCCCGGGTGTTCTTGAAGATTTAATTGAGATCTTTTTATCATCAACCATGCATTATACCATATGATATACCTCCTACATCCTTTCAAAGTAGGTATGGTCTATATGAGTATTTGGTTTTGTTATTCGGTCTCACGAACGTTCCAGCAGTTTTCATGGAACCATAAACCAAGTGTTCCATCCTTACTTGGATTATTTTTTGGTAGTCTTCATGGATGATATCTTAGTGTACTCTCAGACTCAACATGACCATGTCGTCCATCTTGATGTCCTTTTGAGTATACTAAGATAGCATCAATTATATACTAAGCTCTCAAAATAATACTTTTGGATGGACCAAAATCACTTATTGGATCATGTTATCTCAGAGACAGAAGTATTATTAGTCTCTGAAAAAGTGAGATCAGTAGTTTTCTAGGAGCATCCGTAGAACTTCTTTGAGTTATGAAGTTTTTTTGGGCTGTCTGGTTACTACATACTCTTTATTTGGGACTTTTCATGGTTATTAGTGCCACTGACGAGCCTAAAAATGAAGGGTGAAATGTACTTGTGGATAGATTCATGTGATTCATCTTTTCAGGAACTGAAAGTGAAATTGAATCCATCGCCGATACTAGTTTTCTCAAAGTTGGGAAAGAGTTACACTATTTACTCTGATGCATTAGGTATTGGGATGGGAGTAGTTCTTATATAGGGGGATGGAGTCATTGTGTACGAGTATCATCATTTGAGGCCACATGATAGGAATTACTCAATGCATAATCTTGAGTTTTTTGTAGTTGTACATGCTTTATGTTGTTGAAGACACTATCTTTTGGGAGGGAATTCTATGGTGTATATTGACCAAAAAAGTATCAATTATATATTTACTAAGTGAGATCTTAATTTTAGACAGCAAAGGGGGGTTGAGTACCTTCGGTCTTTTGACTTTGACCTTGCCTACACATATAGGAATGGCAATGTAGTGGCTGATGCATTGAGTAGAAAGACTCAGATAAAAGAAATTCAAGAGGTCAGTAGTGAGTGGAAGTTTATGGATATATTTTCTAAGATTCATTTGGAGGTGCATGAAATATAGGGGTAGACATTTATTTCTTATATATTTGTTACCTATACTCTACTAGATCAAGTGCGAATGAGGAAGCTATCAGATTCCAAATTCCTAGTCCTATGGGAGAGTGTGTCAGGAGAGGAACCTACTCTTGGGTGGATCTTAGACAACGATGATATCTGTAATTTTCATGGGTCTGTATGGGTGTCAGCAAACATACGTGAGGAGTTGATTCAATATTTTCATTCCTCAATTTTGGCAGTTTATCCTGGTGTCACCAAGTTGTATTTTGATCTACACCATTAGTATTGGTGATTAGGTATGAAGAGAGATGTTTCTGGTTTTGTTAGGAGGTGTTCTACCTGTTAGCTGGTGAAGGTGGATCATCAGTGATTGGTAGATATTTTACAGTAGTTACCCATTCCCGAGTGGATGTGGGATGATGTCTTTATTGATTTCGTTACAGTTTTACCGAAGTCACCTCTAGGTAATGATACAGTTTGGGTTTTCATTGACAGACTCATGAAGTTTTCACACTTCATACCAATCAAGGAAACCATAAGTGTTGATGAGCTTGGAAGGTTGTACATCTTAGAGATTGTACGGTTTCATGGGGTTCTACACTCTATCATTTCATATAGAGATGCATAGTTTACTTATCTTGTTGGGAAGGGAATACAGAGGGCTTTGGTTACATAGATACTTCTGAGTACAACTTACCATCCCCAGATAGATGGCCAGTCCGAGCACATAATTCTGATTTTTTAGGGCATGCATCAAGCATGAGTCTTGTATTTTAAGGGTTCTTGGGAGAGACATATATCCCTAGTGGAGTTTCCTATAATAATAATTTTTAGGTAATGATTTAGTTGGAACCTAATGAGGATTTATACATTAGGCCATGCTGATCACCCCTATGTTAGCTAGAGGCCGGAGAGGCAGCTATGTTGGGACCTCATCTTATCTAGGAGACCACTAAGTAGGTGGAGTTGATTTGGAAGAGGATGGATACTGCACAATCTCAGCAGAAATCTTATGTTGATCAACAGATATGACCTATGTATTTTAAGGTTAGAGATCAGGTTCTCTTATGTGTCACACCGAGGTTGGGACACAGGAGGATCATGAGATAGGGGAAGCTTTCACTAATATACATTGGGCCATTTGAGGTTTTGGAGAGAGTGAGACTAGTTACATATCAGTTGTATTTACCTCAGAGGTACCGGGTTATGCATGAAGTCTTTCATGTTTCTTAGCTATGATGTTACTTTTCAAACCTATATCACATTTTTCAACCTAAGGAGGTTGAGTTGGAGGTGGATACATCCTTTCAGGATCAACCTATTCAGATTGTGGATCGCATCATGAAGGTTCTCTGTGGTGGGTATGTTCCTCTAGTATGGGTGATATTGTATCATGGGTGAGTACAAGATGAGACTTGGGAGAGGGAGGCGGACATACGATCCTAGTGGCCTAGGTTTATTGAATTTTCTTCTAAACCACCCTTGGAAGTGATATTCAGGGACAAATGTTTTTAAGGGCGGAAGTTTGTAAGAACCTGGATCTCTATTTCCGGTATGGATCATTATTTTGGGTTATTTTTTAGGGAAAAGAAAGTTTTGGAAATTTTATAAGTATGCTTCATGTACTATTGAGTACATAATGTGTACCTAGTTGTCGGGTGTGGCCATGTAATATCCATGTGACCGCTGAGTTCATGGTCGTGTGGGTGACCTAGAAGACCACCTAAATTAGGGGCCAGTTGAGGCTAGTACATGGCATGTACATTATATGAATAGGCCATATACTTTTCTATTTAATTGATGGATCAAATCAAGGTCATGTATCATCCCCAGAACCATCTTCCTCTTCCCATGTTTCATATAGGAGATAAATGAGATAGCAGAGAACGTCTAACCCCTATCATTCCTCCATCTGAGCTCTGATTAAGACGCTGTCAGGTGCGTTGGATTCCCACTGGTGGGTTCTCTTTTCCTAGATCCTCTCTCCCTAATTTTTCCTCTATCTTAAGTTATGAATGGATGAACAATTTTAACCTTTTTGTAGATCTATGTCATTATAGGATGATTCATGGTCCGATGTTCTTGTGTGTTCATCATACAACATCGAGGTAGGCGGTTTTTGCCTTTTTTATAGTATTTGTATTATATGCACATAAAATGATGAATACCCATGTTTGGGGTATTGTGTGTTTTGGATTTTAACCATTTTTAATACTTTTGGTGGGTTGGTTGATTGATTAAGGATTGTTGACTATGCATAAGATTGTATACCCATTTATATGAGACACCCCATGGGTGTATTCCCTTGTTTGACTGTTATTGTTCATTTGGCCTAGGTTTCCCATGAGGCATACTGTATTTCCATGACTTGAGTTGTTTAGGATGGATTTTTTTGGTTATATATGATTCATATTTTATGCATTGATTAATGTTTATCCATGTGATTGTTTGAAGTTCATGTAGATCCTTTAATGAATGTTGTATGGGCATAGATCTTCCAATGGACCATGAGAGCCTTGGACCAGGAAAATTGCGGGGGGTTCCATGTTTATTTTCATAGGACTATGGGAGCCTTGTTGTAGACTTTGACCTAGGGGTATTGACTATGAGGATTACCCAGGAGGTTGTTTATAATTATTTATACTACGTTGAACCAAGGGGTATTGACCGTAAGAGTTTCCCATAGGTCATGTATAATTTATTAATGCCAAATGGACCCAAGGGTTTTGACCGTGAGAGCTGCCTAGGTGGTTGTTTTCATTTGAATAGTGTTATGTTAAACCAAAGGTGTTAGACCTTGAGAACTCTCCCATAGGGTTGTTGTGAATAATTGAATGATTGTGTTGAGTCTACCAAGCCAAAGCACGAGCTTGGAAATGGTATTTCTCGTTTGTTTAGATGGTCTTCTAAGATTTTTATTGTTACCATTATACAAGGGGATATAGAGGTTAGGCTAGATCTCGAGGTTTTATTATTCAATGGATTGAATAATTAATAAATTTAAATGAATGTAATTGGAAAACTGTAGGATTTGTTACTTTTGCGTACATACTACTTTATTTATCATTTTTCATATTGTCTATTATATATATTCACTGACTGTTAGGCACAAATATTTTGGTGGTTGCCTAATGGAATTCATCTCACACCCTATTTGGGCCATGCTTTTGGACCCAAATAGATTATATGGTTAAAGTTAAAGATAAGGGCAACCACCCTTCTTCATCATGTACATAATTCATGTTGGTACTAGCGAGCATCGGACCAAGCTGAGGCTTGTGATGTTGTTGGAGTTTATAGTTTTCTATACTTTGGGTTCAGTAATTTATTTCCAGCATTGTGACTTTTTAGGATGTTTTCATAGATACATGTGACATGCATCATTTATTTATATATGCTGCCGTTTTCTATACTATCAGTATTCCATTTTTTACTTCTGTTGTATGGTATTACTTCTTCTATTAATATTTACTATTTTTTCTACTATGTTACTATGCCAATGAGGGAATATTTTCCCCACTATCACACCCAAGTCCCCCACTTCAAGTCGGAATCCTCTGGCATTCGGTGAAATGATCTTGAGGCCATGTGACCAACCAGGTACGGGGCACCTTTGGGCGACACCCAGAACCTGGGCATTACACCAAAATTTGGTAAGTGCATTATTTTAATTATGTTATCTAATGACTATTTTGGTACAATATCATTTACTTCAGTCATAAACAAAATTGACTATTCATCAGAAAATTATCCATCACATTAAATGTTAACATAGTTCCTTATAGTTCCCACTGTTAACTATAACCAAAAAATAATTGTGTGAGAAATACTAATCATATTGTAAAAAAACAAAATCAAGGGAAACCAATTATAAAGATTCATTCTATAACACCTTAGGTTTATCTTAATATATTCATGCTCATTTCAAAATCTCTAAGATTGAAACCAAGACTTACCCTTATGGATCTTACTATGGTTTTCTCTTCATAGTTTCCAAAGGTTAACTAAATCTTTCTTTGATTCAAACTATAATGACTCATTCTTTTTCATTCACAAATATTACATCTAAATAGAGGAATATTTATTACATGAAATAACAAAACACACTAGAACTCTATGGGTTTAGTGTCTTTGGAAACACGAAAATATATAAAATATTGTTCATAAAATATCTACATCATCTTTCTTATTTTTTTCATAACTATAACCCTTTGTTATATATCGTACTTAATACCTTTATTCATATCTTCTGGGGAAAAATAAGAAAAGGGTGATCTCAGATGCTCAATAAGGTTAAAAAATGTAGATATCAATCATAACATGAGCATAAGGGAATAAAAACATGAACCAAAAATTTGAAAATTAAACCCTATATTTGAAAGATCATAATATTTAGTCATGAAATAAATCATAGAAGTTCATAAGTTAGGAACCATAAAATATCATGAGCTATGAGGAAATAAACTTTTCTTAATATATGGAATTTTGGCATGCACATAAGAATATAAAATCATTACCTTAGTAGTCAAGGATCATTTCCAAAAATATATAAGGGAACTCAATGGGTGGATACATATCTGGGAAAGGACACACCACCATCCCCAGTGGAATCTATTTCCCCATAGTTGAATGGGTTCACTTCCAAAACCATTATAGTAGTAAAGGTTCACTCTAAAGAACATCATAATGGAAAAATTCTCTTACTGAACCATGGTCACTTCCCATTCCTGTCATGTCTTACTAAACTGAGTTCACTCCATGTTCTAGTTATATCATAATAAAACAATTTCACTTCTAGTTTCAATCATGGATTCCTGAATTGAGTTCAATTCCCTTTTTAGTCTTGTTTATCTCATGAGATATGGATCATTACCCAATACATCATAGAGAGATATAGGTGAAACTCAGCATTGGTTATAATGTAACCATTGTCCATAGTTATAAAAAAACCACCATCCTTGGTTATAATGTAAAAAAATTCACATAATCAAAAACCACACATATGTGTACCATAAGCACATATGCCATTCATCATATCATAACACATGTAAAGGAATTAGTCTCATAAAAATTTCATCATAACATAACTCCTGGAAAAGAACCAATTTTCATAAACAGCATTCCATAAAACAATAAACCATATAAAGTAAGAATAAGGATTATAACCATCAAACTAAGTCCCCATTAAATCATAATAATCATGAAATAATGTTATATTAGATGGAAAATTGATTTTAGAAGACAACGTGAAATAATAATTTATAAAAATAACATTAACATTTTTTAATTATTTATTCTTTAAGATATGTGAAATTCTAAAGGAAAACATTAACATTTAAAAGAAAAATATATGATTTTAAAATAAACATCAAAGAATTAGGGCATTATAGTGGGTGGGAAAGCCTCTCATGTTGGATAAGTTAAAAATTCATTCCTTCGATATCTTTGTCTGAATAATCTCAAAGATATCGATTTAGAAATTGAAAAAAAAACAATCATTTCATAACATTTTGTAAAAAGTCAAGCATGAGTAAAAATGAATTTAAAAAAACATGAGAGAATAGTAAAAACATTTTTCAAAATAATTTTAGAAAACTTGGACATGGAATAAAAAGGGTGATTAAAGGGATACATTAAAAAATAATTTTTAAAAGAAAGTCTGTTACAAATATCATATCTTTGAATTGAGAATTATTAAAATGAATCCATTATGTGTATCAGATATAAATACACATAAAAAGTGTAAATAAAAAATAATATAATAAAAATTCATCTCACACATAATCTTAACATGTAATAATCAAGGAATCATAATTTTCACCAAATAGATGGAAATTGAGTTTAGAAATCACATACCTCCTTATAACCAGTCGAATACTATGCCCCGTAAAAGTAATAATTATCAAATGGAACATTTAATAACATGAATAAAATTATATTTGTGATATGATATATCAAAGGGTGGTATATTCACTATAAAAAATAAATAAGTGGTGAATATTTTATATATCTAATTGAAGAAAAAGTGAGGTGAGAAACCCATACCACACACTCCCTTTTAGTTATTTACATTAACCTACTATATAAAGGATTAAATAATGTTAATAAATAATTGAAGAACCACATTAATATTTATAATACCTTATATGAAACTTTTATAACATCTTACCACCCATTCATTAATATTATTTTATTATTTTCATTATTTTGAGGGTGTTCGTTGCATGGTTTCATGGTTGGTGCATTTGTGTATAATTATGGATTTTATTTTTAAATAGAAATAAAAAACTGTATGTGAAATAATACAATATTAATTCACTTATATAAGTTTTGATGTTCTTATATGTTATTTTTATTCCTGACATGTGGATGATTCAATTAATAAAATGGTAATCATAAATGTTTTGTTTAATTTGGTGTTTTTTCCAACCATCATGAACTAGTTATTTTATTTAATAATATGTATATATACTAGTTAGAGAATATGAATTATCTTCTAATATAACTATTAAAATCAGATATAATGAGAATAATAATTGTATGACCATTTTTTAAGGCGGTAATGGAAAATGAAAAATCATTATCCACTAAGACGATTAACCGCCATAATTTGGACAATGGTTTAGTTTCATTGAATAAGAGGATGTAGTAAAGGAGATATATATAATATATTAAATTAGAAACAGAACATTCCATTGTATACATGATATTATAGTTATTTTTATTTTATGGATGAATTGGGTGAAGAGAAGGTAGAAAAAGAATATAAATCAAAAGGGGTTGTTTGAGAAAGTCACCTCAAGAATATCACCTCCTTGAAAGTCCCATTAAGGAACTTGGATTTGGAGACTAGGTCAGACTAGGATCACTTAGACAAGTGGATATTGGGGAGGAAATGGGTTTGATGATATTTGAAAATCATCAAGTATTTTTAAGAGAAAGGGGATATTATTTTTACATGAGGAGGGATGGTTTTAACTGATTAAATAAGTATTATTTTATTTTTAAAGCCAACTATATTTGGTTGGGATTAATTACAATGAATTTGGATAATAATTAATGATTTATAGTATATTTAATTTATAAAAACACATAAACCACCAATTTAATTTTGTATCTTTTAGTTATTTTAATCTTTTAACTTTTAATATTAACTAACTATTTTATTTTACCTAAACTATGGTAAATATTTTTTTACCATGGTAATATTTTTATGCCTAAAAATGAAAATTACCCCATAAACTAATTTAGACTTCATGATTTTAAATACAAAATAAATTTTTAAAAATCCAAAAAAGATAATTTTTAAAATTATAATTAAAATTTTACCGTTAAAACGCAAAGAAGAACCGTTTTTTGAAAAATTATTTTTTTAGACCAAAAATGTACTTATACCAAAACAAGGTATAAATATTGTTTAAATGTAGTAAATTAGATTATACATAACTAAAAATTACTCATTTTATTTTTATGTAAAACTAAAATCATTAAATGACATTTAAATACCCAGAAAATTATGGCTTCATAAAAATCAATATTTTTTACTATTCATTAACAAATTAAACTTTTTAAAAAATTATAAAAAAAAATAATCCTAAGATAATTATGACATGATGAATCCGAAAATGATGTTAATTTTATCAAAAAAAAATTCTACAATTTTCAAAAATTAATTATATTTATTTTTTTCATAGAATTTAATAAAATCACTTTTTTAAAGAAAAAATATATTTGAGGAACAAAATAAATTTACTACAAATTATGTAAATATTCAAAAATCATTAATTAATACATTAATAATGATTTTTATAATTATAAATTCCCTAATTTGGATAATAATATTCCCTCCTCTCAATTTAATGGCTAGGTAATAACGGTCATGTTAAAATAATAATATTAAGGTGTTCGTTTAAACTTGGTGTTCCTCACAAGGTAAGATATTGAAGAGATGAAATTTATTTTAAAAACACTGACATACTATAAAATATTTAAGTGATAAAAGGAGTCCCAATGATCCGTCCCATTTTTATCTAAGCTAAATTTGATGTTCGTTTACTTATTAAAAAGCACATGTTTCTCAAAATATTCAATGTGGGATTGGTGTGTAGTGGGGAGTGTAACTCCAAATTAAAAACATATATAAAGAAGTCATATCATTATATATAATAGATATAAGAAATCTGATCACATTGATTGATCATCTTCACTATCCAGTTGTGTTCAAGAACACCTGCAAACTAAGAGGAACCCACCAAGATCAAACCAATATCATAATGGAGTGGATATCATTATTTTGAGTATGAGATACAAGATGTAAAACTAAGCCATGTATTTTGAAGTATTTTATAAAGATGTTTCTTATGTAATACTTGATTACTCAAGATACTAATCCCAATCAGTTTATGACGTATTATCTTGGGTATTAATAAAGATCATGCATGGATGGATGTATGTGGTGGTCCTATAACAATTGAAAATAAAAATATGTTCATATCATTCCTATGGGTTCAAATATTGTATGGTCATCGAACCAATACACTTTTATAACCTGAGGTTTTGGAAATGATACATGACACATGAAACCAAATGATACACCTTGTTATGATACATTGTCATTATCAACTTTGTCGCATGTCCTTTGTGACGTCTCCATAAGAAATATATATGTTTATATGTAAAAAATCAATGATATACACATAGATTGAATATATATATATATGGATTCTATGTTTGTTGGGGATGATATCATTAGGATCACCTATGAAGTTGTGTTTATGCCTTAACAAGATAAAGCAGATAGAAGACAATCCAACTCTTACGCATAGGCCATTGAACCTTCCTTCTCTATATAAACAAATAGACTCACCAAGAAATTTCATAATTTCTATATATACATACATATATATATATATAGTATATTTGGACACATAAGAGATCTCTCTCTCCCCAAATATCCTTATAATGATGTCTTATAGTATTTATAAAGCAATATTCATGTTTCCCTAGTTGTAAAATTAGATATAGAAATAGAATTATGATATAGAAGGAGAAGTAAAAGGGATTCATTTGTAATAGAGTTTATAAAGGGTGTAATTAGAAACTTTCTATTAGAAGATATATGTAAGAGGAAACAAAATTTGAAAATTATAATTTTTAAGCTTTTAAAACTCTCTTTGTTTTTAATACGTTTCAAATATTCTTTATATATAGTCAAAAAAAATTATTATTTCATGTGTAAGAAATGTTTTTATATTTATTTTAAAAATAAAACCTCCAATGTAATGGGGTTATTTTATTTCTGAAATTATTTTTTTTTCAAAGGATGATTTTAATTTTATGTAAAGAGGATTTTAATTTATTTTATTGTAAAGGCATTTTTAAATTCATCATTTTATTATTAGAAGTTGGAATTTTTTTAAGATTTTAATAAGGCTTAATTTTTCTATAGTTATTATTTTATGTTATTATTCACCCTTTTTTATTAGTTTGTTTTATAAAATTATATTAAATAAATTTAATGTGATAATAAACTTATTTAACTATCATGGAATGATTCTTATATCTTGGTTATTGTTTGTCCATGCATTAATTATTCTGATTCAATGACCATGTTTGTTTTACAGTGTTTTATTATCATGAGTTTTTGGTTTCTCCTTTTTTTGATCAAATAAATGTAAATATATATATATAAATGAATATATATATATATATAGATATATAAATGAATATTTATATATATATACTCACTCACGTATATATATAATAGTATAAAATTAATGTTTAAAAACTCTAGTTGAAAATATAAAGCTCAAAAATGTTATATGAAAAATTATAAATTTTTCTTTATAAATATGATGATTACATGGGTAGTGAACCTAACCCTCCAAGATGGGAAGTCCCTATACAACATTTATTTTATCAAGTGAAATCATGGTCTCATTTTGATATTTCATGGTTTTTTAGAAAAATAACAAGATTGACATTATATAAAATTACTAATGAGTGTTTCAATGGTATTAATATTGTATTTTTAATAAATTGTCTTATTTATTTATAGATTTTTTATTTTAATATATATTTTTTCATGCTAAATTTTTTGAACAAATTTCTATTTTTTTAAAACACTTTAAGTGTTCTAAAAATTGTAAAAAACATTAAGATTAAAACTGTATTTAATAATTTTATTGTCTTTCAAGATTTTTTTTTTCAGAGGATGTATTAGGTATTTTTTGAAAAGTGAGAATTTTATTATTTTTAACCCCTAATTAATCCATACACTTAACCCAAGTTTTTTCAAAAATATTCAAAAGGTATTTAGCTGAGTAATAGATGCTTAGGTTATAGGTATCGACTATGTAGATTACATGGAGTATAGCCGATGGTGTCTTAAAAGAGTTTTAGTTTTAGAAGGCACTAAAATTTTTGAGAAATGTAGTTTTGTTTAGTTATTTAATATTCCTCCAAAAATATAGACCTAATTGATCCCAAAATTATACATTTTTTAAGTAATGTTATTTATGTTACTTAGAATAATATATGTAGTGTTTTGAGTAGCTAATCCAACTAAGGGTCTGGGGCCTCAGAGTTATATTTCCCATTCATATGTAGGTGTCTACTCTTCTCTTAACATGATTTAATTCTGTAGAGCTACTGGGGTTGGATACATTTATGGTTTAAAGGATTAATTATATATTATAAAGAAATGAAATTCCACATCATCATTACATATCATCATCTCATTCACTTGGAAATAATTTTTTTCATTATTCTTTGAAACTTGATCCTATAGAAGATTATATCAATGTCTTCCATTGGTATAATAATAATTTTTTTAAAAAAAAATTTACTCATGAATCATAATGGGTATTTAATAAAATAACAATTTTTCAATAATATTTCCTCTAAGTATCCTTATTGATAACTCGTTACTTATTCTGATAGAAAAATATTAAATTTTCAATAAAATATTTGGAGATATGAGGGAGAACATGGATCCATAATTGAATAATTATTTAGATAAATATGATGTTATGATAAGTGTATCTTCCACCACATAATTAGAAACATTAACTATGTATGTATTAATTTTATATATTTGGTCTTCCCTTGGCCTCTTTTGTTGTAAGATCACTTGATGAATGTGGAATAGGTTGGAACAGATCCTATCTCTTTAATTTTAAATAATTCTACTAGTATGGCCTATATCTACCCTTTCATTCCTGATTATGATTTTCTTTATCTCTAAACATGATTAAAAATATTAACCCCTTCAATAATTTAAAACTTTATTTCCTTCCATAAGTATTACTTGTTGGAAATTGCACCCTTCTCTTATTCCATATTTCCATTTTCATGAGATGATTAGTTGTCCTCTTCCTCTATTAAATTGCTTTAATTTCATAATACATGGGTAGTTCGTTCTCTATATATATAGAAAAAGATATCATATCCTCATATGATGAGAATTTTTTTGATACTAGTTCCCTACAAAGGGTTGTCTATATCCCATCAAATAAATTGTTATCTTTACACTTTGGATTACATAAGTAGTTCGCAGCATGTATTTCTAACCATGGATAGTTATCTTCTTATATAGAAACATTTTCCTCTTCCTTTTGTTATAGACACGTGAATTTTCTCTCCTTGTTATCTCATTGTTTATAGTAGAAGTATTTTTCCATGAAACATACCTTAAAATCATTTAAACCCTTGATTTATATTTACTATCTATTTTTAGTGTATTGAATTAATAACCACCATTGATCTGCATACCTCATTAGATAATAAAATAAAATGAAAATATTCTCCCTTTAATTACCTCCTAAATAATTAAATATATTCTCTAAGGAACATATCCATTTCTCAGCTACTAGTCGATTTTTGGCTATATTGAATGATGGTGAATATTTTTAGATAAAATAGTATGACATAGTCACACTATTTTTTGGATCATTAGTATTATCCATATGTGTAATGTTATTGGTCCGGACATCAGTTAGTTTCCCCAATATAGTTATAATTTTTTATGCTCTATATTTATCTCCAAAACAAGATACAGATTCATTACCTTTCCCTAGAGGGAAATCACTACATTGAATACATGCATTGAGACAGTTTATATTCCTTCTTCTAGGCATCATTTTTAAATAGTGGAATAATCTAGATTAGATTCTAATATTATTAATCGTAATGAATAATTATGAAACTATTGAAACAAAAAAAATTAAAATTTATACATAAGTAATCTTAGAAGAATTACCTTAGAATTTTCAATAATATTATCAAATCTTCAAAATATTTCAAATATGTTTTAATGGATTATAATGATTGTGTAACAAAACAAATCAAATCCCCTTAGAGAGTATAGTAGGATACATAGTCTTATACCCAATTATAATTCACTAGTGATGATTGTGCTAAAACCCAATACACCACTTTCAGATTGGTTACCCTAGGTGTGTCTCTACAACAATCGCATATGAATTCTTTTATCAAAAAATAGATGTATTTTCTTGGAAAACCAAATAATCTATACAATACAAAAACATCATGATATTACCCTATACATAGACTTATCCATAAAATATATTTTATATTTAGGTTCTATAATATATGTTTACAGAAATCTAGTTCCCAAGAGTCCTACTTAACATTATCAAATACCAACTATAACAACCCTAAAACTTGTATCCTAGAGGAGTTGATTGTTTTATTACATTAGAAAAAAAAATATAATAGATCATATCCTAAGGTTTCAAATAGTTCAGTGTTCATAGAAAATTAGATACATTCTTTAATCTGATATTAAAATTGAAATCATAAAATAAAACATAGTATTTTCTTTGAGAACATTATTATTCTTTTTAGGAAATGCTTTCATAAAAATAAAAGTACCCTTCCAATAATTCTTGGGAAATGAAACAAAATAAAAGGGAGAGCTCAGATTATCAGTAAGGGAATGCCTCCATTGGAATATATAATAGAATAAATATAGAATGAGTAATATCTAAGTGATAAATAATGACAAAATAATTCTATATAAATAATCAAATGGTCTTGAAACTTATCCATATAAACAATAAATATTTAAATAATCACTTGGACATAAATAACTAAATTTATCATAGTGTAATACAAAATGTTGAACATCTTAAACATACCATTGAACCCTTGTTCTAAGATATCTTACATATATGTGTAAGAACATAGCCAAATACCCAAACTATTTTTATTCATCATATCTACAAATGAATCGAGGGGTTATTTAAATTGTGTCCCTACTCGTTACTTAATTCGAATAATTCATTCATCATATGATTAAATAATAAAACATAATCAAAATAACTTAATAATCAATAATTTTTAATATTTGAAGAACTATTATACAAAATATCAATAATTTTCTTATTCAAATTATCATAATACATATAGATAAATATGTTGGATGTTATCATTATTGTATATCCTCGTTAAAACATAAGATACATCAAATAATGTTGACATAGATGACAATAATTTTAAATGATCCCTGAAAATTTTGCTGAGGAAAATACCTTTTAATTTTGAAATTACTTATTTAAAATATAAGAAAACCTAAAATATAAGGAAAAATATTTTCCTTAGAAATAATCATTGAATGTTTTAAAATAATATTAAAATTAATGTGCATTCATGATGCTGGGAATATTCTTTTGTGCGATGTATGTTAAAAAATATTTCCTTCAAATATTCAGTAAAAAAATGTATCATTCAAAAAAAATGAGAATATTCATTTTAAACAATTTTATAAGAATTAAAATGCTGGTAAACAAATTAATAAATAATTTTTAATATTAAAAACATTATTTCAAAAAATTTAAGTAAAATAATTACATTGAAGAAAAATATTCCCCACTGAATGAAAAATAAATGTCAGTTTTACTCAAAAACAATCTGTAGGAATTTTAAGTACATAGATAGAGGATAACGAAAGGAAAATAATGTAATTTAAAAAAAAAACTACATAAGAATATAATATGTTAGGTTTAATGTATAAATATTACATAATTTAAAAAAAATGGAAACTTAAACATAAATAATCTCAAATGATGATGAAATTATGAAATAAACCCATAACATAGGTCTGCATTGCTTTGTAAGTGAATTAATACTTATGCATAATAAATTTAAATTAATTATACCAACATAATAGAACTATATACATACTAATAAAATCATATAGTATCCACTTATAACATTTAATCCCCTGTTTAGTAATAAAACTTTATTAAAATCATCATTTCTAAGTGTTAACTACTAAGTCTCTCATGAATGTTTTGGCTTTATAATTTTGGTCCTAACATATTTATCATGGTTACATAATCTCTATAATATTAATAATTATATAAATGTAATATATATTCATTATATACATAATATGAATCATCCTTGAAATGTGTATATAAAAACTGAATTGTATCGCTTTGTGGAGATTATAGTCCATACATACACATGAGTGACGTTATCATTATTTAATGAGTGGATGGGGAAGAAGATAAATGATATATTATATTTTTAGAATCAAAATATTCCACCAATATCATATAAATTACCATCAGTTTCATATTTATAACCCTCCAAGTAAAGTGGTTATGAAAAATGAATTACACTACTATGTGGAGATGGTAAGTGGTATGCATAGATGAGTGATGTATTTGTTTTATATAGGATGTAGTGGAGATGAATATCTGAATAATAAAATTTTAGTATATATATGATACTAATGTTATTATGTGGGAATTTTTATGGAATATTTTAATGGGGTATAATAAGAAATAATATGAAATCTCTTGGTTAAAAGTTATACATTTTCTTAGGAAAACAACATTTGGCTTACAAATTAAACCTCTTATTTTGGTCCATTGATGAGAAAAGAGATTTAGGTTCTGGAGAGTATTTTTGGGAAGTGATTTATTCGCATAAATTTTGAGATGATTTTTTAAATAGGTCTTAAGAAAAGAGGATATGTGGATCCCTTTTATAAGTGAAAGAAATGTCACACTAGGAATTATGAAGATGATTTTAATAATATAATGTATTTTTATTTAGAAAGTGGATTTAAAGTGTAAAATAATATAATATAATAATTTATAGTTCTAAATACAACAAAAAAATGTGCTTTTTAAAAGTTTAAGTGGAATTTATACCCTTATAATTATATTTACTCCCAGGAAACCGGTTTTAACCATAACTGTGGTATTTAGTTTTAACTATTTTGACTATTAGTTAAGAAAAAACATTAATAAAAAAATATCTGAAATTAATTATGATAATTCCAAATATGGAATCAATTAAAAAAATAAATTTTAATATGTGGTATAAATTAATTTTAATATAAATGTACAAAACTTAATGAAACATTTTTTTGGAAAAATGTTTATTTTAATCATAAAACCCATTTTAAAGAAAGATAAAGTATATAGTTGATAGCAGTGGAATTAATTAGAATATTTTAAATAAAAGGAGACTTATTTTTCTTTACAACCAAACCAAAATAAAGAGGATACACATAAATTCATGATTATAAGAAACAATGAAAAACTCCTTTTATTTGGAAAAAAAGATTACTTAGATTTAAAAATTATTAATTATATAATTCTATATTAATAATTATATTTTATATGTATTACATTAATTATTTGATATATATTTGGTCAAAAAAATAGAAAATTTTATGCTAATTCATATTTGATTATAATTTCATAAAAGTGACAGTTTTAGTAAAAACATTATTTTTCACCATTAATAAAAAAAATCAATGATTTTGAAAAATAAAAAAACCCTAAGTTAATTTTGAAACGATGAATTCAAAAATAAAATTAATTTCATCAAGTAAAATTTATTATATATTAGAATTTATTTTTTAATCACATACATGAATAAAACTATTTGTATTGTGCTATTGTTTCTTAAAAAATATAAGCCTGAATGGCCCAAAGGCCTTCTTTTTGTTGATTTTAGACAACCCCCCCCCCCCCTTTCAAGGGATATGGGGGAACCCTTATAAGGCATGTAGGATTAGATATTACATGAGCTTTAGGTCTTACTAAATATACAGAATACACTTGGAGCTGCTCCTCCCCAACTTTTTTCATCGTGATATCAGCTCTCCACCTTCGCATGGCTTGTTCGGCTAGGCCTACCGTGCAAGCACATGCTATTCTTGATGGCAATTACATACCCTCTTTTTCTAAAAAATCCACTTAGTTTCTTCTCTGGTTAATGCACCTGCTCTAAATCCCCATCTGGAGTCTACTATTTTTAGAGTCTCTTTGATCATTTAAGCATAATTTTAGGTGAACCGAAGGTTTTGAGGTGGCCCGAAAGCCTTACTGTCCCAAAGGCCATGTGTGGCCTGAAGGACATAGAAGACCCGAGGCCCAAACTGGTGGCCCAAAAGCCCAAATATATGAGTATTTACGGCTGCTACAGTGCTGAATAGTGTCTACTACAGTACCTGCTACAATGATGCTACGGTGCTGCTACAATACCCAAGAAATATGTCTCCACCAGGTTTTAAACTCGGGTCTCTTGGATGCACTTTTCGAGTCCTCACCAATTAGGCTTAGGATCTTGTGCTCTTAAAAAATATAATCCTACTATAATTGAAGAACATGGGTTAAAACCCTTTTGTATAGAGAATTTATCTAGAAAACCACTCAATATTATTACTTTATCCCTATGTTATTCACTCTTCATACCCAAAAAAAAATTTAAATAGAAATTTTTAATGCTCACTCTCTGTGATAAGTAAATATCTTATACTTTAATAAGATTCCTCACACTATGGTGTAATTCCACTAGAGACATGACTACCAACATTAAATTTCTCCAAATTTTATAAACAAACCCCACCATGATCTCTTTAGGAACAACACTATATAAAATGACTTCACCACTACATATATAACCCCTATGGAATGGACACTTACCAAAATAGTCATTTTGAATATCAACTTCACAAAATCTTTAAAACAATTAACATAAAATACCTAAAGTACCTTCACGAATCAGAAAATGGATAGATCCTCTTAAAATGAGTTTTTAAACCCCATCACAAAAAGAAACTCAAACTCTCACCCATGAATCACCTTACATATTCTATTAATGAAATGATTATAACAAAAAACTCCTTTTAATCCCTCTAAAAAAATGAAATTCCAAAGAGTTTTTGAAAACTTGAGTCCTTAAAAAATATCACTTTAAACCCATTTGAATTATACCATGACTGTATTATTCAATTAGGGGGGAAATAAATCATTAGAGTTGTAGGTTGTTATAAGTTAATCATTGTTACATAATATATGTTTAAATAAAAATCCAAATATTGTACACAAAAGGATTAAAATTTGTATGGTATATATTTTTATATTGGTGTAGGATGGAGAGTAATATAAATAACATACATCTCATTAATATTAAATTGAAATAATAATTAATGTTAAATATTTAATTATGAAAATGTGGAATTGATTATAATTTACATTATATAATTTATTTCAGAATTGGTAATATTAAATAATTTGATCCATCATTTCCATGAAAATTCTTAAAAACACCATAATTGTTATGGACTTCTTGGAATTATTGTTTACTCCTATCAAAATATGCTTTTGAATGTAAAAAAATTAAAGAGGTTATTACATAAGAACAATATTTTCCTAAGAGTTGTTGTATAGGCTTATATGATTTTTAAAGATGTTTCCATATCATTTTAATAGTTTTAATTATTCATAAATATTGAAATACAAATGAAAATAAAAATATTATTATTTTAAAAAACTTCTTGATAATATCATATATGGGATGGAAGGATTTTCATTGAAAATACTGAAAAGTTTGATAAATTATTGTGTTGCATAAGTTTTTCTTCCCAAATTCTATTTTTATGAATGGGTGACATCATGCGAGCGACACCGATTTACAATACAAATAGAAATATTTTATGGACAACATTTTTATTTTTAGAAGATTCATAAATCTATCCAAAATAATTATTACAATGTGATTTTTCATCCATTGAAGATAATTTCATATGAACCTCTTTTGGGATTGAAAATAAAGTTTCATCATAATAGGAATTATTTATGGTGGATTCATGTATTCAATATAATTAGTTATTATTATGAAAATTAATTTTCCATAGAAAATATTTCCATGTGAATCTCACTTGGTATAGAAAAATAAAATTTGGCCCCAATGGGTATTATTTGAAATTGAAAGGTGAATCTGTTAAAAATACATTTTTAATAAATGTATAAAACTTGGAAGCCAATTAATTGTCACAGAATGAGTCCATTGTTACTGTTTTTCAAAATATTGAGATAAGAAAATTAAAGATGAAATTTATTTGTAAAGAATACATAATATATGGAAAACATATTTCATAATTAATGGAATATTTCTTAATTGTATAATGAAAACATGTTTTTGTGATGAACTTTATTCCATTACAAATGTGATTTATAAGAACTGATATATAAACATCTGCACCCCATCCCTCTATACACCCAAAACAAATATTTTCATCCCATTTTCCTTTTATTAGTGAAATGAATACACAATATGATTCATATCCTCCAATTGTAATTCAATTTTAATTTATATATACTATAGAAAAAGGTATTTTTAAATTATTTTTCAAAAAATAATAATTATTTATTTTTGTGTTATTATTTGGTAATTTAATAGTCCTTTTTAATAAATTATATTGTGACCAGTCATTTAATATTTTAGATTAGTGTAACTTAATAATTATTTAGTATCAGATTTTGGAAATAAAATAATAATCATAATTTAGTTTTTTAAATAAAAAATAATTAATTGCTAAATAATATTTTAAATTAGTAAAACAAAGAATAATATATTAATTTTTTAAAAAATTTAATGATAAATAATTTGACGTATTGAATAAGAAAATAAATTGAGGAATATATTTTTAAAATATTTTTAATAATAATGACTAATAAAATATAACTAAAATAGCAGTGAGATTATTTAGAATTTTCTTATAAATTTATACAACAAACATATAAAATATTTGAAATAGTACTAACAAAAAAGTAATTTAACAACTTTATGTAATAAATAAATTAATAATAATAAGATTCATAATTTCTGATTTATTTGAATTAAATTTATATATTTTAAGAAATATATAATGTATTTTATAAAATAAAAACAATAAAATTAAATTCTAAATTTTCTAAATTTAATTACAATTTATTAAAAATAACTATAAGAGAACTAAAATTATAAATAATTTTGATGAAAAATATTAAATGAATGTAATATGAAAAGGTAGTATAACATTAATAAATTATTTATAATATCTAATATAAATATATTAATAAATAATTAAATAAAATTAAGGTAAAATAACTATAAAGTAATATTATTTTAATAAAAAATCCAATTACATAATACTAAATAAAAAAATACATTGATAAATCATATTAAAAAACATTACAAAATAAAAAAACTAATGAAATACTATATATAATGTTATAGAAATATAAAAAATATTTTCAATTTATATAATACTATAATAAAATTTATATAGTAATAAAATATAAAAACCAACTTTAGTAAAATTATTTAATAATTATTATTATTTGTAAAAAACATGCAATAAAGTAGTAACAAAAACTGAAAAATATTGAAAAATAATAAATTTTTTATTTGGATGTGAACCAAATTTATATATTAAATTTATGATTATAAAATAATATTGAAAACTAATAAAAAATTAATAAAACAACTTACATATTTCAATTTTATAAAATATTTGTAGTTTTATAATTAATTATTAATAACTAAATATATTTTCATAGATAATAGTTTTAAATTAATTTTAATTTATTTCATTCATGTATAAAGACTAATAATATGTTTCAAAAAACATTTAGCTTTTAGAAAAACTCTTATAATAAGAAAATAACATTTTATAAAATAAAATGGTTACTATTATTTTTTTTGAAAACTATTAATGATGGATATAAATAACAATTTTTATTTCAAGATCATGATTAGATAAATAATAACAGAAATCCCTATGGTTCTTGAATAAATCATGTTTATATTATTGGTCGCAACATTTTTTCATCATTTCCATTATTATTATAATAATTTCTATAAGAAGGGACAATTAGGTGTAGGTGTAAGAAATGTAATCTTAGAAGATTTAATTCATAAGGTAATTTTAGGGTTAATTTATAAAATTTGGTTTTTTGAAAGATTATCTCTATTAGTATCAGTAGTGTTAAATTAATTTTGAATGAAATCCATATTGTTTGTTCTAGATCTATCAAACATAAAAAATTAATTACAACTATTTTTAAAACTCAAACTCATAATGTTATTTCAAATTCTAAATTGGAACCACCTTAATTTTATAATTTTCTGAAATATATTGAAGAGACCTTGTATCATTTATGATATATAATTAAATTAAAAGTTGTGAAATTTTTTTTGGTTACTAAATAATATTTTGGAATGTAAGAAAGTGTTTTTGATAAAAAGAATTCTTTAGATAAATCACGATGGCCTTAAAGAAATACAACACTTATAAATTTATCTTAATGTTAAAAGTGGGTCTATAGTTTGAATTTTCATTATAATTAAATTATATTCATTTTTAAATTTTAGTATCTTCTTTTATAGTGAATATAAATTTTTAAGTTAATTGAAAACCAATTGAAAAATTGAAGTAGAAAGAGGTATATAACACCCTCGGTTTGAGGTATCTTCCATTTTCTCCTGGTGTTTCAATCCATGGTATGTGTTTTATTTAGGTTTGAGAGACATGGTGAGTGTCTAATATATTTTGGGAGTTTTTGGAAAAATATGTGTCCTCCACGGATAGCAACACGCTATTTTACAAGAAGTGTTTTGATCAGTGTGTTCCTAATCAAAACAGGTAGACTAAATCGTCATGCCTGTTGTGCATGGTCAATTTCATGCCACCCTGGTGTCTTGGAATGAACCACAACCAAAGATTCCCCATCGCATCGTGGTCTAGGATGTGGTGATTCTAAAATGGACAAGTCTATTGTAGCAAGGTGTTTTGTTTATTCATGTAACACCTCTTGTATGTCCCTCGATCGAATCCACCACAACCATTGTGTCTTCACTAGGTGGCGATGACAATCAAACCATATTGAATCGACTGTTTCACATGATTTTTTTGATGAGGAGATATGGATAAATGTTTTATCTTTATGGGATGGTTTTTAATGTGGGGTTGAGTATAAATCACCACTTATGACTATTGAGTTCCTCATTTAATAGGTATTTTAAATTTAGAGTTATACTGAGAGACTATGGATGAATCATTTTGGGTAATTGTTTATATTTTCTTTTGAGGTTGATAGTGTTGTTATTCTCACTCAGTTTTTTATGGTGAAATAGACCATAAGATGTAGGTGGATTCTCTATCACTACATTATATCTCGAATTAAAAGGATTAGAATTTTAAACTATCTTGATAATATTTTCTATGGAAACCCCATGATATATATTTTTTATAAATTCCCAAGATTTAGGTAAACCAAATTGGTTGATTTTTATACCAATGGTGTTTCAAAGAAGTATTATTGAACCTTGTGGAATCCATATTTTGATAGTTTAAAAATGAATTAATCTTTTCATTGTTTTTGTGAAAATTTCGAAAAATTATTGGTTTTGATAAATTTTTTTATGGAATATGGTATTGGAATTCATGGTGGAATGGGTACATATTACATTGTATAAGGTCTTGTTGGTATAGAGTTGGTTCTAAGTGTTGAACTAGAGGCATGTGGGGGTTATCACTTTATAAATACTTGTTGAAGGAAGAGAAATTGATCATGATTATGGAAATTTAATATAGTTTTCATGTGATAGAGATAGAGATAGAGAAACATGGAATGATTGTTCTAAGTTTAATGAAATAATTAAAAATTTGTTTTAGTACAACTATTTTTCTTAAACTCTATCTCTCATAGAAAACAGATTTCATATTCTCTCACTCAATTTTATATAAACTGTAATCTAACTTTTTTTTGTTCCTAGTTGAGTGTGTGGTAATATTCTGGTGGATTTCCTACTGGGTATGATTACCCAAACCCAATTCTTTTACTTTGGTGTGTATAATTGTGTTATTTTTTATGGCATGTGTAAAGTAAATGTTACATATTTGATTAGTGCTGAATCAAGAATATACTTCCTTGGGATGTATGGATCTTGGAGTTTCTATTAAGAAGTCATTAGAGTGATTCCACATTGGTGTTTCTATGTCAGAATGTATATTGATATTAATGAGTAACTATACTATACTTTTTCACTGCTACTCATATTTCTTTATTTATTGGTTTTTCATTTTACTTGTACTATTTAGACTCATGCATCATACATGTTTATATGGTTTTTTTATTTTTTATATCTAGTGTAGTTTATTTTAAAAATGGAAAAACATACCTTAATTTTTAGTTAAGCCCTTAAATTTTTTCCAACTATTAGTGTCTTACCTATATCACCTAAGGTTAGTGGCATGTTTGACCTTGTCCAAGCCAACAGATTAGAAGGGGATTTTAAAAATGGTATCAATCTTGTTTAGTCAGACATCTTGGGATTCTAGAAATGATATATGAAATTTCCAAAAAAGAAATGTGTATCATATTAAGACATAGTTAACATCTTTGTACTAAACATTATGTTTCCAAGGTGGTTTGGGGACAAACGGTGCATTAGAAACCTATAGGTGTGTTTTCATCTCATCATCGTGGGTTTAGCTAATGAGTTTAGTATATCATGTATTTGTAAATATAATTCACACTAAGACTATATTTCCTATTTCAAATTTGATGATTCAAAAAAATTGGTTATAATTACTCATTATTTTAATGATTTTGAATATCCTAAACATTCAGTTTCAAGTGATTAGTGACTATGTGGTGTTTATTTGTTCTATATAGAGGGAAATAGAATCAGTTAGATAACCTAGAATCCCACCATATGAAGAAGTAGGTAATGTGGTTTTACATTAACCATAGTTTAACTAATAACATTTTTATAGAATCATCAAATCCTCTTCATTATTTTAATAAAGGAAATCAATATGAAATGAAAATAAGATATTTCTATCTAGTTTTAGAAATAAAATCCACCAATATTTCTAGGGGATTCGAAACATGAAAATAAGGAGGTGGGGATTAATATAATGAATCGAATTTTTAGTTTTCCTGAAACAACAATGAATCTAATGGTGAAGTTAGTAATCTAAATGGTGAAGGATCTTGTACTCAGATGGTAGCATTTTTTATCCAAGCTAATTTTAAATAATACTTGTGAACGATTTTTAGAATTTTTCAAATGTAAATTATATCATCACAACTTTATGCTATCTATAATGATGGATTTATTTTTTCATAAATCATGAAAATATACCAGTAATGGAGTGTATATAAATAACTTTATAGAATTATATAATTTTTCTCTAGATTAGTTGTTAATGTATCTTTGAAGGCGCTAATAATTTATTATGGACTGTGAGAATAAATTTATTATAATAAATTTGTTATATGTATTAATAATTATATTTTTATGGTTAATATAAAGTATATAGATAAATGGAATAATACTAGGAATCCTAGGGGATGAATTATGTTTGATTACATAGGAACATGTGGAAACCATAATTCTGTAACAAAATGAAAGATAGACACATATTTCCATTGTGATGGAGCATCATAATGTCAAACTAGTCAATTAGTTAACTTTCATATAAGATCTAGTAACAAGGAAAGTTGTTTCCAATGTGGTTCACTCGAGAAAATCATGTGATATTTTATGACACCACTACAAGCATGTCATAACTATAATAATATTATACCTCTCTTGTGTTATTGTCATAATTATAGAAAATCAATTACTACAAATACATCTCATGTATCTAAGACATCCTATGCTTCAACTAAAATACCATGTCAAAATTGGTCTCATCCTCATAAATGAGGAAATTAGTGTGATTGCAGGAACAACATGACTTCTCTAACAATGAAACCCTAAAATGGAATCAAAAATCAAGGGGAGAAAGTAATAAGTTTTATAGTGCATATAAAATGATCACGAAAGAGTAATCAAGTCCTTCATCAATAAAATGTACAATTATCCTAAAATAAAATCTTATACAAGTTCTATTTGACATTGGTGCATCCAATGATTTATTTCATCATGTGTTGTTGATCAAATGGGGTTGAATATTGAGATTATTCCATATGTGATGAGTATTCAGAAACCACTTATGAATTTAGAGTACATGGGATTTAATAGTGCATCTTATTCTATAATAATCTACGGACTTTTTTTTATTAGTAATTTCTTGTATTTGATGTGGATTTATTTGGAAGGATAATGAGAATGGATTTTTTAATTTATTTAAAGGTTTTTTTATGATTGATTAATGTTTATATATTCTAATAGCACGCGGTATCTTTTTAAAGGATATTGGTATGTCAATGCTATAAATCACGTCCATTATAACTAATGGTTTGAACTATTTATTATCAACTAGTAGCATCCACATTAAGGATTAATAAAATAATAAAAACTTGGAATTTCCTTACCATTGTTGATTTATATCTTGATGTGTTTCTTGAACATTTCACTAGTTTTCCACCTAAAATTGAATTGGATTTTTCAATTGATATACGTCCAGGAAAAAATACTATTTTAAATCCATTGAATCGAATGGAAGTAGAAAAATTAGATTAATTGATGTTACAATTGGTATAATTGGAAAAAAATGGTTCATATGACTAACTATGTAACCTTGGGTTTATCTTGTTACTTTTTTAATGAAGTTGGATTGTTTAATATGAATTTTTGTGAGTAATTATATACTAAATCTAGGTTATGATAAAAAATAGATATTCAAAACCTCATATTGATATCTACATTGATAAGTTTATGGGATTATAATACTTCTATAAAATTGATCATTAGATCATAGTATCACCAACTATAAGTTAGGAAATATAATTAAAAAAATAACATTCATGAGTGGTTATTGCCACTATGAATTTGTGTTCGTACTATTGTTTGTATCAAAATCACTTGCGTTTTTCATGGCATTGATGAACCACATATTGAAACATTTCCAAGACTCTTTAATTGTGGTATTTTTGTGCATCACCCAAAATATGTACAATATTTTTCTTTTTAAATATATATAATACCTTTCAATTCCCACAATAATGACTTATATTGTGTTACCCACAAGAGTGACTTTCTTGGACAACTTTCCTTATACACAAGACTGAGTTTTACCAAACAACAATATATTATTAAAATATTATTATTTAATATAACAAGATATAACCTAGCTAATAAGTTGGTAGTTATGAATCGTATTAACTAACTTATCAAAATATATGTATGAATTCATAGGATGAAAAATAATTTTAAATGAATATATGAACCTACAGAATATATTGGAAATGTTTTTAAAAAGAACTACTTTTATTATTTCAAAGGAGTTTGGTCATAATAAATCAAATTAATCACAATTACTGAATGATATTGATGAAATATATATATATTATTTATTCAATAAAATATTTTTGATATTCATATAATGTATTTAATAGGAATAAGATAAGAATAAATCCAATTTTATGCTTAAATATTCTATTTTTCTAAAAAAGGCAGTTTTGCCACCTTTCAATGGAGAAGCTATTTTAAAACCACATTCTCACACTTTTATACATTCTATTGGGAAAAAATAAAATTCTTCTTTTAAAATAGGATATAAAAATACACTTTTCTTGATTTTTCATTATTTTTGGATGGTTTCATGATTTGAGGAATAGTGAAAATACGAGATTTTAGTGAAAATAACTTTTTTTCATTTTATAGTTTATAGTGTTAAATTGTAATTTTTATTATTTTTAAAGTATAATTAGTTTATTTTTTAATATTTTAATCCAATTTAGGTTATTGGAATAAATTTCACATTAAAATTGGATATAAATACATGTTAATATTTTGATGGTTTTTAATTTAAAAAACTCATTTTCTCATTCCATAAATGGGGTTAATTTTAATTTAATTACTAAAATATTTGTGTTTAGGATTTTTAAAAATTGATTCCATATTTGGAATCAATGGTTCCAAATTCTTTCAATAGTTTTATCTTATTATGAATAGTAACTTTAGTAAAAAATACTGTGATTAAGTATAAATCAAGTAATTAAAGGTAAAAATAATATTATAAAACTACCCTAACACCTGTAAAAATCATATTGGATGACTAAATTAGACTATTATCACATAAGGTTCAACATGGAATAATTTAATGGGAACCATTCCATGAAAATTATATAGATATTATTAAAATCAAAGAATGTGACAAAATGTCACACTTCATTTCTTATAAGTATAATAGTTTTAATATATGAAAAATATGAAGCTAACTTAAATCATAAATAGTCTTTGGAAACATTATATAATTATATACATCATAGTAATTTATTTATAATTTTTAAAATTTATATAATTACCATAAATGCGGACATAATAGTGATGTAGTAATTCTTCTATTAATAGAAATATAAAATAAGTGATTTAAAAATATTAAAATAAATATATTTGAATTAATTAAGGTGATACATGAATTTTATAGGTTAATATGATATTTTAGGGGTATATTAAAGTTTTATTTTGATGTTATATTTCTCTTTTCATTTTATTTAAAGTCAAAGTAATGAATAGTGTCAAAATTGACACTATTGATATTTTATAAAAATAACATTTTGTTAAATTATTTAAAAATAATTAAAACATTTAAAAACTAAAAAGTGATAATTATAAGTTCTAAAATCATATAAATTTTTCATTTATGGAAACTTTACACCATATAAGTAAATATTTATAACCTTTTCATAATTACAGTATTCTTACCAAAATTAAAATTAAATAGACTAATTAAGGATAAATCAAAATGATAAGGTTTAAAAAAAAATCAAAACATGTTTAAATTTTATTGGATGAAAGGATTTTGAATAATAATAATATTATATTATAAATAAATAACTTTTTATGTGTTTGTACAATGAATTTAATTTATATTAATTTAATATTTGGAGGGTTTCCTAAAGTGCCCCTCCCCTCTCTTATAAAAGGGAACCTCCTCCCTCACTTCCTCTCACCACTCTTACTCTTATATATCAACCAAAACCTACCCATTTAACTTATAAAAATCACTATCTACATCTTAGAGGTTCAGGTCTTCTCAAAAGACCATGCCTACTGTCCCCGAGAGGAGATCCAAAGGATGTTCTCTAAAGAAGAGGTAATCATCTTTACTGACTCCTACAAAATTATTTCGTCTTATAGTTACTATTAATGAATTGTTTCCATTATAAAATAATAACAATATTTTAATATATATCATTAGATTTTATTATCATTATGGGACAACCATATTCCTCCTTTTATCCATCTCACGAGAAACAATATCACCATGTGTGCGTACGTATGACTTACCATCTCCATGCCATGGTGTAATTTGTTTTTCATCACTAATTTATTTGGATGTGTATAATGATGGATATAATGATTATAAATAATAAATAATAAATAATACATTATATTGATTTTTTATAATTAATGTACCATCCAATTCCTTGTTATTTCACCATTAATGGAATGATACAGTCACTCGTACGTATGTATGACCTGCTGTCTCCACGATGCGATGAGATTCATCATCCAAATTAAACATTAAATAATGATTATGAAAATGTATATGGTGAGTGAATTTAATATTTTTGAACTTAATATCAATATGGATATAAGTAAAATATATCCTATACAAAAGAAATAGGATTTATATGACAAAACAAACATAATAAAATGAAGCGGTTAACACACAAAAAATGGTCATAATGAAATAATTTTAACAAAATGATATAAAAGAAATCTATATGATATCATAAATATGGATATATTTGTATTATAATTTAATAACATGATTCAAACATTATACAAGAGGTTAAATTTCCCTCAACTAAAGAAAAGTACATGGTAATGGTTAATTTCCCTATCTTATTATTATCTTAGGATATTTATATGTAAGTATCTAATTGGACATATTTATTATCCATGTCTATGTTTCATAAAAATGTATTTCAAAATATTCTTACTATTAATCTAAAAAATTTTAAATTCATTTTTACCGATTTTATAATGCCCCAGCCTTAAACCTTACTTAATCTAGAGTTATTACAAGATTACACATTGAGGATCTTTTCAGGTTTAGAGTTTTAGAGAATTAGATCATAAAACTTTCATTACATTCCACATTTAAACAAAGTGGTTACATAAAAGGTAGTATTCATTTTTCCCATCAACGGAAACATATTTAAAATAAAACATGGATTCTTTCTTCACACTTTATTGACACTATCATCATATCGTGTACCCTTCCCTTGACCTGTGAAAAACATTTCAAAAACTTGGGATGAGCATAAAAAGCACAGTAAGGGATATTAAAATATGGAAAAGAAACATGAGTACATGTATGCATAAGAATGAAATCATACTTTACCAATAAAACATAAGCACTTTAACATACCTCATAAAATCATGAATAAATTATAGAAATCATAAGACATAAAGGTAACTTGAGGCATTCAAAACATTCTTACGTAGGGAGTAACCCTCTTGGTTACGTTTGGAATACACATCACAGTATATTCCCTAAATCTTTTCGGAGAAACCTTAACGTTTCACTCCTTCGCGTTACCCAATGCATTGGAGAGCTATATCGGGCTCACCCGCCCTTAGTTTATCACAGAACCACCCGTCTTCATAACAATGCCCAAGAACCATAACATAATCGTATCACATAAAACATGCATAAAGGAAACATAACATTTCCACATTTCAATCACAAGATATCAATAAAACACATTGATATAAAAAACCTTATGAAAACCATTTTCAATACCAAAATAAAAGAAAAGTAAAACATGGTATTTATTTTTCTTTTAAAAAGAAGGTATGGCTTGTAGAGGAAGTTGAAACTCAAATAATGGTCACGGCGGTGGAGAAGTCATTGTCGCCGCATACGTATGACAAAAACATTTCCTTTTTTCGTTTAGTAAACGCTTCATATAAAAAAGATTCCTTTTGAATAAACATAAAAGTCAAAGGGTTTTATACTCCGTATAAAAGAAGGTTGTGTATAAAACAAAATATGCCTCAATGAAAGGAGATTGAGACGAAGTCCCTTACAAAGACGGTATCCTTGGTTTAATGAAAAATCAATTACATAATTTTGTGTGAAAAACAAATACACCAAATATAAGTGGATATTAAGTGTAAAACAATCAGAGGTTATTCACACATATTCATAGAACGACATATTCAAGGAGTACATGTTTATCCTAAAGAATCAAATTTGGGTTAAGAAGTTCCCTTGCAAAAATTTGACAGCCTAACGGCGTCACTACAAAATTCAGAAAATGAGTTAATGAGAGATAAAAAGTGTGTCTCATCACATGGACATAAAATTTAAATCAATAAGGATATAGAAGAATATATCCCAACAAAATAAGTCTTTTAAAAAGAGGAGGGTGAATGGTTCCCTTACCGACATGGGTATCTTTCGATACATGCACCCCGTGAAAGAAGGACAATAAAAAATTGATGTAAATACTCATAAATGAAATTATATTACACAATGAGTAAAATAATTGGAAGTACATACACCACTCAAAAGAAATTGTGGCAAATGTAGCATAAATCTCACGGGAATAAAAGTGAGATGAAAAATCACTTACGAAAACTCGACAGTCTAACGACGCCACTTAAAACTTACAAAATGGATTGATGAGAGGAAATAGGGTCTCTCATCATATCAACATAAAGTTTATAGAAAGATTAATATAAAATAACATCCCCCAACATAACAAATAGGAGCTTAAAAGAAGTGACATAAAGGAGAGTACTTAAAAAGAAAGAGAGAGGTTGGATCTCTTACGCAAATTCGGCAGCCTAACGGCGCCACTCAAAACTTCCAAAATGGATTGATGAGAGAGAATAGGGTCTCTCATCATATGAACATAAAAATTACAGTAAGATTAATATAAAAGAATATCCCAATAACAAGAAATATGATCTTTAAAAGGAATGACATAAAAGAGGTTACTTTAAAAGAAAGAGAGGAGTCAGATCCCTTACGAAAATTCGGCAGCCTAACGGCGCCACTCAAAACTTCCAAAATGGATTGATGAGAGAGAATAGCGTCTCTCATCATATGAAAATAAAAATTACAGTAAAAGTAATATAAAATAACATCACAATAACAAGAAAGATGAGCTTTAAAAGGAGCGACATAAAAGAGTGTACTTAAAAAGAAAGAGAGGAGTAGGATCCCTTACCTCAAGTCCAACTTGTCTTGTTCGTTTCTTTATATTTCTGAATAATAAACTTTGGCCAATTTATAATTGCATAAGGACCTCCTATAAAGATTATTATTCAGTTCACATTACATATTTTAATGTTATAATAATTGGTTAATAATATTAGTTCATATCAGACGTTTTTGTCGATGTTTGGTACATGAGTCAAAAATTGAACTTGTTGGAAAATAATTTTCCATGTAGTTATAGGTACATAATATCCAGAATAGTATTTATGTTTTAAATATCATATATATCCATTATATGGTCATTTTATACCATTCCATAGCATTTGGAGATAAATTAAAAGCATCGTTCATGGAGACGGTAGGCCGTACGTACGCATGAACGCTACTTTCATTTTTTTGTCATATTAATGGAATTAAAACAAAATGAGATATATATATATATATGTTATAATTCCAGAATTATATTCATAATTTAGATGTAATATATTACATATATATCCATTATATATATGTACTTATAATAGTACATAACATTTTGAGATAAGAAATGAAATGTACCGTTCATGGAGACGGTAAGCCGTACGTACGCATGAACGCTACTTCCATTTCTATTTCATATTTAATGGAATTAAAACATAATGATAAATAATATTATTTTAATTCCAGTATGGTATCATATATAATATCATTAAATATATCCTTTATACGTACCACATATGGTATTAACGAATCAAATCACTTTGAGGGGGCGGTAGTCCGCACTTCCTTAAATGAAGATATCGCGTTTACCCATAATAGAAACCATAAAGGTATTCCATAAATTAAAAATACATAAGCTTAAGTAAAACATAGACATATTATATATCATATATAAATATAGTGACATCTTAATGGCCACCTTTGAAGGTGTTAAAATAATGTTGAACAATCATCGTTTCGGGAGACAGAAATTCGCCATCCACGGAAACAGTATGTTCTTTAACCATTAGATGTAGGTGTGTGTAAGTGTAGCTCGAATCCTTCATATAACAAAATCCTATTATATTTATGATACTGTATTTGTTACAAAATAAATGAATAAAAAGAGTTTAGGGGGTTGGAGAAGCAAAATAAAACAAACGGACTCAAGTGAAGACATTACCTTTAAATCGGGTAACTTCCTTTGATTTGAGCTCAAAGGATTCCTTGGAAAGGATTCTGCCCAATGTGGGGCTTCAAGGAGTTACAGAGGGATGTGGAGAGACAAAATGTGCAGGTTTTGGCCGAGCCAAAGGCTTTGGAAGTGTCGGTAAGGAGGTAGAGGTGGGGGCCTTTTATAAGAGGAGAGGAGGGGCACTTTTGGAAAGTAAAGAAATGTTACTTTATTTTAGAATGTGTTTCGGATTTTAATGGACCCAAATTGATGTGTTTCGAGGATAAGGTGATAAGGGTTCGAAATCCACCCATACAATAGGTTTTTTACATGTGTAGGTCTTAGAGTTTAAATTATCTTTCTATTTTATTTAAATCGTTAAATAATGAGGTCATCGCTGCATCATCAGGATGTCATAAATAATTTAATTTATTTACTATCTAAAAATTATAAAAAAAATACTATGATGTTGGAAATCTTTTTATCTTTCCAATTAATATTTATAGTCCAAATGATCATTTATGTAGACAAAATTAAAAATATTTTACTTAGGTGATACATTTTTTGTTACATTTAACAATCTTTTAAAATAAAAAGATAAAAAGTCACTTTCTCACAAAAGTTATTCCATGGGGCCCCCAATTTTGGCACAAGGAATCCCATGGGCGGACATGAGACAACCAGTAGCCTTAAGACTCATTTTTTTGTCATTTTTTATTATTATGATATTACCTTATTATCTTTAACTACCCGATTACACATTAATCAAGATAATTAAAGATAATTACCGTCATTACTATTCATAATGTCCATAATCAAAACAGTCTTAATTAAATAATTTGGACCTTATGATTCCAAATATGTAATCCATTTTACCAAATTCCAAACACATAAATTGCAATAATTAATTTAAAAAAAACTCCCCATTGTCAAAATAAATAGCGGGTTTTTTAGAAACAATATTTATGAAAAGTTTGGCACTTGTTTATGCCTAATTCCAAAGTGAAATTAATCCCAATGAAAATAATTGAAGTACATGGTAAAAATATATTCTAATTACACTTTAAAACAAATTAAAAAGATAATATAAACATATAATTAAATTATATTAAAAAGCAGTTTTGATGTAAAATGTAGTATTTTTCACTATTCATTGAAAAATGAACATTGTCAGAAAAATACAAAAAATTATCCCAAGGTAAATTTCAATGTCCCAATCATAAATAGTATGTTTATTTTGAAAAATAGAGCTTATAAAATTGTCAAAAAGTGGATTTAAAATGGGTTATCCATCAAAAGGCTGTTAATCGACCTTTTAAAGAATATTAGAATGTTTACGCTTAAAAACTGGATTCATTTGCATTTTTAATCCTCTAACATTTATTGAAAAAAAGTAAAAATATTTGACAAACATATATAATCATTTTTTAGTTAGTTCTGTTCATTCCTGCCATTAGAACGGCTATGCGTTAACTACCATTTAAAATAATATTATTTTATTATTAGAGTGCAACGTAAGATTCCCAAAAAACTCGTTGTTGCATATTGGGTACGCCATCGAGCATAGAATTCCCTTTAAAGTAATATTAATATTTTATTCACAAATATGGATAAATATGAAAATTTCATATTCTTTATTTACCTGGGGTGTTACATCCTTCCCCCCTTTTTGGGAATTGTGTCCTCGCAATTTTAAAATTGAGCTTGGAAACATCCTTGAACATCCCACATCGAAACAAGAGTTGGTAAAACAATCACTTTAAAATAAAGAAAGATAAGTACAAAGGTCTCCCGAGTTAACCCATACTTGGATTCCAAGTATGAAAATATGGACATGGAGGAAAAAACAAAGGGTCGTGTTTTGAGGGAGAGTGATAGAAAACATGTTTAGAATAAAGTTAACCACAAGAAAATCACAAACTTGTGATGGGTTAAACGGTATTCGATTCCCCAATAGAAAAAGTTAATAGACAAAAATTTTGTTTTAAGTTACTCTTCATTGAGGAATTTATTTTTTGAGCTTAACTAAATCATAATGAAACATACTTACTTGTCACGTTGACTTTCAACTTTTACTATATTCCTTAATCAAACTCATATTTTCTCCAAAACACGAGTATTTAGGAAGACTTGTTCGCATTAAGAGTACTATAATCATCTTCTTGAGAATCACCTAATCCACAAAAGAGAACTATATACTTCCCATATCTTTAGACGTTAACCAAAACCAAAACCAAAAAGGTTAGTACAAGATCATATAATACAGAAAAGGATAACCCTTTATAAAAAGAAAATCTATTCTTAATCTCCAAAATTTGTCCAACAAAACCCAAAGTTCAACGAGGACCATTCGATAAACAATTTGTCCATAAAATTCTTCAAAGTAAACCAAACCAAGGTTGAAACCCAAATATTTGAAGGATTTAATCACAAATTCTTCCAAGGTACAAATTAACTTTTGTCTCCAAATAACATCAGTTGCTCTTAAATTCTCATATTGAAAAGTAATTAACCTAATCACATATCCTCCATGATAGGTTAATCATTTTCATAAATAACCCAAAATCAACTTACTCTTAATTCATAAAGTCACCTAACCAAAAAGAATTAGTCAAACGAACCAGGGACTTCACGTAGTCCAGTGGTAGGTGATAAATACCAGTCGCACTTTGGTTGTGGGTTCGATTCCCGCAGCTTTGTCTGGCGCGACGGGTTGTCACACGTTCTGCATGTTGTCCTTTTTCCAAAACTATATAATTCTTAAAACATTCCCCAAAACGAGAAAAAATGATCATAACATATTTTAACCTCAAGTTTAACTCATGCCTTTCATTCTCCTTCATAACATATAATAACCCATAATTACCTCAAAATTAAGGTTCATATAAACTCTAATGGTTACCTTTATAATTATAACCTGAACTTCCACATCGATTGGTCATCTCGTACATGATGCATTACAGAACATACCAAGGTTCAAGTGGTTGATCATGACTCCTTGATAGTTTGTTTAGAACAACCACGAGTTTCCTCATTGAATACCCCATTTCATCCAGTCTCTTAATCAGAGAACCACCACAGTTTCCTTCAAAACTATTGTCACTTTGGTGCCTGCTAGATCCATCCATTCACTAAAAACAGAAATGTTAGTGTGAGTATATCAACAAAACCATCATGTACTAATGAGGAATATAACCACTAAGATATACTTACTCATTCACTTTATCTAAAACTAGGACTCTTTCTGAAATCCTAACCATTATGGTAATGTCACTTGTGCTTATAGAATACTCAAACCTCTAAAGTTATCTAAACAGACCTCTGATACCAACTATAAGGCCCCAGCCTTAAACCTTACTTAATCTTGAGTTATTACAAGATTACACATTGAGGATCTTTTCAGGTTTAGAGGTTTATAGAATTAGATCATAAAACTTGCATTACATTCCACATTTAAACAAAGTGGTTACATAAAAGGTAGTATTCATTTTTCCCATCAACGGAAACATATTTAAAATAAAACATGGATTCTTTCTTGACACTTCATTGACACTATCATCATATCATGTACCCTTCCCTTGACCTGTGAAAAAAATTTCAAAAACTTGGGATGAGCATAAAAAGATCAGTAAGGGATATAAAAATATGGAAAGGAAACATGAGTACATGTATACATAAGAATGCAATCATACTTTACCCATAAAATATAAGCACTTTAACATACCTCATAAAATCATGAATAAATCATAGAAATCATAATAAATAAAGGTAACTTGAGGCATTCATAACATTCTTACGTAGGGAGTAACCCTCTTGGGTACGTTTGGAATACCCATCACAGTATATTCCCTAAATCTCTTCGGATAAACCTTAACATTTCACTCCTTCACGTTACCCAATGCATTGGAGAGCTATATAGGGATCACCCGCCCTTAGTTTATCACGGAACCACCCGTATTCATAACAATTCCCAAGAACCATAACATAATCATATCACATAAAACATGCATAAAGTAAACATAACATTTCCACATTTCAATCACAAGATATCAATAAAACACATTCATATAAAAAACCTTACGAAAACCATTTTCAATACCAAAATTAGAGAAAAGTAAAACATGGTATTTATTTTTCTTTTAAAAAGAAGGTATGGCTTGTAGAGGAAGCTGAAACTCAAATAATGGTCACGGCGGCGGAGAAGTCATTGTCACCGCATACGTATGACAAAAACATTCCCTTTTTTCGTTTAGTAAACACTTCGTATAAAAAATATTCCTTTTGAATAAACGTAAAAGTCAAAGGGGTTTATACACCATATAAAAGAAGGTTGTGTATAAAACAAAATATTCCTCAATGAAAGGAGATTGAGACGAAGTCCCTTACAAAGACGGTATCCTTGGTTTAAGGACAAATCAATTACATAATTATGTTTGAAAAACAAATACACCAAATATAAGTGGATATTAAGTGTAAAACAATCAGTTGTTATTCAAACATATTCATAGAACGACATATTCAAGGAGTACATGTTTATCCCAAAGAATCAAATTTGGGTTAAGAAGTTCCCTTGCAAAAATTTTATAGCCTAACGGCGTCACTACAAAATTCATAAAATGAGTTGATGAGAGATAAAAAGGGTATCTCATCACATGGACATAAAATTTAAATCAATAAGGATATAGAAGAACATATCCCAACATAATAGTATTTGAATTAAAAGACATAACAAAATAAGTCTTTTAAAAAGAGGAGGGTGAAAGGTTCCCTTATCGACATGGGTATCTTTCGAGACATGCACCCCGTGAAAGAAGGACAATAAAAAATTGATTTAAATACTCATAAATGAAATTATATTACACAATGAGTAAAATAATTGGCAGTACATACACCACTCAAAAGAAATTGTGGCAAATGTAGCATAAATATCACGGGAATAAAAGTGAGATGAAAAATCTCTTACGAAAACTCAGCACCCTAATGGCGCCACTTAAAACTTCCAAAATGGATTGATGAGAGGAAATAGGGTCTCTCATAATATCAACATAAAGTTTACAGAAAGATGAATATAAAAGAACATCCCCCAACATAACAAATAGGAGCTTAAAAGAAGTGACATAAAGGAAGTACTTAAAAAGAAAGAGAGAGGTTGGATCTCTTACGAAAATTCGGCAGCCTAATGGCGCCACTCAAAACTTCCAAAATGGATTGATGAGAGAGAATAGGGTCTCTCATCATATGAATATAAAAATTACAGTAAGATTAACATAAAATAATATCCCAATAACAAGAAATATGAGCTTTAAAAGGAATGACATAAAAGACTGTACTTTAAAAGAAAGAGAGGAGTCAGATCCCTTATGAAAATTCGGCAGCCTAATGGCGCCACTCAAAACGTCCAAAATGGATTGATGAGAGAGAATAGGGTCTCTCATCATATGAACATAAAAATAACAGTAAGAGTAATATAAAAGAACATCCCAATAACAAGAAATATGAGCTTTAAAAGGAGTGACATAAAAGAGTGTACTTAAAAAGAAAGAGAGGAGTAAGATCCCTTACCTCAAGTCCAACTTGTCTTGTTCGTTTCATTATATTCCTGAATAATAAACTTTGGGCAATTTAGAATTGCTTAAGGACCTCCTATAAAGATTATTATTCAGTTCACATCACATATTTTAATGTTATAATAATTGGTTAATAATATTAGTTCATATCAGACGTTTTTGTCGATGTTTGGTACATGAGTCAAAAATTGAACTTGTTGGAAAATAATTTTCCATGTAGTTATAGGTACATAATATCCAGAATAGTATTGATGTTTTAAATATCATATATATCCATTATATGTTGATTTTATACCATTCCATAGCATTTTGAGATAAATTAAAAGCACCTTTCATGGAGACGGTATGTCGTACGTACGCATGAACGCAACTTTCATTTTTTGTCATATTAATGGAATTAACACAAAATGAGAGAGATATATATATATAAGTTATAATTACAGAATGATATCCATAATTTAGATGTAATATATTACATATATATCCATTATATATATGTACTTATAATAGTACATAACATTTTGAGATAAGAAATGAAATGTACCGTTCATGGAGACGGTAAGCCGTACGTACGCATGAACGCTACTTCCATTTCTATTTCATATTTAATGGAATTAAAACATAATGATAAATAATAGTATTTTAATTCCAGTAAGTTATCATATATAATATCATTAAATATATCCTTTATACATACCACATATGGTATTAACGAATCAAATCACTTTGAGTGGGCAGTAGTCCGCACTTCCTTAAATGAAGATATCGTGTTTACCCATAATGGAAACCATAAAGGTATGCCATAAATTAAAAATACAGAAGCTTAAGTAAAACATAAACATATTATATATCATATATAAACATAGTGACATCTTAATGTCCACCTTTGAAGGTGTTAAAAGAATGTTGAACAATCATCGTTTCGGGAGGCAGAAATTCGTCATCCACGGAAACAGTATGTTCTTTAACCATTAGATGTAGGTGTGTGTAAGTTTAGCTCGAATAATTCTTATAACAACATCCTAGTATATTTATGATACTGTAGTTGTTACAAAATAAATGAATTAAAAGAGTTTAGGGGGTTGGATAAGCAAAATAAAACAAGAGGACTCAAGTGAAGACATTACCTTTAAATCGGGTAACTTCATTTGATTTGAGCTCAAAGGCTTCCTTGGAAAGGATTCTACCCAAAGTGGGGCTTCAAGTAGTTACAGAGGGATGTGGAGAGACAAAATGGGCAGGGTTTGGCCGATTCAAAGCCTTTGGAAGTGTGGGTAAGGAGGTAGAGGTGGGGGCCTTTTATAAGAGGAGAGGAGGGGCACTTTTGGAAAGTAAAGAAATGTTACTTTACTTTAGAATGAGTTTCGGATTTTAATGGTCCCAAATTGATGTGTTTTGAGGATAAGGTGATAAGGGTTATAAATCCACCCATACAATAGGTTTTGGACATGTTTAGGTCTTAGATTTTACATTATCTTTCCATTTTATTTAAATCGTTAAATAATGAGGTCATCACTGCATCATCATGATGTCATAAATAATTTAATTTATTTAATGTCTAAAAATTATAAAGAAGACTACTATGATTTAGGAAATCGTTTTATCTTTCCAATTAACATTTATAGTCCAAATGATCATTTATTTAGACAAAATTAAAAATATTTTACTTAGGTGATACATTCTTTGTTACATTTAACATTCTTTTAAAATAAAAAGATAAAAAGTCACTTTCTCACAAAAGTGATTCAATGGGGCCCCCAAGATTGGCACAAGGCATCCCATGGTCGTCCATGAGAAAACCAATAGCCTTAGGAAAAATTTTGTGGTCATTTTTTATTATTATGATATTCTCTTATTATCTTTAACTACCCGATTACTCATTAATCAAGATAATTAAAGATAATTACCGTTGTTACTATTCATAATGTCCAAAAACAAAAGAGTATTAATTACATAATTTTGACCTTCTGATTCCAAATATGTAATCCATTTTATCAAATTCCAAACACATAAATTGCAATAATTAATTTAAAAAAAACTTCATGTTGTCAAAACAAATAGCGGGTTTTTTAGAAACAATATTTATGAAACGTTTGGCACTTGTTTATGCCTAATTCCAAAGTGAAATTAATACCAATGACCATAATTGAATTACATGGTAAAAATATATTCTAATTACACTTTAAATCAAATTAAAAAGATAATATAAACATATAATTAAATTATATGAAAAAGCAGTTTTGATGTAAAATGTAGTATTTTTCACTATTCATTGAAAAATGAACATTGTCAGAAAAATACCAAAAAATATCCCAAAGTAAATTTCAATGTCCCAATCATAAATAATATGTTTATTTTAAAAAATAGGGCTTATAAAATTGTCAAAAATTGGATTTAAAAGGGGGTTCTCCATCAAAAGGCAGTTAATCGACCTTTTAAAGAATATTAGAATGTTTACGCTTAAAAACTGGATTCATTTGAATTTTTAATACTCTAACATTTATTGAAAAAAAGTAAAAATATTTGACAAACATATATAATAATTTTTTAGTTAGTTCTGTTCATTACCGCCATTACAACGTCTAGGCGTTAACTACCATTTAAAATTATATTATTTTATTATTAGAGTGCAACGTAAGATTCCCAAGAAACTCATTGTTTCATATTGGGTATGCCATCGAGAATAGCATTCCCTTTAAAGTAATATTAATATTTTATTCAAAAATATGGATAAATATGAAAATTTCATATTCTTTATTTACCTGGGGTGTTACATATTTTTTACTTTTATAAAACATTTTGAAAGGATTCTTTTTATCATTTTCTAAACGAGGTACTTTACAACCTTTTCGAAAAAATTAGGAAAGAATGTTTGTTTAAGATATAAAACATGATATAAGATTCCTTTACAATATTACAAGATTATTTTTCACTAAACGTGCAATATTTTAAAATTATTTACCCTTTTTAATATAATTTCAACTGAAAAATAATATTTCTTTCAAGAATTTTGTAAATGATTTTATTATATTATTTTCATTTATATCAACATCCTTTATTGGATTACATATTTAATTGAGTTTGATTTATTATCTACCATATTTTATAGAAGGGTTTATGATATTTTTGACTATGGAAGTTCTATTTTGATACCATTCATGGTTAATGTATTAAAATTTCATATGCTATTTTTAATATGAATATTTATATTGATAATGTTTCACCCTTTTCATATGAGGAATACATTAGACTTAGTAAGTGATGGGAGGGGCCCACTATAGTCCCTCAATGCATCGGTAGGTATCATGAGATAAACTATTTTGGGTTTTGACTAATTTCTTACCCAATTATGTATGGTCTTCGCATGAAGACCTGGAGGTATGGTTATGATGTCTGCCACTATGCATTCCCTCATTATGAGATTAGTTATTAATAATACATTTTACTATCAACTAGTAGAATATCCATGTGAATTTTTATATGGAATTATTTGATTTATTATTTTCATATTATTCTCAATATTATTTTTAAAAGTCTTGTGTTTCAGTTATATACCATTTCTTATATTTTATGTTTATATATGATAGCTTCCATTGTATAATTTACCCTTACTAAGCATATGAGCTCGCCTGTTTCTTATGTTTTTTTCTTAGGATGACAATATTTGTATTATGATTTATATATATGGTTATCAAAGGATTATTTATTTTTTGTTTTATGTTTTGAATTGTAATATAAAGTTCAAGTATGTTATATATTTTCCATGGTTTCTTAACTGGTCAGTACTTTTGGATTCGACACCTATATCTATTCCAAAACCTTAAAGTAAGGCATTGGCTCATGGATCCTAGGGTAGATTCATTACAGTTTGTATCAAATAAAGTTTAGCAGTAACCTTGGAAAACATATTTTTTTAAAATTATTAGGGAATATAACTCTAAGATAGGTGTTATACATAAGTATACAACAAAATCCTAGAATTTTCATAAATTATAGATTATGTTTGTATTCCTAGAAATATATCTCTATCTGGATATTTCAAGTGGATGTGGGTCTGACATAGATGTACCTAGTATTTACAACTCTGACAAGGTGTCTCAGTCCTAACTTTAGGTAACCTAGTACAACACAATGAGCCTTATTACACACTTGGTTTGACACTCTTAAGGGGTATTATTAAGATAATTCACATTTTCTTTCCAAACCATTATGAAGGATTTAAAAGTAAATATATCCCCAAACAAACTATATTTAAGATTATGAAATTATATAGGCATAAAATTTTCAATTTATTTGTTTTACTAGTTCAAAATTATACACTATGATTCATAACCTAATTAAGTGTATGTGTTCATTTAGAAATGGTGTCTAGAAGAAAGAACGTGAACCTCACAAATGTTCCTAATCCAAAGAGTAATATGGATGATGTCTTTCATGGTCTTATGACAATATTTCATAGGGAAATAGTATCCCAATAATTCTCATCATATGAGGACATTGTATCATCTGATAATGGGATTGGTAAAGATTACTCTACGAACTATAGATTCAGAGAAATGAATGAAAATACGAGGACAACTAGAAAAATATTGATAAAGGGAATAAAGGAAAGAATTATTTTTCCACATGTAATAATTTTATAAATAATCACATTTGGTACTTTATTAAAAGGAATGGAATTTTTATACAAGTGTGGAGAGAAAGTCCATCATTATTAGGATTATAAGGATAAGAAAATGTTTTCTAATGTACAATGCTTCAACTGTAAGTATGTGAGACAACATGAAAATCAATGTCTTGTACTTCAAAGGCGTATACCCCAAAAGAGGACAATAGATCATGGTCAAGATTATGCTACTACCATGGATGAATAGGATTGATTAATGTTCTTATGTTGGGATTCAATAATTGTGTAATTTAATTATTTTTTCAATGATGTATTGGTTATAAGAATTATGGGATATATAGGTATTGTATTGAAATATTATTTCATTAAGGATTTTAGATTGTATGTTTAATGGTTCCGATGACCAAGAAAAGTGACTTCGTAGAAAGTTAAACTTTTTAGAAAACATATTAATGAGGGAAAGATAACCCTTAATGTGTTCTTGATACTTAGATAAGGATGTAAAAATAAATAGATGATTGATTTGGATAAAGTAAATTGGATAATATTGACTACCTTGGAACATATTATTGGTTTGTTGAAAATTTACTTTGTACCATCATCGATGGAGTTTACAACATTTTCTGTATTTAAGGATTATCTCCAATAACTGATGTTCTATTTAAGGAATAATCTAGCATGCATTTTTTGATGAAGTTTTATTGTAATTTAGTTTATTCCCATATTTCTAGGGATTACATGATGAATGTATTCACATTTTTAGAATGTGACAAAATATATCCACTTCATGTTGTGAAAAGATTAATGATAATTTCATTTTGGAAAAGATAACCATTTATAAAATGGTTTAAGTTGATCTTTGAAAAAGGTTTTATAGGTTACTATATAAATTCACCAAATCATTCAACTTAGGCTATGAAATTAAGTATAAATAGTTCAAGGAACAATCAAAGGATAATATTATGTTTATAGAAATCTATCAAGTAATTATATTTCCTTACATTTTTAATGTGTAAATGAATTCATCAACCCTTGGAAAATAATATAATTTTTTTTGAACTAATGGTATTTTAAATCATCGTATAATTATGGATTTGAGGCTCATAATTTTCAATTAATCATTAAATTGTTTGTGATTTATGACCACAATCACTCCTTATGAATATTTACACTTTTCCTCCAAGTGTTTATCTCTACATGTCACTAATGTTCTCATATTATAAATCCTAGGTTTGTGGTTATATTCACATTTCACTTTCCTAATTATAAATAATATGTGTTATTAAACCTATTTACTATCTGTGTTCTTCAACAATAGTGTTTTCAAAAATCAAACTCTTGATTACTAAGATCAAATTTTAATTTTGAATATGCAATTTAGTTAAGGTGGGGAGAATGTAACACCCAAATAATTTACAATATTTTTCTTTTTAAATAAATTTAATACATTTTAATTCCTGAAACAATTATTTATCTTGTGTTACAAGCTAGAGTAACTTTCTTTGATAGCTTTCATTATACGCAGGGCCAAGTTTTACCGAACAACTATATATTATTAAAATAAAATTATTAATACAATAAAATATGAGCTAGATGATATGTTGGAAGTTATGAATATTATTAACTAACTATTGAAAATATGTGGTTTAATTAATAATATTAAAATTAATTAGAAATAAATATAGGAAACAACAGAATATATTGGAGATGTTTTTATAATGAACTATTTTTATTCTTTCAAAGGAGTTTTGTCTCAATAAATTAAATTAATAACAATGAAATTAATAAAATATATAAGTTATTTATTGTATAAATGTTTTTTGAGATTCATCTAATGGGTTTTAATGGAATAAGATAAGAATAAATCTAGTGTTATGCTTAAATATTGTAATTCTCTAAAAATGTTGTTTTAACACCTTCCAATGGAAAATCTATTCTAAATCAAAATTTTGACACTTTTATATATTATATTTGAAAAAATAAACCAGTTCTTTAAAATAGGGTTACAAAAATATTTTTTTTGAAGTTATTGTATTTTTATGATAAGTTTCATGTTTTAATGAATAGTAAAAATACTTAATTTTAGTTGAAAACAAATTTTTTCATTGAAATAGTTTATAGATTTAAGTTGAAATTTTTATTGGTTTTAAAGTATAATTAGATTATTATTTTATAATTTAATAAAATGTAGGTCATTGGAATAAATTGCAAATTAAAATTGGATATAAACGCATGTTAATCTTTTGATATGTTTTACTTTTAAGAAAAATCATTTTGGCATTCCATCAATGAGATTAATTTTAATTTAATTTATAAAACTTATGTGTTTTGAATTTTGAAAAATGAATTCTATATTGGGAATCAATGGGTCCAAATTATTTAAATATTTTTTTTACTATGAATAGTTACTTTACTATTTTGTTTTACTGCGGTTAAGGGTAAAACAAGTATTTAAAGGTAAACATAATATTATAAAATTACCCCAATGCCTATAAAAATTCTACTGGATTACTAAATTATACCATTATCTCATAAGTTTCAAAATGGAATCATTTAATAGACACTCTTTCATGAATATGATATAGATATTTTTAAAATCCAAGAATGTGACCAAACATCAAACTCTCATTTATTATATGTATAATAATTTTTATATATGGATAACATAGAGATAACATTGATAATAAATAGTATTT